>CATLKA010000035.1:0-13312 GCA_949987735.1 Leucophora obtusa
ATGTGTGATAATGGCTGGACAACTACTGGCTGTGCCAAAATGCTAGTACTGGCAAACAATTTATTCATAACGAAATAAATAAAAATAAATAAAATCATTGATGGGTAGAAAAAGTCACTGTTCTTTGGAGGTGAGAAAAATTTCGTCGAGACTAACAGATAATGGCTAAAGTTTTCTGCTTAAAAGCCCGAAAAGCCGGTTTAAACTCGCGGAAGACCCAATCAGAATTGTTACTATTGCGAAGAAGGACCCATTTCTATCTTTAAGAGACATTTCAGCAGATGTAATCTTTTTGCGCACGGTTCGTCGTAGACTGCAAGAAGCTAATTTACCCGGACGAATAGCCAGAAGAATTCCTTTACTCAGACAGAAAAATTTAGAGGCTAGGTTAGCGATTTGATTCGGAGCAGACGGTGGAAAAAAATGGCAAAACATTTTATGGAGTGATGAAACAAAAATATATTTATTTGGAAACGACTCCGCCCGGAATGTTCGACACCCTAAGGGCAAGGAATTCCATGTTCGCGTTACAAAAAGGACAGTCAAGCATGTGTACGGTGATATTATGGTGTGGAGTTGTTTCTCGTGGTATGGAATAGGTGCAATACATCGAATTACCTACACTAAGACCAGATTTCACTACAAAGATATCTTAGAAAATACGATGTTGACCTATGCTGAGGAAAGTATGCCCTTCAGGTGGTCATTTGAGCAGGATAATCATTATGGTTCTAAATTGCTAAAGGGTTGGTTCCAAGGCAATCATGTTTGACTGGTCAATCTCCAGACTTGAACCCTATCGAAAATCTGTGGGGAGAGTTTAAGCAAAGAATAGGAAAGGAAGTTTTTCAAAATAAGTATCAGTTATGGAATTTTGTCCAAAAAACTTGGTATGAAATACCAGTGGAGACTGCCGAAATCTTATCGCCAGCATGCCAAAAAGAGTCAACAAAATAATTCAAAATAATGGTGGATATGCCGACTACTAACGAAACTCAACAAATAACCAATAAAATTACCCCCCGTTTCCACATGCAAGTAAATGGTTGCAAGTTGAGAATACGTATTATCAGCGAAAATTTCGAAAATTACCGAAAATTTTACATGTGTCCACACTACTTGCTGCAAGTTCATTTTTAAAATGTCGTCGACGGCATAGATTGTCACTAAATAACACTCCAGTATTGCCAAGTATTCAATATTCTAACAAAGCTGGGAAAAAATTTGTTCTTAACAATTTTTTTTTCAAAAACTTTTAAAATTTATATTTTAAATTACCATTAAGATATGCCGTTGTGCTCTTTTTTACTTTTTTTTACAAATAAATACAAAATCAGTTGCAATACAACTTTTACTTTACCAAATACTAGTAAATTAATAGAAAACATTACTAGGCAACACTGTTTTCTTCATTCTGTCATTTCACTTGACGCAAGTATCAAAAATCCACTGTCTTCAAAATGTACTTGCAAGTTGAGCCGCAAGTCGTATAAGTGTAATAGTATTAGTGAAAAAGTGTGAGTGTATTGAGTTTTTCGAACTTGCACTTGCATGTGGAAACGGGGGGTTAGCCGCTTAAATTTGAATTATATACTGTTTTGCTTGTTTTTACTAAATGTATTTATTATTTTGTCCAAGCTTCTTTTCCTAGCACATTCTACTAATTTCTTACTTTTTAACCAAGATTGAATTTAATGTTTGTTTTTTCTTATTGTTTTTGTATTTATTTTCAGGGACCGTAACGGTTATGACTTTTATCATAAAAGTCGGATTAAAAAAGTTATTTTTTGACTTTTATTTTTTTGAGCAAAAATAGAAGTTCTTTTTGACTTTTATTTTTCCGAGCAAAAATAAAAGTTATTTTTTGACTTTTATTTTTTAGAGCAGAAATAAAAGTTATTTTTTGATTTTTTTTTAGCAGAAATAAAAGTTATTTTTTGATTTTTATTTTTTTAAGCAAAAATAAAAGTTATTTTGAAATTAATGCCAATTGAGAGTTCCGACGAAGCTCAATTTTTTCGGGATTTCTTATATTTTTATGTAAAAATTTTTATTTGTTAAAATTTTCTAATTTTTTTGTGTACAAAATAAATTGTTGCAGTCTGTTTGCATATGAATGAAATGTTAATGTATTTGTTGGTGTTGTTTCGTTTGTAAAATTGTACTGATATTTGCATATTTTAATTTCCGTAAAGAAAGAGGAGACTAAAGGAAAACTGAGAGTATATTTTCCTTTAGTTTCTTATTCTTACTTTTTTCTTATGATTCTTCAATAAAATAAAATACTGTTTTTATCGTAAATACTGTTAAGCATCCCGAAAAATGTGAAAAAATGCAATTAAAAGCGGGTATCTGGCAACACTGATACTAACCACTAGCCAGGGCTCTCTTCTAAAAACCTAAACTGATTTTAAGAGAGTTTCATTTAAGCTTAGACACAGTGGTGTCAGACCTTTTTGGTCAAAAATCGTCAAAAATATAAAAATAAATCGTCAAAATCGTCAACAATTTTATGAAAAATCGTCATCAGTTAAATATCACAAAAAAACTACACCCAAAATAATACGTACGTGCTGATCACTATATTTTTAACTATTTCATAGGTGAAATAACCCCCACTATGCCATAGTTGATATGAAGTAGTGGAAGGCAACTATGTTTAATTAAATTCTACAAATTAACTGTGGAGAAAGTTAATACCAATGATTTTCTAGTGGAAATTAAATTAAATCTAAACGTGGTAGCTAACAACTATATTCAATTTAAAAATGGTCAATAGAAACCACAGATCTTGACATTTTAACTTATTTTTTGCAATTAATAAAATTTTAATCAAATCAATTGTTCGCAATATTTTTATTTAAATTAAAACATGATATTTTAAATTATTTTTGTTTTACCATTATATAAGACAGTGTTCAATATTCTGCAGATACGATTTTCGTTTTGGACCTTATTTGTAAATTCTGAAAACAAATAGAATAAATGATTTTAAATTAAATTCATATATTTTGCAATTATTTACCTTTAGTTTTGGGCTTGGTTTTAAATTGTATCTCCAATAAAAAAATAAATGCATTAATTGCAATTCGAGCATAATAGGTGGGAAATTGTATTGGAACATCAGAGGGCACAGATTTAAAATTATTAAATTAATTTTGCACTTGTTTCTATTTTCGTCTCTTATTTTAAATTTATATATTTTTTTAAGATTTTTTTTTTTTAAATTTTGCTGTTTTATTTATTTTTTTATTTGACAATTCGTATTTCACAATTATGTAGTAATTACGAAATCGACTATGTATAACGGGTTAACTAAAGCCTACATCAATAGTTGTTATCGATTATTATAGTTGATTTATAAAAAAATTAAATTGACTATGGATTTTGTTGACTATGCGAACACGTACTTTTTTGGGTGTAGTTTGATTTTATTTTATTTGAAATTCATTTTAACTGCTTACCTCTATATTACAGCTCTTAAGATTTTATAAATTCGAATTATATATAACACAACTTTTATAAATTCGAATTATATAATAACTGAAAGTTTTTTTCGCTTCATCTGTAAAAAGATAGTATTTATTCTACGATTAATTACACTGTGAGACAAATGGTACGGGTCAGTGATCGGGAAGGGTTCAAACTACCGGGGAAAGTTATATCGGTAAAAAAGAAGTTATACATGTCCCGGGGTTTCGCTGGGTCACCTCTAGGAATCGAGATATATCGATTTGACCTTTGGTGGTCTTTTTTTGACATAACTCGAGAACCACTAGTCCGATTTTGCTCAAACAATTTTAAAAAAATTAAAAATTACAATTCCTTTAATCTGTTCATATAACGTTTTTCTATATACTCAACAGTTTTGCCGGTAAAAATAAATGTATGAAGAAAAAAATATTTTTTGCCTAAAATATTAAAAAAAAGTAATAAACAAAAGGTTATTGATTTTTATGGTAGCGGTAACAAACATTTATTTTTACCGGCAAAACTGTTGAGTATATAGAAAAACGTTATATGAACAGATTAAAGGAATTGTAATTTTTAATTTTTTTTAAATTGTTTGAGCAAAATCGGACTAGCGGTTCTCGAGTTATGACAAAAAAAGATATATCTCGATTCCTAGGGGTGACCCAGCGAAACGCCGAGACACGTAAAACTTGTTTTTGACCGATATAACATTTCCCGTTGGTTTCATCCCATCCCGATTTTGACTGTCGCATAGTGTTACAGATAAAACACCTCATCATGTGTTCTGCGGTTAAAATCATCATAAATAATTTATTTATTTATTTATTTCAGACTTTAATTTCATGATTTCGAACTCTGTTCTTAAAACTTTCAGTCACGTCATTATTTGTTCTATAATTTAGACATAAGCCAAATACAGTGTATTTCGGAATTTTTAACAGTGATTTTCTAAAAAATATGACGTATTTGAGGCATTTGAAAAACAGATTTATAATCAGCTTGCCTAAATCTATGAAAGTTTAAATCCCTGCAAATAAATTATTTTGTAAATCTGTGTAAATTAAAAATTAACCTAGCTCCAACTTTTGTTTGTTAATTGTTTTCAATCACGAACATGTTTTTCCACTCAGATCCACTCAGTATTGCGAACTCCAAAAATACGATTCGAAAAGAACAATTTCCCGAATTTTTAAACGCTTTTCTGTATAGTTTCCGTTAAAATTCGTTAAAAAAGCAGCAATTTTCCTAAATCGTCAAAACATATGGAGTTTTTGTTCAAAAATCGTCAATCGTCATTTGTAAAATTTTGGCTAAAAAAATCGTCAAAATGACGTAAAATCGTCACATCTAACACCACTGCATAGACATACTCATTCCATGCTACTCTTACGTACTCAACTGGTACTCTTTTTTTTGTTCACAAGCTGTCCCCAACTCGATTTACAACCAAAGAGTAAATATTCCCTTATTTAAGGGAATTTTTGTATGAAATTGCAGAAATTTGGTTTGAAAGTACAGAAATTGGTTTAATGTGCAGAAATGTCAGAAATATGTGCTGCCATATAAATTTTACCCATTTTTTGTGTTAAAAAGGCCAGGTTCAGATGGAAATGAAAAAATCTCCAAAAATAAATATAAAAAAAAACTTGGTCTGATCGGGTCAAAATTTTTACCACAGGTAAAACTTTTAATTGGGCTTGCAATTTTTGTCGGTTGGGCCTATCTCGGGAGTTATTTCGGTTCAAAGTTTGAAGTTGGACTTGCTTATAACTGCGCGATTTTTGGTCGGATTTGGACAGTACGCATACTATTGGAAAGGTATTTAAAATATCTTTCATGTGACATTAACGAATTTTATGTCAATTAACCCATTACGGCTCAATTTAAAAATGTTAACTTTTATAAGTTTTTTTAGAAAAAAAAAGGTTTTATTTCAGAAGATTGTGTATTCAAAAATAAAATTTGTAATTACGCCCTGTGCGAGGTGGTTAAATAAATTCTAAACTAAATACAATTTAACAAAAGGGTTTAAAATTTCTTTAAAAAAATTTTTTTTTAATTTCATATAAATTTGGAAACCTGAATTTAGTTTAGATTTTATTTAGCCAGTTCGCACCCATCCTTATTAATATATTAGCTGTGTTTGCGCGGCAAACTATAAGCGTTGGCTTATGTTGTGTGCGTTTTGTCGTGATGGAATAAGTATCTTCAGACTTATTCCAATTTCAATTTTCAACTTTAAAGTCCCGCCCACTCGAAAGTAGGCGTTTCCGATAAAAAAATATTTATATTTTTGAACTCACAATAAAAATATCTACCTACGATAAAAATTTTGAACTCATCAGAGATATGATCGTAAACTGCACTTTAGTAAAAATTTACTTTTCTTTTACTGTTAACTGATTTTAAAATAAACTATTTATGCATGTCAAATTTATGTGGAAATATCTGTGGTTAACGTTTAACCTTAATTATGTTGGAAATAAAGATATTCGTCCTATGCCTTATTGACCTTACAACACTTATAATAAAAACTCGGCATAATTAAACCCAAAACAGGCAAACTTTACCAAAAACGGGCAAATTTATACTTTTTACTTTTTTTTGTAAATATGGCATTCTTACACCATAACTAAATACACAAAATGTTGCAACTCAACTTAAAAATGTTGCAACTCAACTTAATTTTATGAAAAACATGTTGTATATCGAGTTGGCCCGAGTTCGATTTTTTTTTTTTGAGAGAGTTAAGAATGATTTCTCTCTATAATATATACACTTTGGCATAGAGCATAGAATCTCTAGAGGATGCATGCTTCTCTTTCATTGTTAACTGTCTGTGGCCGACATTTGAAGAAATTATATAAGCTGTGTTTTCGACTCAACTATATCCGTTAACTCCTAAAAAACTCAAAGTGGATAAAAACGTGTTTATGACGAAAACTAACACATTACTTTTCGTATGCGCGTTAACTTTCAACACGGATAATTATCAGCATTGAAAACTCAACGTTTTTACACTTGAACACCTAACGTAACTTATTCGCGTTACCTCCTAAAAACTTTTGCTGACGTACGTTCGATTATAGCGGAACAATTATAAACATAACCTTTTTAAAAATTTTAAAATAGATTTGCTTTAAATACTTAACGTTGATAGGCATGAGATAAAATACAGCTATTGTTAAATTTTAATAAACATTAAAAATTGTTTCAATAAATATGCATAATATGAAAAAATATAATAATTATAATATAATAATATAACAAATCCGTTACCTGCAATTTAATTTCTCGAAATCTCAACCAGTGCCAGTGAGAGAGCGCGTAACAGTACGTGTGCATCTTGCATAGAGCCTGGTAGTATATGGGAAAAGATGGTACAATTGTACTTCTTTTGGTACATTCCAACAAAGAGTATACATAATAAAGAGATTGGGGGACTCTCTATCACTGAGAAAGCATTTGTTCTATTATGTGCCTTGGAACAGGAACATACTCAAACCAATATCACCCAATCCAATATCACCAATATCACCCTATTCTCCGAACATATCGCCAGGAAGAAAACATTTATTGCCGGCAATATCAATTTCGTATTCCGGAAGTTTCCTCCCTCGGAAACAACTGTTACACTAAAACAATACTTCCAGGCAATATGAAAGCAATAACTCATATGGAAGATAGAAGGGATATCGCTAAATAAACTCCCAATAAAATAAAAAAACGATTTAATTTTTTCATTATTAAATTTAAGCCTGAAAAACAATATCTGAATACATAATCCATTGACCAACTTATAAATTATTTTGATTTCATCTTAGCCGATTTTTCCCGCTCAAAAAATCTTAACTTTTCACGAGTTTATTTCCTATATATCTTTTGATTGTTTTTGTAAAAGATTTCAAACAAATTTGCTTTATCTTCCAAATGATACAAAGATGATATTGCCGAAATATTGTCATAAAAAGTTATGACAAAAGATAAAATTTCTGAATTATTTTTTTCCAAATATCGCCGAATTATCTTCCAAGTGATAAAAGGAAGATAATTTCAAAGTAAATACTACTTGATTATTCATCATTCAAATGACAAATAGATGATATCGCTTTAATATCTTCTTGGAAGGTATCTTTTAAATGTTTGCAGGGTCATTATGTGCGCTCTTTGTATGACTCAAAACATCGATTGTAACCAGGGATGGAAAATAATAATTTAGTTATAAAAATCAAGAATGGAATTATACTATTCCAACAGTATTATAGCCCTAGATTATGAATTTTGAAAAACCATACGTAAAAAATTGCAAAATAATATCGGAATGCGAAAAAAGGCTTTGGGGTTCAAAAAATTAATTAAAAGATTTACATTCTGCAAACGATGCCAAAAATTTCTTTTTTTGCAACTAACCACCAAACTTTGTTTTATGAAATGGGCATTATACTCCGTAGATTATAAATTTAAAAAACCGCACTTAAAAAATTGTGGTAGAAAAAAATAATTAAAAAACTCAATCAGCGATTAACAATCTGCAAATGAATACAATGACGCAAAAATTTTTCTTTTTGCAAATATTTTTTTCGCGACTTACTTTTTTTTTTGCAAACTAAGCACCAAACTTTTGTGTATAAAATTGGTACTATAGACCCTAGATTATAAATTTTAAAAAACCACACTTAAAAAATTGCAAAATAATCGCGGAAAGCGAAAAAAGGCTTTATGGTACAAAAAATTAATTAAAAAACTTAATCAGCGATTTACATTCTGCAAACAAATACATATATTTATGAAAAAATTTATCCTTTTTGCAAATTTTATTTTTCGCGATTTTTTTTACAACTTGCCACAGAACTTTGTTGTATGAAATGTGTATTATAGCCTCTAGATTATAAATTAAAAAGAAACGTACTTAAAAAATTGCAAAATAAAAGCGGAACGCGAAAAAAGACTTTGTGGTACAAAAATTAATTAGGAAACGTAATCAGCGATTTAGATTCTGCAAACAAATATATTGATGCAAAAATTTTCCTTTTTGCAAATTTTATTTTTCGCGATTTTTTTGTAACTAGCCACCAAACTTTGTTGTCTGAAATGTGTATTATAGCCCCTAGATTATAAATTAAAAAAAACGCACGTAAAGAATTGCAAAACAATAGCGGAATTTGAAAAAAGACTTTATGATACAAAAATTTAATCCCTAGGTTACATATTTAAAAAAACCGCACTTAAAAATTGCAAAATAACTGCGGAATTCGAAAAAGGCTTTAATTAAAAGAGGTAATCAGCGATCGACATTCTGCAAGAGAATTCGCTTTTTGCAAATGTTTTTTTTTCGCAATTTGTGCTAATATTTGCTAATATCTAAATATTTAATTTTTATGTTTTTTAACGAGCCAAAGAAGAAGCTTTTTTTTTAGTTACTTACATTTTTAAATATGTATACATTTTTTGGTATAAGAGCCCGATTAAGTGAGCCTTTTCCATCCCTGATTAACCAGTCGGAGTTCGTTCCTGTTCCAAGCTACCTAATATTTTTTCAAATAAAAAATATTGAGAGAGTTGCAATGCCATTGATTCCAACCTTCGTTGGTACCGTGGTAGCAATTGAAAACATAGTGTCAGTTCTAGCACCTGGACATATTTTGACTTTAAAACTGCAAAAAAGTCAATTGCTGTTAGGCGACTTCTATAAGTTTTGGCTGGAACTAACTTTTCAATTGAAAAATATGAACACTGATATTAGTAAAAAAAGTTTTGGTACAAATTGAATCAAGACAATCTGTTTTATTGGAAAATGACACAGTATATGCTGCTCTTTTCTTGGACCCTAATTCAGACGTTTGCTATCACATGAGAAAAAAGATGCAGCAAAGTGCCATCTAAAAAAAATTGTTCAGCAAATTCAAAATTTGAAAAAGCTAAGCTATTTATATCCAAACAGTCCGCAAACACTAGTTGTTTTACATAATATTTATAAATTTCCCATTAAAATAAGTTAAATGATCAGCCTATGAACCATGGACAAGAGGAAATGTTTTAGATTGATAAAAATAGTGCTCAAAGCACATCTTCTTTACTAAGGAGTGGTTTGCGGGAAATGGAAATTTTAAACTCTTCCTCTGAAGATGATGATGATGATGACTCCATAATTGTGGATGACAATACTCAAAACGCTTTTCATGAAATTGATAATTATACAGATAAGTGGCTGGATATAGATGATAATTTGATGGAATATTGGAACAGTAAGAAATATGTACTTCCCTGGCTGCGAAAACTGGCTTTTGTTGTCCATTCTGTACCTGCGACACAAGTTAGCGTGGAAAGATCTTTTAAAGCCCTCAAACTAATTCTCTCAGAGTTGCGGTACAATTTGTTAGAGGAGAATTTGGAAGCACTAATGATAGTAGAACTAAATTCTAATGTTATTTCCGATATAATGCAATAAATAATAAGTAAAAAACTTTGTAATTAGGCTTTTGTTTGCTCGAATTTACATCTCTGTAAAAATTTCATTGAAAACTTTTAAAAGTTGTCCAAAAAAATAAAAGTCAAAAAATAACTTTTATTTTTGCTCGAAAAAATAAAAGTCAGAAAATAACTTTTATTTTTGCTTGAAAAAATTAAAGTCAATAAATAACTTTTATTTTTGTTCGAAAAAATAAAAATCATAAAATAACGTTTATATTTGCCCAAAAAAATAAAAATCAAAAATTTAAAAGGCATGCCATTTTATGAAAGACCAGCCCACAAGGATCAATATGATGTACTTCAATCACTTATGCGACATTTCCTTATATCTGCTTTTTTTGTCCAAAAATTTGAAAATAACTGTTATTTTCGGTCCCTGTTTATTTTACTTCATATGTTGTAAGAAAACCAAATAGCATTCAAGGAATAGCATTTGTTTATTCTTTTAATTTAAAGAAATATTTGGCTGAGAGCCATTAAAAAAAATTTAGGCTGTTCTTATTATTTTGCCCATATGTGTATAGCGTTTGTACTGATAGGCTTAATTCTGTATTTAGATGTCCTCAAATGTAAATTTATCAGAATTTTTTGAGAATAGTTATACCCTGTAACGCATTTTCTATGGGGCATTTAAACACTGTTTCAAGAAATACCAAAAAAGTCTCCAAAACTGGGCGTTTTAAGGATTAAAATCTTCGGCGAATGTGATCGGCTGCAAATCAGAACAGGTGCTTTTAAATCCGGTTCCATGGAACCGGTACTAAAACTGATTCCCAAAAGACAAAATGGTTTCGCTGTCCCAGAATCAGCAATCTGGAAAACAACCTATTGCTTCTAGGTCAAACTCCATGTTAAAATAATCGGTTTCAGAAAATAAATTAGAACCTATGTAATGCAACTTACGGTGTTTTGCAACTAGTTCTTTAGATTTTACCTTTTTTCTGGGTATGACTGGTTTTTGACGTTGCAAATAACCTACTTATTTACATACCCGATAATCCGTTTAAAGATGGTCAGGTAGAAATTATGTGTGGTAATAAAAAAAAGCACTGGCAAAGCACAAGTAGACCGCGGTCTTGCAAAACGAAGTACTGGTAAACTACTAAAGTTGGACGCTTTACCAACGCTTGAATAGGGTGACTGTTTTCCTAAAATGTTATTTTGTTTTTGAAAAAGAGCTTCAAGAAAGAGTGGATATTTAAATAATTTTTGACTCCACAATACAATAACTCCAAGAATCAACTATTTTTAGAGTAATTTAAAATTCTTCAGTGATGAGGGCTCATAAATTGCTGGCAGGGAAAAAATCTTGATTTTTGTGTTTCTTGGTGGATTCTCTCTAACAAGGAAGGTCTGTTTGTGTGGTTCCCACAGAATTAGATGCAATTTGGATATGATAAAGAAGACATGAAAATAAGCATGTGCACATTTTTAGTGGCCCAATCTCATGTTTTAGAGTTAAAAAGTGGGGATAAAAATTGTTAAACATTTTTCTGGGGACTTTTCCTTTACAAACCCTTCCATTGTCAATTGTAACACCGATAATTTTTGTTTGAAATTGTCCCAAAAGCAACCACTTCTATAGCTCCAAAGTAGAACCGGTTGCCCCAGAATCAGTTAAGGAACTAGTTCTAAAACTGATTCCACGTCAGTCATACCTTCCATATAGGGTCCTTAGAACTGGTTCCGGAAGTAGTTCCATGGAGTCGGTTGCATTGGAACCATTTTCAGAATTGTTGTGGTTGGCTACCAATTGTTAAACATTTTTCTGGGGACTTTTCCTTTACAACCCCTTCCATTGTCAATTGTAACACCGATAATTTTTGTTTGAAATTGTCCCAAAAGCAACCACTTCTATAGCTCCAAAGTAGAACCGGTTGCCCTAGAATCAGTTCTGGAACTAGTTCTAGAACTGATGCTACGTCAGTCACCACATGAGATCCGTAGAACCGGGTCTGGAACCAGTTCCATGGAATCGGTTGCAGTGGAACCAATTACAGAATTTGTGTGCTTGGCTACCGAATGTAAAAAATTTTCCTGGGTATTTTTACACCCTAAATGACAATTTAAGCCTATTTATTTACAACAGAAAGCTATTTAATGTTGTACCCTCTACCACATATTCAAATTTCATCGCAATTTAAAGGTACCCAGAAACAGACTCTCCTTGTAAGTTAATAAAACTTACAACATATAGTAGAAAAGCTGTGTAGGCCAAGGGGAGCTCGAATCCAGTTGGAGTTTTACTATACTTCGCCTTACCGCAGAGGTATACATGAATAAGACGACCAGATTCCTGTTCCGACCCATATAGATCTATTGTTATACTGTATCTGATCTACACTAAAGTTGTGTAACAAATTTTGTTAAAACTACTAAAAATTAGTTAAAAATTACCTTGCAGAAAATCTGCTGAAGCTGGCAAATTATTTTTGCGAAATATTAGTGGAATAAGAACAGAAAAAATAAAACTGTTAAATGTACAGAATTTAAGTTATATTTGAATTAAATTTTAGTTAATAGAAAATAAAAACTTAACCTTTAAAATCAGCAAAAAAAATTTGCTAAATTAGTACAGTAAAAAATCACAAAAAATTTACTATTTTTTTTGCTAATTTTCAGTACAATTTTCCTTTAGTAATAATTTTTGCTATTCTCTTATTACAAATTACGGATTGTTTTTACTAATTTTTGTTACTGATTTCAGCAAAACATTTTACTGATTTTTCGAAACCGAGTGCTAAACTTAACAAAGAAATATTTTAATTTAACAACATGTGGATACTTAAGGAAATTTTATTTACAAGAATTCGTTGATTTTTAAGAATTCTTGTTTAGGTTATACTTGTCATTATTGATATAGAGCAATTCCATATGAAAGCGATCACCTTTTGGACGACCCCTCTCCGATTCTAAAATAAATAGTCTCAATCCATTGCCCAGCAAAAAATAATGTACCTACATATTTTTTTTTTTTTTATAGTGACTGGTTTAGTGGTGGTGTACACCACTGTCATGTGACAAAATTGAAGAATTCTTCATAAGGGACCTCAAAAAACTACTAAAGCGATCGCAACGACCCAGCAAAATATTGGTAATGACACCTCATTACTATCTGCATTACCAAAAATGATATATCATTACCTTTTGCATTATTTTATAATATAAAATAATGACTTCCTAATAACGACCTATTGTATTCATTGTTTCTAAATATAAAATAATGACTTACTCGTAATAGTTTAAATAAGTTCTTTTTACACAGTTAAATTTTATACATTTTTATTTATTATATGTAAATATGTTTTATGTTTAAATTTTTATGACGAGTCCTAAAATTACACACTAGAGAAAACTTAAATTTTTC
>CATLKA010000036.1:0-31955 GCA_949987735.1 Leucophora obtusa
CCCCCCCGGGGGCTGCGCCCCCCACAATTTTTATTAAATTCGTTTTTTTATTTAAAGTTTTTTTATTTAAAGCCTTCACCCAGCCACCACAAATAAATAATTCTGCACAACAATGGGTTTAAACTAAATAAATATTTGATCACTTTTTCTCATGAAAGTGGATTGTTAGTAATGAATCCATAATAAATTGCAATATACGTGTGTATGTTAAGATAATTTGGTAAAGTGCGAACTTAGGTAGATAGACCCGTAAGTAGTTTTGTTCATTTGTGTTTTGAATGAAAATAAATAACGTAAAGCAGGGTTGGAAAGCATTTTATAATATTAAAAATAGCGGGCAAAGCTACGTTGTTAGCGTGTCTTAAAGTTTTTTTTTTAATTCCAGTTTATGTAAAGGTAGACCTGGCAATTCAAGTAAATTCACAAATTCAGTTGGAAAATTTACTGCGGCGGTTTCTTCCACCGGTGCTTCGTTACATGAAGTTTAAATATCGGAATATATAAGTTCCATTCCTTTTCTAAGGTTTTTTCTCTTTCAAAAAATTTGTTTAACTTTTTGGGGAGTATGTTTCAATGCTACATAAGTTTCATATTCCGTTGATAGTGTTTGAACAGGTAATTCCCTCTTCCAATCCATTTGCATTGTCTATAATTTCAATTCCGCTCGTTCAACGTTTATATCCATTTCATTCCACTTGTGTAGTGTTTCAATCCCACTCGTTTTCTATTTAGTTTCTTAATTTTAGTGTTTCATATACACTTGTTCTTTAAGTTATAGGTTTCTAGCTAAAGACGTAGACGTTAAGAGAGGTTGGGCAATTTTCCCCTTTTGAACCACCATTTTTACCACGTTCCTGTCCAAAGTCCTAGAAATGCCTTGTCGATAAGTTAGCCCATACTCCAAGGAAAACATATTATATATTACAGGTTTCTAGCCGAAGGGTTCGGTTAGGCCATCAAGGGGGAGAATTATTCCGTTTTTACCCCTCCCGGTAGGAATTTCCAAAAATTCCGTCTTAGAGGACGTCTGCGTTGGAGGAGGAACCTACTACATACATAATTTTAGGTCTCTATATCCAGCAGTTTGGCCAGGCCGTCAAGGGGGAAGTTTTTTCCCTTTTTACCCCTCCCGGTATGAATTTCCAAAAATACCATCTTAGGGGACGTCAACGTTGGAGAAGGAACCCAATTTAAGATCCCTTGTTCCAGCAGTTTGGCCAGGCCGTTAAGGGGGAGACTTTTCCTGTTTTTGACCCTACCTGTAGAAATTTCGAAAAATCTCATCTTAGCGGATGTCTACAATAGAGGAGGAACTTTAATACCAAATTTCAACTTCCTACCTCCAGCGGTTTGGACAGGCCTTTAAGCGGCACTTTTCGCTTCATTAATCCCCATTTTTGCAATGTCCCTGTCCAAAAAGCACCTCCTCGGTAAGTGAGCACATACTCCAAGTAACATATGTTTTACATTTCAGGTTTCTAGTCAACTTTTACTATTTGTGCCCCTCTCGGTAGGAATTTCCGAAAATCCATCGACAGGGAATTCCAGCTTCCTAGTTCCAGCAGTTTGAGTAGGCTGAGAGGAACTTAAGTACCGAATTTCAGCTTCCTAGTTCCAGCAGTTTGGACAGGTCGTTAAGGGGCAACTTTCCCTTTTTGAGCCCCCATTTTATAACGACCCTGTCCAAAATTCAAAAAAGTATCTTTCTAATAAGTTAGCCCTCACTCCAGGGACCCACATTTTAAGCTTCAGGTTTCTAGCCGAAGGGGTTTTTACCGGCCCCCAAGGTGAGGCTTTTTTTTTTTTTTTTGCCCCTCCCTATAGGAATTTACAAAAATTCCATCTTCGCGGCTATCTGCGATGGATGAGGAACATTCATACCAAATTTCAACTGCATTGCCTAAGCGGTTTGGGCAGGCCGTTAGTGGGGACATTTTTCCCTTTCAACCACCATTTTTACTATGTTCCTGTTCCAAAATAGAAAAATTACGTTGCCGGTGAATTAGTCCTACTCCAAGGAATACATATTTAAAATTTTAGGTTGGCCAAAAGGGATTGGGCAAGCCGGCAGGAGGAGACTTTTACCTTATTTCCCCTCCCGATAGGAATTTCAAAAATTCCGTCTAAGCGGACGCCTACACAGAAGCAGGAACTCACATACCGAGTTTCCTTTTGGGATATCCTGTAGGGAATTCCAAAAATACAAACTTAGTCGATGTCTACTACAGTGGAGGAACCTTTATACCAAATTTCAACTTCTTACCTCCAGTGGTTTGGGCAGGCACTTTTCCAATTTGTGAGACTGTTTATGGGGAGATTTTTCCCCTTTTTGCCCGTTCCGGTAGGAATTTCCAAAAATCCCTTAGCGCACGTCTATGCCGAATATCAAGAAACCTTGTTTTAGTGGAGATATCCGTGGGGGGAGGAAAAAAAGTAGTTTTTTTGAAATTATATATTATTTTAAATGGTACTTTTTGGAAAAACGAAATTTTTTGGAAAAAGATACTTTGTTTTTACAAAGTACTTTATTTGTACTTTTTTTGCAAAAGGTATTTTTTTTTAAAAAGTTGTTTTTTTTTGGAAAAATGTATGTTTTTTGGAAAAAGGTACTTTTTTTGGAAAAGGTACTTCTTTTGGAAAAGGAAAATTTTTTTAGAAAAAGGTACTTTTTTTTGGGAAAATGTACTTTTTTTTGGAAAAGGTACTTTTTTTGAAAAAGGTATTTTTTTGAAAAAATGTATATTTTTTGGGAAAAGGAAAATTTTTTTAGAAAAAGGTACTTTTTTTGGGAAAAGGTACTCTTTTTTGGAAAAGGTACTTTTTTTGAATAAGTTATTTTTTTGGAAAAATGTATGTTTTTTGGGAAAAGGTACTTTTTTTTTGGAAAAGGTACATTTTTTTAGAAAAAGGTACATTTTTTGGAAAAAGGTACTTTTTTTAAAAAAGGTACTTTTTTGGAAAAAGGTACTTTTTTTGGAAAAAGGAATTTTTTTTGGAAAAAGGTCCTTTTTTTGGAAAAAGGTACTTTTTTTGGAAAAAGGTACTTTTTTGGAAAAAGGTACTTTTTTCGGGAAAAGGTACTTTTTTTTGGAAAAAGGTACTTTTTTTGGAAAAAGGTACTTCTTTTGAAAAAAGGTACTTTTTTTGGAAAAAGGTACTTTTTTTGGAAAAAGGTACTTTTTTTTGGAAAAAGGTACTTTTTTTTGGAAAAGGGTACTTTTTTTGGAAAAAGGTACTTTTTTTGGAAAAAGGTACTTTTTTTGGAAAAAGGTACTTTTTTTGGAAAAAGGTACTTTTTTTTTGAAAAAGGTACTTTTTTTGGAAAAAGGTACTTTTTTTGGAAAAAGGTACTTTTTTTGGAAAAAGGTACTTTTTTTGGAAAAAGGTACTTATTTTGGAAAAAGGTACTTTTTTTGGAAAAAGGTACTTTTTTTTGGAAAAAGGTACTTTTTTTGGAAAAAGGTACTTTTTTTGGAAAAAGGTACTTTTTTTGGAAAAAGGTACTTTTTTTGGAAAAAGGTACTTTTTTTGGAAAAAGGTACTTTTTTTGGAAAAAGGTACTTTTTTTGGCAAAAGGTACTTTTTTTGGAAAAAGGTACTTTTTTTGGAAAAAGGTACTTTTTTTGGGAAAAGGTACTTTTTTTGGGAAAAGGTACTTTTTTGGGAAAAGGTACTTTTTTGGAAAAAGGTACCTTTTTTGTCCCCTTTTTGCCCCTCCCGATAAGAATTTCCAAAAATGCCGTCTCAACGGACGTCTACACCGGTCGAGGAACCTACATACCAAATTTCAACTTCATAGCTCCAGCAGTTTGAGCAGGCCGTCAAGGGGGAGACTTTTTCCCCGTTTTGCCCGTCCCTGTAAAAATTTCCAAAACTCCCGTCTTGGTGGATGTCTACGATAGTGGAGGAACCTTTATACCAAATTTCAACTTCTTACCTCCAGCGGTTTGGGCAGGCCGTCAAGGGGGGCCTTTTTCCCCTTTTTAACCCCCATTTTTACAACGTCCCTGTCCAAAATTCTAGAAAGTACTTTCCAGAAAAGTTAGCCCCTACTCCAAGGAACACATATCTTAAATTTCAGCTTTCTAGCCAAAGGGGTTTTGGCAGGCCGTCAAGGGGGACACTTTCCCCCTTTTTGCCCGTTCCGGTAGGAATTTCCAAAAATCCCGTCTTAGTGGACGTCTACCCCGAAAGAGGAACCTACATAACAAATTTCAACTTCCTAGCTTCAGCGGTTTGGGCTGGGCGATGTTGAGTGAGTCAGTCAGTCAGTCAGTCAGTCAGTCAGTCAGTCAGTCACGTTATTCTTTTATATATAGAAAAGAAGTGCATTTTTGAAATATTATAATTAAATAAATTTGGGTGGTGACTTTTTCAAAAATATAACAGTTATTTTGGGTCTCTGGTTTTCATGCAAATTTAATATACAAAACTATTATTTTTGCGGTGAGAAAGTGACATTTTCAGTTTGTTGCGATTGTGTATTTCTTATAAAATAAAAAACTTGACAATTTTTAAAATTTTAATTACGATTTGAGGCCTTTAAAGTTCGGGTGACATTTTTCCATATAACATTAAAATCTTTCAGTAACGAACAGCAGTCTAAATTTATTTTGTTACAGGAATGTGTCCATTTATGGCAGGTGAACGAAATTAAAAGTACGAAAAAATTACTATATTTTTGATAAAAATATTATAAAATAAAATAAATTTTAAAGCCAACTGACTTGGAAGACTTGAATTCAATTTCAAAAATCCAATAAAACCATTTCAAAAATTCAAAAAAAAAATCTTAAAAATTGTTTGCTATTAAGAGGTTTAAATTCTTTCAAAATTACAAAAAAGTGCATTTTTAAATGTCTGCATTTGAGTAAAGAAATGATCCGCTACTTTTAGAAAATTTTCGGTACTCTATAATTGATTTAAAGAGCCACTGCGCTTAAATTGTCTGCTAACGCGAGGTGTCTGCTGACGGCAATTGCCATTGTTGGTAGGTTTCACTGTATTTAATCATTTTTGAACAAAGATTATTCTTAAAAAATTCTTTAGCCATTTCTTAGCTTTATTTTAGTCATTTATTAGCCATTTTGTCCCAGAAATTTAGCCTTTTTGCTAACCAAGTTCTGGCAACACTGGTTGCGATCTACAATATTCAAGGAATATTTTCTCTAAACCATGCAAAGTAACATTATGAAACTTTCTGTGTAGAAGGAAAAGCAATTAGGCTTTTTTCTAAGATCAGAAAAAAACCTAGTTGCCGATTTCGGCCGATTTTTGTAAAATCCGTATTTCTGCAAAATAAAGGAACACAATACCTAAACTTCTTAACACAGCACATTTAAGCTCCTTTAGCAGAAAATGTTTTATCTTTTACAAAACACTTATATCTATATTTTTGATGGAGTAACAGATATTTGAAATCCAAACGTTACACTGTACACTAATTTCCCCTATAATTTGTAAATGCCTACTAGCATCAATGCATTTATGTGTATGTGCTTGCAAATGTGTGTTAATTTTTTAAGTTGATAATTAAATTAAATCTTAAACTGTATTTAAAGTACTTACTTAAATAGAAATATTTTTAAACAATTAATGATGATTGTAGCGACAATGCCAATATAAAATACAATATTATTTATTATAATCATGTAATAAATACTGTAATTAAAATTGTCAACACTAGTTTAAGAAAAATCTGATTTTGTCAAGTAAACACTTTACTTTTTCTTGTATAAGTGGAGATATTCACAAAATGAAATCTGATATTAGCTTTTAGCAAAAAAAAAAAATTGTTTTGAAAAAGTGTTCATTTTAATACGCTTAATGTGAGCAACTAAAGAAATATCGACAGTTTTGATAATCAGAGTTTGTGTGGTTTAGCACTTAGCATCACATTTTATAGACTAAGAAGGAATGTGGTTTTGGGTCCACCCCCAATTTCGATGAGATTTGTGGTATGCGGTAGAGGAGAGAAAAATTAATTAACATATTTTTAAGCGCCTTAATCTTCTTAAAAATGATCATGAAATATACATGTTAATTTTTTTACACGTTTTCGATATAAGGCAGTTTCCAAATTGTTTCGAAAAATCACAAACTACGCGGAGTTGTGCTAAAAAGATAAGAAAAAATTGTTGAAATAAAGGAAAATATCCTTAGACCTTCGACGACCCTAGATTTTCCCAAGTTTTTTGGCACATATAATTGTCCAAATAAAAGAAAGAGTGAATACGTTGTTGAGTAGTGTGGGAACAACAAAAATTTAGTGAGCGGTCAGCTTCTATCTGCTGCCACTTACCCCTAATGGGGGTAAAAATTTTATCAAAATTTAATCCAGAGTATCGAGAAAAATGTACTAAATTTGCAAAATTCCAAACTTTATCTACTCAGCGATGATTTACTTGTCAAAAGAAAAGTTTTGGTATCCATATTGCCCTATTGAGAACATATTGTTTCCACTACATTTAATTTTTGAAAAAACGCGAGCAATCGCAAATTTCAAAAAAATCTGCAATGGGTGTTCACTAGGGCGGGTCGATTTAATAATCGAAACTTTGCCAAAGGAACCATACCTCTAAAATGAATTCTACTACCCCCCAACTGTTGACTTTTGTCCCGTAGGGTCAAGTTTTGAAAAATCCCACTTTGACCCATTTAGAGTGCCCCAATCGAGTCCAAATGTATGACCGACCCCCACTAACTTTGGAGGGCCGATCCACCCATGCCAGTGGCACACCCCCTGGAACTCCCCTGGGGGGTTCCCCATACAAACATTTTAAAATATCACCATTTTTGGCACTTTATTTTATTATTTTTTATTTATTTTTATTATTTTATTTATTTTTTCTCTTTAGAAATTTATTTAGTCAGAACATATGTAAATGAAAAAATTAATTTAACTTAGTAATAGAAAAGAAAAGAAAATAAAAAAAAATTACTGTTTGAAGTCTTTTTTGCTTTCAAGTCTGGGCAATTTCGCACGGCTCTCTAATGTCGTCACCATAACAGCCTCTACATTTTCCGGTATAACTCGTTTGGAAACGCTAGCTAGCAATTGAACGTGTCGTTCTGTTGCAGGTCGTAAAATAGGTTGTGTGGATTTTTTAAGCCACCACAAGACACAGCTGCATGTCGTAAACTTACTTAAGCTAAATCGGTTACAGGTAGAATTGAGCATAAAATTATCATAAAGGATTTTCCAGAAGTAATAAAAGGCGCACTTGCTTAACAGAATTTGTAGTCAGATTAACGTTTAATTTACATGTAAGTACTTTATGGGCAGTTTTGACAACAAAATCGGTTACAGGTAGAATTGAAATTACCATTTCATTCTTATTACCTCGTCTCCTAGACCATATATAACGCAACAGTTTTTGTGAATGTATTAAGTCGTTGTGAAGAACTCGAAGTGTGAAGTGCTAATTTGAGATAAAAAAATATTTAAAAAAAAATCATTCCAAATCAAGAAGTTTACAATGAATCCACCATCCTCTACACCGCAAGATGAAGCAATAACAACATCAACAACTATCGAAAACCCAATGAGTCATATACCCAGGCATGATGTTACTGTTTTTGGTGTGTCTACTGATTTGACTGATCTTAATTTACCAACCCATCTGGATATCTTGAGATATTATTTTTACTTGAGCGAACAAAAAAAGTTGTCCTATAAAGCATTCACTATTCAAGTACAAGATAAGTTGATTGGAATTTGGGAAAAACTTGGTATGGAAATAATGCTGAAAAAAAGTGTATGTAATAAATTGAATAGATTGCTTGACAAATATCAAGAGCAAATCAAGAGAAGAAACAAACCCCAACAATTTACAGAGTATGTAAAATCTCTGGAAACAATTTTTTTCATTGGAACATGTAAATGCGATTTGAAGGCAGCTCCATGTGCATGCGGTTTGGTTCCCGAACGCCTCAAAGAGTTTATGCACGATCAACATAATCAGAGAAGTCTAACAATGGATGGATTTGCAATGGAAATTGAAGAGCAAGTAGCAACGTCTATGTCATCAATGCCAACATACCAAGATCCCGATGATTCAACATACGCACCGCCACCGGTTCAAGAAGATTTGGATATAAGCACAAGTTCACAATACACACAGAGATACGATTGTTTTAACTTTGCCTTGGTATGTGACAGATTTGGCGTGCCTGATAGAGTAGCATCAGCAATGGGAACAGCTCTTTTCCAAGATTTTAAAATGAAAGATATCCATGGCAAACCTTTCATCATGGATAAATCGAAAGTTCGCCGAGAAAAAGAGAAATGCAGACAAGAAGTGCTTCGCAAACGGTTAGATGATACCAATTTGTTAGCATTTTCATTCGATGGCAGAAAAGATGATACTTTAACGAGAGATACAATTGATGAGAAGTATCATACTAGAATGGTAAAAGAACCTCATATTGTTATTTTGAGAGAACCGAATTCTGAATTGATTGGTTACGTAAGACTGGAACATGAAACCGCTGAATACAAAACAACCAAATTAAATGATTTTTTCAACGATAAAAATATATCACTGGATGCATTAATTGGCATATGCACTGACGGTGAGGCAACAAACACTGGCCCAAACGGTGGAATTATACGACGATTCGAATTGCTGTTAAAAAGACCATTGCATTGGTTCGTTTGCCTTCTACACTTCAACGAACTTCCGTTTCGGCATTTGTTTGAAGCTTTGGATAAATCAACCAGCACTGGACCAAGATCGGCAACCGGAAAATTGAGCCGTCAAATCGAAACTTGTGAAACTCTTAAGGTAAGTTATTGCTATCACTCATTTATTATAATTGTCAACCGTTTTTAATTGTTTTATTTTTATATATTTTCAGGTGGTGGACGGCTTTCAGAAAATTGAGTTGAAAAATATGCCCCCTGCTCCAGAAAAAATTTAATTTTCCACCGATTCCAAGTACTTATACGACATGGCCCATGCAATTTCTAGCGGCGTGGTTTCAGTGGATCTGGCAAACATCAAACCAGGGAAAATTGTAAATTCTCGGTGGCTCACCAAGGCCGCTAGACTATTACGATTATATGTGACAACGGAAAATCCAGATGCAAATTTAAGAATACTGGTTGAATTTATAATTACATGTTATGTGCCAATGTACTTCAATATCAAGTATTACAGCTCTGTCGTGTACGGTAGTAGATTATTTTTCAAATTCATTAGTTGGTCAAGATTTCTAGAACCTCGTTTACGCAAAATTGTCAATAAAGTAATTACAGATAATTCATATTATGCGCATTCGGAAAATATCTTGTTATCAATGTTGTTTGATGATAGCAAAGAAAAGCGCGACTGTGCTATCAAGATAATTCTACGCTATCGAACCGATGTTGACGACCCAACGGGACTTAGAGCTTATAAAAAACCAGATATAAACTTTTATTGCACAAGTTACACGGAAATGATCAATATGAATGACATAAATGACGTATTTGAACCACCATTCACGCGAAGCATTCCATACGATACTTTGAAAGAATATTTAAATCAAGATGATCCACCGTTTAATGATCCAAAAATTCCATCACACATACAAGAAACAGAACGACACGTTCAATTGCTAGCTAGCGTTTCCAAACGAGTTATACCGGAAAATGTAGAGGCTGTTATGGCGACGACATTAGAGAGCCGTGCGAAATTGCCCAGACTTGAAAGCAAAAAAGACTTCAAACAGTAATTTTTTATTTTTTCTTTTCTATTACTAAGTTAAATTAATTTTTTCATTTACATATGTTCTGACTAAATAAATTTCTAAGGAGAAAAAATAAATAAAATAATAAAAATAAATAAAATAAATAAAAAATAATAATATAAAGTGCCAAAAATGGTGATTTTTTAAAATGTTTGTATGGGGAACCCCCCAGGGGAGTTCCAGGAGGTGTACCACTGGCATGGGTGGATCGGCCCTCCAAAGTTAGTGGGGGTCGGTCATACATTTGGACTCGATTGGGGAACTCTAAATGGGTCAAAGTGTGATTTTTCAAAACTTGACCCTACGGGACAAAAGTCAACAGTTGGGGGGGTAGTAGAATTCGTTTTAGAGGTATGGTTCCTTCGGCAAAGTTTCTTATTTTGATCCCTAGAATCGCCCTGAGCCATGGGCGATTTTTTTGCCTCCCCACAAATCGACCCGGCCTAGTGTTCACTTAAATCAACTATAGATTATGATATGTAAGTTTGATATTTTAATCACAAACATCTCCGTACAAAAGAGTCAAAAAATTGTTTTTTTTTTATAGAATATCCTTGAAAATAGAATATGTCTGGATATGCTTGAACATGTTATATATACTGCCGGACGCGTCTCAAGAAAACGTTTCATATGATACCCATATTGAGTATGTTGTCTTCAGCTACAATTCAAAATTCTCACCAAAATTAAAAATTGCTATAGCTCGTGAGATCTCATTACTAGAACCGAAATATTTTGGTATTCATCATAAGACAAACTAAGATTTATTTTGAGGGGTGCACTTTTTTTACTTTTTTTGTCCATATAAGGTGAGTCGCTCTAATATTTACGGTAAATGTTGTGCACCCAATAAATAGATTGGTGCTGAAAACGAATTTTACGAAATTTATTATGACTACCAAATTGTTTTTAGTTAACCGAAATTCTATTCATACAACCAACTTACTTTGTCTTAATTGGTTTTCTATTGTTACAACCGAAAAATTTACTAGCTAGTACGAGAATACCTGAAGAGAAAGGCATGCAGGTAGAGAGAGAGACAGATAGACGGACATTGCTAAACCGACTGCAAAAGTCATTCTAATTCGATCGGTATAAAAACACGCGGGCCTTGGCCCGATACCCAATAAGCACAAAATCCTTATAATCTGGCCGTTCGTGTACACATAATAAAGCATGCATAAAAATACGAAATTAATGTCAAAACAACAAAAACTTTCGTAAAATAAACCATTTTTCGTATATTTTACAAATTTTTTTGTTATTTTGACATTTTATCGTAATTTTATGCATGGATTATTATCAGTGTGGCCACGCGGTGCTGTAGTTTTCACCAAGGGAAGAATAATATTTCAAAATCACCTAGAATTTTTTTCACATCAAACACACATAAAAAAATATATCACCAAAAAATTTATTTTTTGCTATAGTGTTTTTAAACCACAAAAGTTGTTTTCACCCCCAAAAATAGTTTTTTTTTTCAAATAAAGGGTGGTTAAATTTTAAGGGCCGATGTTGATTTTGAATAAAACACAAATTATTTAGGAAATTATTATCATTTCTTTTTATATGATAACATTGCTATGATTCTATTATGTATGGAACAAACTATCGGCCAAATGGCCACCGCGACCTCGGCGGCACACCTCCATCCGATGGTCCAAATTTTCGATGACGCTGAGGCATAATTGAGGTTATATGCCGTTAATGTGCCGAATTATCTCATCCCTTAGCTCTTGAATCGTTGCTGGCTTATCGATGTACACCTTTTCTTTCAAATACCTCCAAAGAAAGAAGTCCAACGTTGTCAAGTCACATGATCTTGGCGGCCAATTGACATCGCCACCACGTGAGACAACACGGCCATTGCATTTCTCGCTCAAAAGAGCCATTGTTTCGTTTACTGTGTGGCAAGTGGCACCATCCTGTTGAAACCACATATCGTCCAGGTCCACATTCGCAATTTCTGGTCACAAGAAGTCTGTTATAGTGAACCTCATTCACGGTAACTGCTTGGCCAACCTCGTTTTCGAAGAAGTACGGCCCGATGATGCCGCCAGCCCATAAACCGCACCAAACACAAAAAACAGGTGTTTTCACATTTCCTACAGACCCGATTTGCTGACCAAAGAAATCACGAGGTGCACGAAATGCATTTTGATTTGAACGCCCATTTTCATAATAATCCTGAATAACTTTAACGCGTTGCTCGATTGTGTATCTTTCCATGCCCGAATAAAAAAGTTTTCATATAATTTTATATGATTTGATATAATCATAAATGTTTATATGCGTGGCTTTATATAACCATATACATTTATATTAACACTGTGGTTTTATAAATATGTTTGATGTGACGTTATATATAATCATATGTGATTTGATCTGCGATGTAGTTTATATATAATTAATGGCGTATATGCTTCTGTAAACAAGCTTATATGAAAATATTAACACAGTTAATAGAAAATTGTATTAATTTTATATATAATTATGTCTGACATGATAACATCTATTTATCAAATATTTGGCAAAATACTCTTTATTAAAATAAAAAAAAAAATTTTAAAGAAATAAATATGGGAATAATTTTTTTTTGTGAAATTGAAAGGCGAAATAATTATTATTTTTAAATTTTAAAATAAAAATTAGACAAACATATGTTGAAATAAATACTGTAATGTCCAATTTTGTCCTACAATTGTTTTAATTTCTTTAGTACTAAGAAAAATTTTTGAGCGTAAAGCCAATAAATTTTTCATTACGATTATAGCTAAAAATTTTATTATAGCTCAATTATTTATCGTATTAAATTGTTATATTGTAATTAATTAGTACACTTTTCTACTTTTAGGACAGTTACCAGTCATCTTTTTTTGTTATATTGTACCCAAATAAAGAAAAAATAAAACTTATCCAATTGTCCATCCCTAGTCATATTGTATTTTCTTTTACACTGTATGCAAGTGTTTTATTTTTGTGTGCTTATACTCGATACCGCAAATCATGTATGTTTAATGTATATTTTGTACATGATGAGGGTGTAATATGCATCATCTTATATCTAGTAAGACATTTTAAGTGTTGTAAAAAAATAAAAAAAAAACGTGGTTTAGAAATCGACCAGTGATATAATTCGTTCCGTGAACTAAATTTATACCATTATTAAAAGTATTTAATGAATATAAAATTAAGTGTTATTGTGTTATATTGTGCTTGGAATTATTCCAAAATCCGGACCGGATTATTATATGGAACCTTTATAGGGGGCTGACAGCTAGTCTTACACCCATGTTTTGGCCGTATATACAACACAGTTGGAAAAGGTAATTGTGAGATTAATCTCCATCGTTATCAGTTCTGATAGGCAATTTTTTTTTATAGGAACAGTTCTAATTAAAAGCCTTTAAAATTGTAATTGTGTCTCTCGAGTGTCTCCAGAAGACTCAGCGCGAAGCGGGCTTGCCAGTATAGCTTGATTGTCTATTACGCCCCTCGAGAGACTCAACTTTGAGCCAATGATTATTAGTTCTTCTGATTTACGTCATCAACCTTAATTTTGGTATTTACAAAAATACCATCGAATTGATTTTGTAGTGGACTTTATTAAATTCCTATTCCGGGATTTGGACAAAATTTCCTTAAATAAAAATCCGATTAAAGCAACGGGAAATATATTGGTCATCCGCGTGGCTGAGAACATATTTAAACTTTCTACAATATTATCTATTTTGTATAGTTAAACTAATATCCTGGAAACTAGCTAATCTAATAGTCTAATTTTCTAATAAATCTAAATTATTTTTTTTACACCTCTTCCACTTACGGTATTCTAAAATTTTAACCTTCTAACCAAGCTTACCATCCCCAATATAAATCTAACAGTTTGTTTAAAATTTCTTTGAGTCATTATGTACTAATATTTCTAATCTTTGCTTTAAAATCTAATCTTATTTAATCTTTAAACAATTTTACCCAATTAAATCAATTGGTTAATACTAAGTAATCTAAGGCTAAACCTAATTTTGTTTTATCCCGAAAATTATTTAAGTTCTCGAAAATATAAACATTTGCTTTTATAACATTTAGTAATCATAAGTGTTATAAAAAAAAATTATTGAGTTTGTGCTACAGATTATAACATTATAATATTGTTTTACGATCATTTGATTGTGTTCTATAAGATTGTTTAAGTTTTCGAAAACGTAAATAACATAATATTTGAATATCATACCTGTTATATTATAAAATTAATGTACAATGGATTATAACATAATTTCTGCTATAATTTATAACATAATGTAATTTTACAGTCATGTAATAGCATTCTAGGAAATATTCAACTTTTCGATTAAAACGTTTTCTTTTAAATTTTATTTCGGTACAACATTTAAATATCATAATCGCTATACAATCAAATTATTGTATTTGTACTGTAAAGAGTAGTATGGTTTATTCGGTGAATTATAACAGGCACTATCCACGGCTCTCATCTGAAAAACTGAACTGGTTTTAAGAGAGTTTCAATGTAAAATAACAAAAAACGTGAAAAAGTGTTATTTTTAATTAATTATTTTTATTGTTTTTAAGCAATTTTAATTAAATTGTAAAGTGCACTTGTGTTGTTTGATATGTTCTCTGCATTAGTTTTGTATAATTAGCACAAAATTTAGCTTATTAAAAAAATATGCGTTAAAAAAACACTAAAAACTGTTTCTCTTAAAACCAGTTTGCATATAAAATTAAAGAGACTTTTTAACAGCAGTTGAGGCTGGTGGTTTGTCTTTAGTCTAAATAGTCGTTGATTATAACATACTGCTACAAATTTGGACCATAATATTAGTTTGAAATCATTTGAATGTTTTCTATTGTTAACTGCTAACCATAAAAAAAAGTAGAATATAACAAAATCAATGCAAACTAAAACCTCATTATCATAATAAGTACAACTTAATTATCACATTTGAACAAATAGCATCATCATCCACAACAATGCAGGAGGCCTTCCGCAACGTGGGATCATATTACAATCGTAAGTTTTGTACAAAAATGTCTTTTCTTTAATTTTCGGTTATACTTATTAATACTAATTTGGTTTAGTTTTAACAGAGATCTTATTGCATGAAAAAAAAATATAATTATTAATTTGGCTCGCAATAAAGAGAATATTTGAGAGTTTATGTTAATATTGCAATAGGACTTCTGTTATTCATGTACATATATTTATACCTTAATATAATTTTTATACTTACGTATTCTTAACCCTTCAGTGACTCTTAAAAGTTACTAATGTCTTATAAAATTTTAGTTTTCAATATGATTTGGAATTTAGTCATTATATAATAAATATGGATTTAAAAATGGACTAGTAGATTTTTCAATGTAAAACTTCAAGGTCAAACGTAAAGGTATTGTGTTGTTGGGGTTTTTCATAGACTGTTAGGGCCAGAAGGAAAACCAATAGGATGGGAGGGTATAGAGGTCCAGAACGTTAACATCTTCGTTCGTTGCGGTATGTGCATGACAAAATTGGGTATAATTTCTTTCTTAGGGCATTTGAAAGCGCACGTGATTTTTTTTTTGTACAGCTTAAGGTCAATCAGAGGAACAAGATCCCCGCCCATATCTCCCGAACTAGCTAGATTGCAAGCGCGTGCGTGCCGTTCCATTCTGTGACCACAGGGTTTTTATAGGATTATAAGTTGTTCCTACTTTCGTAGTAACCGGGTAAAGGGGTATAACGACATCCACCTAAATTGTTATGGTTACACTTAGACCCCTAAACGGACACTATATTTTTTTGTAAATTTTTTTTTTGTTTATAAAAAGAAAAGGAAAAAAAAAAAAAATTAAAAAAAAAAAAATTTTTTTTTAAAATTTTTTTTGTTAAAATTTTTTTTTTATATTTTTTTGCTTAACCCGTTTTGTACCAACCCAGAGAAGCGTATTACAATACGATTTAAGTTCAGGGCGGTTACCGCGTAACTCGATTCGAAAAAAAAAATTCGAATTCGTAAATTTTGTACCTTATGTAAAAAGAAAAGCTTTTGCATAAAACTTACTTTTTGAATTTTATAGTGTACAAGGCAAAGAATAACGAGTAAAAAGGTTAAAGTCGGGCATGCCGACTATACAATACCCTACACCAGTTTGGTGTATTGTTTGGATCCGAAATTCGAATGGGTTAAAATGGGGCTTATGTCAAAATTTTCTATAATGTGAGTCAGCGCACCAAATTTCATTAAAATATCTTAATATTTGCGACCTGCAGTTTGTAACCAAGCCAATTTTGGGGGGACCCTTATATGGGCACTAGTTCTAAACATGGACCGATGTTCACCAAAATCAATAGGCTTCGTCCTTGAGCCAACATAGGTCTATGTACCAAATTTCATCAAAATATCATAATATTTGCGACCTGCAGCGTATAAACAGTATAATTTTGGTAGGACCCTTATATGGGCACTAGGTCTAAACATAGACCGATGTTCACCAAAATCAATAGGCTGCGTTATTGGGCTAATATAGGTCTGTGTATCAAATTTCATCAAAATATCTTAATATTTGCGACCTGCAGCGTATAAACATTATAATTTTGGTAGGACCCTTATATGGGCACTAGGTCTAAACATGGACCGATGTTTACCAAAATCAATAGGCTGCGTTATTGGCCCAATGTAGGTCTGTGTACCAAATTTGATCAAAATATCTTTATATTTACGACCTGCAGCGTATAAACAGTATAATTTTGATAGGACCCTTATATGGGCACTAGGTCTAAACATGGACCGATGTTCACCAAAATCAATAGGCTGCGTTATTGGGCCAATATAGGTCTGTGTACCAAATTTCGTGAAAATATCTTAATATTTACGACCTGCAGCATATAAACAGTATAATTTTGGTAGGACCCTTATATGGGCACTAGGTCTTAACATGGACCGATGTTCAAAAAAATCAAACTTGTTCGTCCTTGGGCCAACATAGGTCTGTGTACCAAATTTCATCAAAATATCTGAATAGGTGCGACCTGTAGAGTGCGCACAAGATTGCATGGACAGACAGACAGACGGACGGACGGACAGACGGACATCGTTAAATCGAAATAAAAAAAAATTCTGAACCGATCGGTATACTATAAGGTGAGTCTACGACCAATATTTTTTGGTGTTACAAACATCAGCACAAACTTATAATACCCTGACCACATAGTGGTGTAGGGTATAAAAATAAATGAATTTTTGTACAGAATTCTTTTTTTTAAGAATATTTGCAAGATTTACGAATTAGAAAACTTTTTTTTCGAATCGAGTTACGCGGTTACCCCCTGTTATTTTGTCCGTGAAAAAAAGAATTAATTGTGAAAGTTAATTTTTTAATTTTTTAAGAAAGACACACATTTTATAAGAAAGACCAAAACTCTAAACTAGAAAAATTTCTAATTTTGACTTAAACTGAAAATTTAATTTGTCAACTATTTCCAAGTTTATTAAGAAAAATTTTTATAAACAACTTTTTCAAAATAAACCACATTTCAAAAGAAGGATTTCAGTTACAAACTGCGTTATTCTAAGTTTAACGACAATCTGCGTCTAAAAACGGCGTAAATCGCATTCAATCTTCATTTCAAACATATTTCCATCAATAAAAATTTTCTGTGTTCCATCAAAATACCAAAGATCGGCCGATAGCCACATTGTTAGCCAAACTGTTCTGGGCATTAGTATTTAATATGAATGAAAATAAGTGATATCAACAATATTTACTAAAATTTTATTTAAATTTTTTCATAAAGTTATATGTTTTTTTTATATAATTTGATGCAATTAGATAGACCCATTTTTCTGATCAAATTGTATAAGGTTAGATGACATGCTTATCTCGCTTGATATAATTATATATTCCAATATTCGGATAAAATTAGATATGAACATATACATATATGGGTTTACATATGGTGATATATGATTATATAACATCTTTTTTAGTCGGGTGGTTCAAATTGAGTTAGTCTGAAATTGAGAAATGTCAAATGAAATGCATAAAAAAACTTGCCGTTTAGGTGTGGTTCACATTCAACATCGGCTCTTAAAATTTAACCACCCTTTATGAATGTTTTCTCAAATTAAAATTAATAAATTAATCGATTCAAAGGTTCTTTTTTACTAAATAAAATATAAAACCATTTTCCAACTTGTGTCGGTCACATTATTTAAACACATACATGCGTCACGAAAAAATATAACGAAAATATTTAAACGTGTTAGTCTAAGTGAACAAAGTATGCGAAAAAATATATCATTTTCACACTTTACAATTACATAGTAGCTAAACACAAAAAAGTAGCGTTTATTTTTTTTTAGCATATTATTTGAAGTGTAAACATGTTTACAAACTTTCTTAAGCAAATACCAGACTTATCTTATAAACACACACACACACTCTCTCAGATGATAGTAACGGTATAAAAATAAAATGTCCTTATACATATAATATAGTCCAAAGTATGATGGTGATATTCAAAACTCCTACACACACACACACAACTACATTCATACATATACCTATTTGTTTTCTAAGTGTTAGATGTATAAATAAATGAATGAAAAGAATGTACCAGCCTTTTTTCTCTCTCGTTGACAAATGAGTGGTAATTTGTTGTGACGTAAATTTCATTGAAACTGCCTTGATTGCCACTTGAGACATTTGCGTATGTATGAATGTGTATCCCCTAAAAAATATGCTACATATTTAACAAAAATATAGAACGACACATCTTTTCATAGAATACGAATATGCAAGAATGTTAAGTAACAATATAACAAAAACTTTCAATAGCTGTTTCTTAAGAGTTCTTATAATATTAAAGTAGCATACGAAAAAAGTAGCAAACCGGAAAACAGTAATAAATGAATGAAGGAAAAGTGAAAGTATAAACCCCAAAAAAAAAAAAAAAAGTATTCCATGTGTTGAACATACTTAAGTGTTGCTACTATAAAAACCAGAGTTATGCAAACTTTTAATGAAAGGAATTTTAGATGTGCTGAATAAAAATCAGTTGCGGTGAAAATTATAAATTTTTGTACTTCGCATTTTATTGCACAAGGAAGTGTTTATCAATTTACCACTTCAAAAAAAAAAAAAATCTGGGACCCCACAAATATTCTCTATCAAAATGAATTTTTTTTCATTGTTCCAACGGTTCAAAAAATATGAACGAGATTGTTAATCAGCTCTAAAATTTTCATTTTCATCATTTGTTACAATCAGAAATTTACAATAAATCACCTATTTTTATATTTTTGTTTAAATATTTTTTTTTTTATTTTTTTCCGTTTATCTTTCATCTTTTGAGGAATATTATTACTTGATTTTGTTTTATTTTTTAATGGGACATCCTTACGGGCTTTATATAATATTTGTGGAATTCTGGCTGTAATGATGATTATCATTATAGAGCGATGACATCTGTTTGAGTTATAAAGACAAAATAAATTCTTTTGTCTGACAAAAAGTCATCATAGCACAAAATGTTACTAATTTTACTATTGCTACTGAACTGCTACTACAGGAACAAAAATATGCCAGCAAAATCTTTCGTTACCAAATAAGTGGTTATATAATAAAACTAAAACTTTTTACTACTTATAATTCGGCATCAGTTAGACGAAGTCGTTTTTATAGGAATACTAGCTAAGGCGCGACTACTTATATCACATAACCTTTATAATTACTTATTTTTTAACCACTAACAAGTACATATATGAATAAGGCTTATTATTTAACAAATAATAACTACTTATTTTTTAACTGCTTATCAGCACACTTATTTTGGTAAGTTGCTTTTTTTCATATTTTTGTAATGCAGCGTGTAAGCTGGTGCACAAATTTTGTGCGTTTTTTCGTGCAGCGAATGTGAAAAACTACTATCAAAAACGACCCCTCTAATAAAAATAATCAGTTTTCACATCGCACTATATCCTTATTCTACTGCTTATTATTCAGATATTAGTAAGAACCACCCATTACTGAGATTTTGCTGGGATATGGATAATTTCAAAGTACTATTTGAAAATTTTGTGGAAGATTGTTGCAATGAGTGCTATTTTTGTTCGCTTTTAAGATCAAATTTGACAAATTCCAAATTCCAATTTATTTTACAACAAATAGAGAAAAAAAATCAATCTGATAATAGTGCCTAGAAGTACAAAAACCTAAATCTACATTGTAACCTAGAAAGAACCACATAAAGACAATCTGATGATAGTGCTTGGTGGTACTTGAAAATGCACTAATTTGCAACCATTGATTCTAGGAAGTTTTTTCATAAGTTTTTTTTTCTCTATTTGTTGTAAAATAAATTGTGAATTTTATTTGGAATTTGTCATATTTGCTTTTAAAACCGAACAAAAAGAAACACTATTCACCTTAAAATTTCAGTAGTATTAACTTTCTTTTAAAATCGCTAACAACAAAGAAAAATTTGGTCATGTTTAAAGTGCTACACTTTTAAGTCTGGCGACTATTTGCAGATAAAGATAATGCAGGACTTAAGGAAATTTTTATAGGATTTCCCACAATATACAGTTTGTACAGAACCGATCAGTACTGCGTAAATTTTACTATGTAATGTGACAGAAGGTCGATATCGCTAATTTTTCTTTAAAAGCCACGCCTACTGAAAACAAGTGACAAAATGACAACAAAAAAAAACATTAGGTTAAAATTCTGTATAATTTTCTGAACAATCGTCTTGCCTTTTGGGGTGAATTTAGCCACTACTTTGATCTTTAAAAATAAAGGCAACGAGAATAAAATTAGAAAAAACTTGATTCGTTTATAACACTGTGAGACAAATGGTAGGGGTCAGTGATCGGGAAGGGTTCAAACTACCGGGGAAAGTTATATCGATAAAAAAGAAGTTATACGTGCCCCGGCGTTTCGCTGGGTCACGTCTAAGAATCGAGAGGGGAAATTTTCACCTTTGGTGGTCTTTTTTTTGACATAACTCGAGAACCACTAGTCCGATTTTGCTCAAACAATTTTAAAAAAATTAAAAATTTCAATTCCTTTAATCTGTTCATATAACGTTTTTCTATATACTCAACAGTTTTGCCGGTAAAAATAAATGTATGAAGAAAAAAATATTTTTTGCCTAAAATATTAAAAAAAAGTAATAAAAAAAAGGTTATTTGATTTTTATGGTAGCTGTAACAAATATTTATTTTTACCGGCAAAACTGTTGAGTATATAGAAAATCGTTATATTAACAGATTAAAGGAATTGTAATTTTTAATTTTTTTAAAATTGTTTGAGCAAAATCGGACTAGTGGTTCTCGAGTTATGTCAAAAAAAAAAATATCTCGATTCCTAGGGGTGACCCAGCGAAACGCCGGGACACGTATAACTTGTTTTTGACCTATATAACATTTCCCGTTGGTTTCATCCCATCCCGATTTTGACTGTCGCATAGTGTAATTTATTGGCCACCACTGTACATATTTTTAAAAATTTTAAAATTAAAAAAATATGGAACTTAAGCAAACAAATTATAAATATTAAAAAAAAAAATGAATCAAAGAAATAAAATTAAAAAAATAAAATTATTGGTCCTGCCGGGAATCGAACCCGCTACCCTCTGTTTGGAAATACCAAATGATACCAAAATCACTTTTTAGAATCACTTTTAGAGCAATTACTTTTTAGAAGCAATACTTAAGTGATTTTTTTGGATGTTGTTCAGAATTAATTCTAAAAAAGCTGTAAAAATATACTAACGGATACTTTGGAAGCAATGAAAGAAGTGATTTTTTGAAATTGTTCAGAATTACTTCTAAGAGAGCAGAAAAAATACACTAACGGATGAAACAGTCAAAAAAGTAGTTTGTAGAGCATTACTTCCAGTTTTTTTTTGGCTCGATATCGAGCATCTCCGTAATTTAGTGGATTGAGTTTTTGGATGGAAAAAAAAATAAAAAAATGATGCCAAGTTGCCGATTGGTAGCATACTTACCAATTAGTGAAGTTTTTTCACATAAATTATGGAAAAATTTCCCAACTTTTAACTTTTTAAGAACTCAAATTAATTCATTATTCTTGATTTTGTAAGGCGTTGTCGTATATTTCGTAAAATAGTTTTACGTTCAGAAAATGTCTGAATTATTGCTTGGTCCATTCATATCTGACTTTTTCCCTATATCCTGCATAAGATTTCTGACAGCGCTTTGATTACTTTTCTTGGAGGTGTCTTTCCACTTTTTCAAAAAGTTTTTAGTTATGAGGTTTTTTTAGTTTCGTAATTTCCTTTTTATTATGGCCCAATACCTTACGAGGGTGCAACACTGCGGAACTGTGTCTCTAGGTCTTTTTTTTAACACTTAATAACTCGAAATACTTTGTAAGTAAAAAATAACTGAAAACACCATTTAAAATAAATGAAGGCCACTTGAAAACCGGTCAACTTAATTTTTATTTAAATGTTAATTAAAGAACTGTTAAATTAATAAAAACAAATGATTAATCAATTACAAATAAATGTTAGAATTTTACTTAGAAAAAAAAATTTTTTTTTGTTGCTATAAAAACCACTTTAAGACCAAAGAGTTTATAAAATAAAGAGTATGCAATTCTCTCAGTTAGTGAGAAAAATTTATAAAATATGGCCGCAAATAGGAAATTAAAATTTTTTATCGAGCATTTTTAACGACGAAATTATACTTTTTTAATGTTGCTACTAATAGATTTCATTAAGCGTATTCGTTTGCTTACTACAAGTTACTACTTTTACTACGGCTCAATACAAAAAGTAAACAAAACTTTTAGTAAAATTAGTAAGAATTTAGAGTAAATGAACACACTGATTGTATTTATTAAAACTTAAGCATACAATTTCTCAATTCATCATTGGTTTTTCCTAAAACTATCCAGTTTAATATTTCCAGCCACAAGTTGTTTACATAAGGTGAGAGAATTACATAGCGAATGCTGAAACCGATATATAAAGCTGTGATGTTGTGCATTATTTATATATTAAAACTGATTATAAAGTTAAATGCTAATAATTTTCTTTCTTTGCAAATTGAATAAATAACACGATCCTTTTACCACATTAATACCCTAAAATAACTTATAAACAAAATACTGCAGATAAAGTTTAATTCAGTTTAGTCGACGTCTGAATTACACTTAGTACAAGCAGAAAAAAAGCAGAGGGAACATTTCCTAAGTGCTTTGTAATTATATAACTACCCAGTCAGAAAAATACAAACGGGAAAGCGATGGCAAAGCACTTTAACAGGTGGTACCCAAAATGATAACATCATTAGACAAAAGGACCTGCTGTTCAAAAAGCGACGGAAAAGCACTGGAGAAACAAAATTTTTGAACGTTGGCAAAACGCTGGCAAAACCAATAAATAGGTGGTCTGGAAATATATTTTACAAAATAAAATTTAAAAAAAGTTCATATGTATTTTTTTTTGGTCCTGCCGTGATTTGAACCCAGGCCGTCAGATTAGCAGACGATTGCTCTACCCACTGAGCTAAGGAGACATATAATATTTGATAGCTAAACACATAAATGAGTGATAATCGCTGGACAACTACTGTCTGTGCGAAAAAGCTAGCACTGGCAAACCGTTTTTTGGAACTAATATGCTAGCGTCGGGAGAGCAAAAAAAAAGTTGGTCTTAAAGGAGCTTTTTCACAAACAAAAAAATTTATTTTATAGAACAAAAAAATTTTAAATTAAAAAAAATCCAAAAAAAAATTTTTGCTTGCAACCGGATTTAAACTCGGAACCTCCTGACTACAAACCTTTTTTAACGAAGCGTCAGCATTTTCATAAAATCATTGCTCTACCAGTGAATTGGTTTTTGTACCACTGGTAGCATTGGCTAGGTAGCACTTGATAACCACTGGTTGAAAACCTTGGCATATCACTCTTAGACCATTCTTTGCCAGTGGGTTTTTTATAAACCACCGACATTTTTGTAAAACAAATGCTGGAAAAACGTTTTTTGCAAGCGCTGGCAAAGCATCCCAAATGAGTGCTCTCCCAGTCATTTATTTTCAAGACCATGGTTACCCAGTGGTATGCCAGTGCTTGATTTTTTGTACCACTGGCGATTTCTGATTGGGTACTTACATAAGTTCCAATTTGGTTTTACAATTTTCTGTTAACATATCGTCATATGAAATCAAAAAATCCGTAAGTTACATTAAAAAAAATTTTATAGGAGATGCAAAAACCTTCCCAAAATGAAAAATAAACCAAATATTGTTGGTTTTTTAATTTTTAATTAAAAATAAAAATTGTTTTTTCGACTTTTTTAATAGATTAATTAGAAATTTATTAATTCAGTTCGAGGCCAAATTCCTTATTATGATTTGACATAATAAGTACTTTTTTCCAAAAACTGCTATTTTTCTTCATTTCTCCTAACAAATACTTCACAGAGTTCTTGCTTTCAAAACCCTCTACACTTTCAGGAATGAAAAGACGATCGTTTCGGGGATTTTCCAGGTCCCCTTCTTCAGTTTTCTTTAGAAAGTGGTGGCAATAGTGCTATGCAATTTGAAGCATCGAAATCTCATATTAAATGTAATCTGCTACATCAACAAAACGATAATCGATCAAACAATAAAATATGTTTTCGAAGTCTTTTGCAAAGACATAACCACAATAGAAATATTATGAAAGTTTTTTGTTTTTGTATTTCATACCGTCGGTATAAGTAAAATACAAATTTTATTTTCACCTTACTTCTTTGTCAATACAAGAAGAGTCAAAAAACCGTACTGTGAGTGTTGTCAAAATGTTGTTTTTTTAATTTTTATTTAAAAATAAAAATTTTCAATAATTTTCTAGGTTAGGCTTATTTTTTGTTATCGAATTAGTGTTTGGGGAAAAATTTCCATTTTTTGTATTATTTACAATTAGTTTTTCTGCGCTTGCACTTAGGGCTTTTAGTATCTTGTTAATAAAATCGTCGTTTTTAGGTTGTAGGAGTGTAAAATTTTGGAATATGAATTTTGATGCGGTGCATCATAATCAATCAAAAAGTCGATTGGATCAATTAGTTTTTGTTTTCTTTCAAATCAATTTGGAATTATTCTTAAATTTAGATCCTAATCTAGATTGAATTTAAACAAATGTAGGATATCGTAAAGTCCGCCTTTACCGACTTATATATTTTTACTGTTGTTGTTCTTACTTCTGTAATAAACATGTTGGTATTTATTTAATTTTTGCATATTATTTTGTTCTCTTATATTATCTGCTTTCAAATAAAAAAAAGCATATAATAAGGGAGGGGTTTCGTTTGTTTTTCATTTTTGACAGTAATGAAATTATTACCATAAAAAATTGCGGATTATATGCGTTAATAACACTGATAGAGTAAATATATTTGTTGTTTATTGTATTGTATAATGTTTTCTTTATACATTTGAGTTCTTTGTAAATGTGGTTTGTTGTTGTTCTATATTGTCTTATCATGTTTATCTTATTTAATCTTAATATTCTTGTGTTATACATCTTTGTAATGATGATGAGTAGGGCTCGGAAGCTCATGTAAATATATACATTAGAGCGACTCACCTTATATGGATAGAAAAAAAGTAAAAAAGTGCCCCTTCTAGGGTTGCCACATGGCCTTGAATGGCCTTGATTGTCAAGTTAATTCAGGTCTTGTCAAGTGCCAAGATCAAATTTATTTTGTCAAGTTAAATTGAATTTTTGTCGTATCAGTAGTTAAAAAAAACATGCAAACTTACAAAACTGATAAAATTTATTAGTGTTTAAATTTTTTTGAGTAGTATTTATTTCTAAATAATAAGAAAAGAAAGATGAAGTCTGCAGGAAGTCGTTGAAATTTTCAAACTTTAGGCCCAAAAAAATAAATAAATTTTTTATAATTCTCGCAACGCCATTTTAAAATTTTAGCATATTTTCTTTTCTGAAACGTAAAAACCAACACTTTTTTTTCATAAATTTATTAAATTGTTGATATATTATTAAAATAAAATGGCGGTTAAGGTAGATCTTTGGTTTTGGGAGCGTGAGTAGAGATTTACGAAAGACGGTTTTTCTTAAAAATCGGTAAACAATAATTTTACTGGGACAAGAATTATTTGGATTATATATCATCCATTTAATAAATTTATAAAAAAAATGTTTTGTTTTACGTTTCAGAAAAAAATATGTTAAAATTTCAAATTGACGATTCGAAAACTATGGAAAGTTTATATATTTTTTGGCCTAAAGTTTAAAAAAGTCAACGACTTCTTGCAGACTTCATCTTTTTCTTCTTATTATACAGAAATAAATGCTACACAAAAAAAAAAAAAAAAAATAAAACACTACCCATGTGAAAATCGAAATATATATGAACACACATGATCATACATTGACTTGTATATGATCATGCATGGGCATACATTGTCATATACGTACATGCATAGTTTAATGTATGACCATACATGATCTCATATATTTCCATATATCTTTGGATCCGAAATTTGAGGGTATATGACCGTACATGTTCATATATGACCATATATGCTCACATATGATTCATGAATGCTCATATATTATCATATATGGCCATTTACCTCCATATACCCTCAAATTTCGGATCCAAAGGTATATGGAAATATATGAGATCATGTATGTTCATACATTGAACTATGCATGTATGTATATGACTATGTATGCCCATGCATGATCACATACGAGCCAATGTATGATCATGTATGCTCATATATATTTCGATTTTCACATGGGTAATCAATTTTGTCAGTTTTTTTTTTATTATTTGGTCATATGGGTTAATGTCCAAGCTTTAATGGCTGGTAGCACTATCGAGTTTGTCCCCAAAAATTAAAAAAAAACTGAATTTTTTTTTTATGAATCTTAATAAAATGGCGAGTGTATTCAAAAATAATAAATTTTTGTATTAGGAATCACCCTACTGCACACATATGCACATTAATTTTTTTTTATTGTCAAGTTTTTTTTTAAATCAAGTTATTTTTTGCGAAGTGTCAAGTTATTAGACTTTTGCGATATGGCAACCCTAGCCCCTTCTAAATATACCTTGGTTTGTTTTATATTTCACATGTGCACTGTGGGCCAGCATCATCATTGAATTTTGGCCAAAACTAGAATATTGGGTATATGAAACTAAAAAATATCACAAGGGATGGTCTGGTTGTTGCTGATCACGAATCTGAAATAAAAAATATAAAATTCAAAATGGCGGATCCAAGATGGCGGCCATTAATTTTTAGTTTTTATTATATTGGACTTAAAATAATCAAGTATACAGGTCTAGGATCCGCTGATTAAAAGTCAGAAATTAAAATTCAAAATGGCGGATCCAATATGGCGACAAACAATTTTGTCATTAAATTTCTTATGTAGCCTGATTTACTTCAAATTTCCACCAGGGGAAGTTTTTTGGTAGCAGATTACGAATCTGAAATCAAATTTTAAAAATTCAACATGGCGGATCCAATATGGCGGCCATAAACTTAAAATTATTATGTGTTGGAAAATAAATTACACTGTATAAAAAAAAAGTTCTGATGACAACTAATTCTGGCAGAGGGACCAAAAAAAAAAAAAAATAAAAGTGTATCGGCGTTTTAAAAGTTTTCGTCTGGCCCTATGTTTTTGGGGGGTTAAAATTTCCCCTCTTTTGAAAATGTTTATTGTGAATCGGCATAGGAAACCATGTAAATCTTCCATTTCAGGTATAGGATATGTTCGGCGAACTTATGTAAAATACTACGAGGTACATTTTTGTGGAACATTTTAACGCTGTAACTCTGCCATTAAAGGGTCTCTTTTGGCCCTTTTTAAAAAGTGTCAAAAAAGACCCATAAGTTGAAGAGTTAGAGGGTTAAAATGTTCCGCAAAAATATTTGTCATAAAATTCTACTATAAGTTTCTGAAGCCATCAAAGTTGAAAATTTAACTTCAATGCCAGAAATAAGTCAAAACTTAAAATGCGTTTAAGGGTTAATTTCGTACTTATTCAGAATTGTTACTCAATTGTCCCACAAACCTGGACTTTAGGGGGCTAGTCTGTGTGAGAAAGCCGCAACCTTCATTTAAAGTAATTTTTAGTACTATTCTTTAGTTTTTACTAAAACTCTGGAATGCTGGAAATCAGCGAGATCTGAAAGTACTTTTTCAGTTAAAGGGCAAAATCTCGAAAGTTTATGAACGGTCGCAAACGGTCGCAAAAACCTAGGTAGAAGACATCTTGTGGAACACATTGGCATTCAAGTTTTTCAAATATCTCTTGGAACATTTTGGAGCTTTTTTTTTTGAAAATTTAGGATTTTCAAAAAACCCACATTTTTGAAGTAAAATTAATAATTTTGTTACTTTTTTCGTAAATACTTAACAGGTTTCTATTTTTTGGGAACCAGTTTCAGTTTTATAATTTGAGATTGTTTTTGGAACAAATTATTGTTTATTTATGATTTTTTTATTGTATCATTATAAAACAAAAAATGTCACAAAATTAAGAAACTTTGATTTTGAACTCTCGCCAACTAACAACGAGTAACCACAATGATACAATATTTCACTCACAAAATATTCAACAATCCTAGATTTTGAAAATATAAATATATTTTCCCCTCCCGTGTAAAAAAGTTTAGATCTGACCAGATCTTTTTGGTTCTCAATAGATATGATTCAATCTAATTAGATCCTGTACCAGATCACATCAAATATGATCAGATATGGCATATGTGATAATACCTTATGGCAAGATCTGATAAGATCTAGTGCCAAATTTGTTCAAATCTAAAGTGATCTGGACAAATGCGCAAGATATGCCTAGATCTGATCAGATCTAATTAGATCTCAAATTTGTCCCCAATTTTGAGATCTGATTAGATCTGTTAAGATCTACGAAGATGTGGCCAGATATGCCTAGATCTGTTCAGATCTAATTAGATCTCAAATTTGTCCCCAATTTTGAGATCTAATTAGATCTGGTAAGATGTGCTGAGATCTGGCCAGATCTGATCTTTTTTACACGGGCTTACCTGAATTGTACTTTTGGCCAAAAAACGGCGATGCTGGCCCACAGTGATGTGGAGGCAGACAGACGTGTTTTTGTATTTTTTGGCGGGTGCCAAAAAATAATAGGGAGCAATTACATTTTGCAATAACTTCCTCATATCGTGTGAAAAAATAACAATTTTTTATTATCTTAGACCTATGACCCTAATCTTCAAATAATCATAATTTGATTTTAATAAATGCTTAAAAAGTGTGAAAAATATTAATTTTATGTTAGTGGTTAGCTCTGGGGCACATTCACCACATGGCTGCTGGAGCTGCAAAGAGTTGGTGCATCCCTGTCTCAAATGCTCTAGTAGTGAATTAAGAAAACCGTATTCTTTTTTAAATTTATAGCAATATTTTTGTCGTTTATTTAACCTTCTTTTTCAATTTTTAATTTCACAATTTTCTTGAGCGTAAGGTTTGTTTTTTATATATAAAAAATTCTTTATTTTCGATATTTCGCTACTCCATTGTGTAGCATCTTCAGGAAATAACAATTAAATTAATAAATTATAAACAATTTGAAAGTTTGAAAAAATTTGAAAAGCATTTGTCAAATATAAATTGTATGTATACATTTATACCAGTAAACAAAGTCTTTGGTATAAAAGTATAACAAACAAAAATATTAATAATTAACAATAAAAAATGTATTAATATAATGCGTTATAAATTAATGTAATGTGTGCTATTTCTTTTGTATTAAATATCTATAATTCTGTGCTACATTTTCAGTATCTGCCTTAAAGTTAATTCTATTTGTTGTGGGTGTATTAATTATCTGTAACATTTCTAATATATAACGACGTTTATAATTATGTTCTGTGTTTAAAACTGATACATTTTCAAAGTCAGGATAGTGATTCAAATTTGAACAATGAGAAGATAATGCTGTCTTTTGTGAATTAATATGTCTATATTTCTGATCTGATCTATGTCCAGCTATTCTAGTTCTCAATTTATTCTTCGTTGTACCTATATATACCTTGTCACAATTCTCTCCGTCATTTCCACTACATGGTATTTTATATACTATATTTGACATGTCCAATTTCTGTATCCTATCCTTTGTCTTACTGTATAATTTATTTACTGTATTGTATGATTTAAAAGCTATTTTATATCTATTAGTATCTATTATCTTTGATTTCTCCAAACGTTCTGATATTTCCGGTACATAGACCATAGACTTGTAAATTTTCTGTTCAATTAAATTTCCTGTGTTATTATTCTTTCTAAATTTATATTGATTTATTAATGAACAAATTAATCCTATCGGAAAATCATTATCCCTTAATAAATCCTTAATTATTTCCTCATTCTTTCTATGAAATTCTCTGTCACTAATATTCAATACTTTTTCTATCAAATTCTTCGCAGTGTTAATAATGATTTTCCTATTATGTTTTGAATAAAAATTAATAATTCTACCTGACGCTATTGGTTTCTGATACCAATCTATTATCAAATTATTACCTCTTCTTATTACCAAAGTATCTAAATAAGGAAGTTTAGAATCACGTTCCTTTTCCATGGTAAACTTAATATTAGAACTAAATTCATTTAATGCTATCAACATATTATCAATTGCATTTTCAGAAATGACACAAAACAGATCATCCACATATTTAGTCATTATCTTTGGCTTAACATCAAGTTTTTTAATACAAGTGTCCAATAATTCTTCCATAACTATATCAGCCACAATTGGAGAAGCAGGGGATCCCATTGGGAGTCCTTTCCGTTGTAAATATATCTTCTCACTGTATTGAAAGTATCTATTATCCTCTATACAAAATTTCAAAATACGTAAAAACAAGCCTTTTTCAATAGCTGTATATTCCTCAATAACATTCCACTTTTCCCTTATAATATTTATCGCCAAATCAACAGGAATACTTGGGAATAAAGAAACTACATCAAAAGAAACTAATTTTTCATCATTTCGTATTTGTTTGTTGAATAATCTATTCCTAAATTCAAGTGAGTTCTTTACATTGTATTTAGATTGTTCCGTAATCTTCTTTAAAATGTTAGTAATGTATTTACAGAGTTCATAAGATGGAGAATTAATAAAAGAACAAATTGGTCTCAATGGAAATTCTTCCTTATGAATTTTAGGTAGTCCATATAATTTAGGTGCGGTAGCAATATTAGTCTTAAGTTTAATTTTCTCTGTATTTTTAATAATTTTCTTTTTAAAAAGTTCATCAACTAAATTATTATTAATCTTCTGTAATCTACTCGTTGGATCCCTATTTTGTAAATTATATTTTGTAATATCTCCTACTATATTGTTCATCCTCATATCATAATCTTTTCTCTTTATAGCTACAGTTGTATTTCCCTTATCAGATCTCAATATAAATAAATCCCTATTCTTTTTTAAGAAAATTTCTGCTTCCTTTACTTTATCCAAAATGTATCTATCTCTATTTGTCAGGGTCATTCTATTCAAATGGCTATTAATTACATTTGTCAATCTATTTCTAGCTGTTTCCTGTTCTTCCTTATCCGGTATTGTCTGTATACAATCCTCTGCATCAGTTATCATATTTAACTTCGGAAAATCTTCTCTTCTAACTGGTAATGCATGTTTGTGTCCTAATGAAAGTATCCACTGTACGTCTGTCGGAATATCTACGTCAGTCTTATTAATAAACCATTTCTTATTAAATCTAATTCCTAATTCTTTCCTTTGTATTTCCCTTAAACATTCAAATTTCCTTTTATGAACTCTTCTTACCTTTTCATTAAATGATGTTGCAATTATCTCTTGATATCCTAAAAAGTCTCTCATTTCAGATTCAGTTAAATATCCCTCTAAATCACTTTTTATCAATTCTATCTCCCTTTGAAAATGTTTCAGTAATTGGTGTTTTTCTTGTAATGTTAATCTTAAAATTTTGTTGTGTAAATCTTGCATATAATTATCAATATTTCTCTGAATTGCTAAAAGTCCTTCCATCTTAAAAATATTTGATACATTCTTTGTAGAATTTGAGATGAATTTTGGAATAATTCCCGCATTTCTGCATCGTATCAAGAAAGTTATTGTAGATTTTACTTTGATAATTTTATCCCTTATTGTCTTGAATTTATTGATTAATATCCTAACTTGTTTGTTCTTTTTT
>CATLKA010000037.1:0-182306 GCA_949987735.1 Leucophora obtusa
TTAGCAAAAACCTTTACGAAATTGAAAACTTAAAGGGTCAGTTGGTAGGTACAATACACGGTCAACACTTAAAACATTAACCGCGAGATTCTAATGCATAGCAGACAATTCTGTAAAAAAAAAAATAAATAAAAAAGGAACTTGCATTTTACTTGTCCAGGTTGTACGTCATAAGATTCATGCAAAGTTAGGAGATCGAGATCGTTATTAGAATTCTCCCCCTTTTATAGAGTTTGGATTAGATACCGCGACATTAGAATGGGCTCTAAATCGAAATAAGTACATCCTAAATCGTCAGAGGAATACCTTTTTTAATTGGCAATTGAGGGGTTTGTTTTATCAGAGCCATACACTACGCAATGTTTCAATTCAATTCAATTTATTTCTTATAATATTTATATTATTTACATTTGACTTAGAAGCAAAGAGTTTAGGAACTTCGTTCCTTTTCTACTTAGATATATAAATATATTTTTTTAATTTATGAAATTTATGTACATTATTATTAAACGGAAGGAAAAAATTTACAAAAACCTTTATAAAGCAGAGGTATAAGATAAAAATGAGATAAAGTAGATAAAATTATGATGAGATGAGTTCATTGATATGTACATGTTGTGAGAGTTGGCATCTTCCATTAAAATTTAGAATCAATCTTTCGATTTTATCCAGAACGAGTTCAAGCCAGCGAGACTATGTAGACGTCGGGTGGAATAGTACCATGGTAGTTTAAATATCATTTTAAGTAGCTTATTTTGTGCTACTTGGAGTTTTTTTGTATGACATTTTGCAGACGTGTACCAAACTGGAGCACAGTAAAACATTATGGGGTGGAATATAGATTTGATGATGAGTTTTTTATTGTCTATGTTCATTCCCGACTTTCTGTTTATAATTGGGTACATTATTCTAATAATTTTGTTAATTTTGTCCACTACATAGGGAATATGATTATTAAAATTAAGCTTTGTATCAAGCATTACGCCCAAGTATTTGACGTTGTTTTCCCATGGAATATCATGGTTCATGAAACGAGGTAAACTCTGGCGTATAACACAAGACTTACGTTTTCTTGTAAAATAAATAGCCTGCATTTTTTCAGGGTTGACCAAAATCTTCCATTTATCAAAATAATTACTCAACCCAGTAAGAGCAGACTGCAAGTTTGTAATAATATCAGCTGAATATACATCAGAACTAAGAATTGATGTATCATCTGCAAATATAGACGTAATGCAATTGGAAAATTTTGGAATGTCAGCAGTAAAGATGTTGTAAAGAATTGGCGACAGGCAAGAACCTTGTGGACATCCTGCAATGATATTTACTTGTTGTGAACAGGTTTTACCCAAGTAAACGCTGAACGATCTATTTTGAAGAAAGTTTTGAATAATTTTTATGAGTTCAATTGGAAAGTTGAATTTTTTTAATTTGAAAATAAGTCCATTATGCCAAACGGAGTCAAACGCAGCTTTTATGTCTAGCAAAATCATTCCAGTTGATTTGCCGTTTTGAAAATTATTTTTAACTAATTTTCTGATTTTTAGTAGGGGTTGAGACGTATTATGTTCACTTCTGAACCCGAATTGTTGCGATGGAAGTATATTGTTACCACCCGAGTAAAAAAAATTGATCTCGCGCAATATCTAATCATATCCAATTTGATATTGTTTAAGATCTGCTGTAATATCTAGCTGATCCAATTAGATCTCAAAATTGGGTGTATCCAATCATATCGTATTAGATCCCATTGTATATATGGGGATAAACTAAGATCAAGTTATATCTCAAAATTGGGAGGTCCAGTGATATCTTTGGGGATAAACCTAGATCTATTTTGATCCGAAAATTGGCGGATCCAGCTATATATTTGCGGATATTTTTAGATCTAGTTTGATCCGAAAAATGGCGGATCCATTTAGATCCAGCTATATATTTGGGGATAAACTTAGATCTAATTTGATCTCAATTTTGGCAGATCAAATTAGATCCCGCAATATATTTGTGGATAAACGTATATCTAATTTGATCCCAAAAAGTGGCAGATCGAATTAGATCTAGCTATATATTTGGGGATAAACTTAGATCTAATTTGATCCGAAAAATGGCACATCGAATTAGATCCAGCAATATATTTGTGGATAAACTTAGATATAAATTGATTCGAAAAATGGCAGATCAAATTAGATCCAGCAATATATTCGGGGATAAACTTAGATCTAATTTGATTCGAAAAATGGCAGATCGAAAAAATGGGTTAATCTAATTATATAAAATTAGATTTAATACAAAAAGTTACATTTTAATTGATACCATTAGACAAAAATAACCCAATAAACCATGAAACGATACAGTATCGTTAACGAATTCATATTAAGTATCATATTTGCTATCGTTTATGATACAAAAATATGAACTCGTAATGATATCATAATTTTTCAAAATAACGATAAATTTTCTGAAAAAATCATATTTGCTTGTTCTAATTTAATCGTTAAAGATATCATATATACTTCTTTATTTCGATATTGTCAATGATATCATATTTTCATAGAATGGTGATAAAATAAAGACAAAAATTTTGCAATATGACTGCCTGAAATTTTCGATATCAAAACGATATCGTTATTTCATGAAAAAACGATATCATTAACGAATGTGCACTTTTCTTCACAGTACCTATTACTTATGAATCGTTAATGATATCATTCTCGGACAAACGTATCATCGAAATGATATCGTTACGAATTCGAAACGATATCGTGTGGTTTGTTGGGAAATCATTCAGATATCGCTCAGATTGCATTAAATGTCCATTCTATTGAAATTATTTCTTGATTATCATTATGTCACATCCAATTTTATATAATTAGATAAACTTGTTTTTCGGATCGTATTTCATCATATTAGATCCAAGGTGGATCTAAATTACTGCAGTACGATCCACCATTTTTCGAATAAAATTTTATTTTGGCCGGTATCAAAAAAAGATATGATTGTATGTTGTACTTCATTAATTTTTTTAATAGGGTATCCACAGAAATTACAGATAAAAATAGATCCCGCATTAATTTGGGTACTATGTAAGATCTTCATTTATTTGGGATTAAATAAGATCCCAGCCAGATATTGCCAACTGTTCAAAAAATAATACACTGACAGAGCACTAATTTTATAAAAATTACAATATTTTGTTAAAATACGCTTTAAACTCAGAAGGTCTCGAGTTGGATATCGTTCACGGCTATGCATTTTTTTTTTTTTATTAAATGAATTTCTTTTTATAAAATTATCATTTTTTTTATATAAATTTTTTTATAAAATTATATTTTTTTTATTAAATTGAATTTTTTTAATAAAATATTTTTTTTTTTTTTTAAGAGAAGCAACACAGGAAATTCTTCCTATTAATTAATGTGTTGCTTCCTTTGGAAAGGGGATAGAGAAGAAGTGAAAGGTAGTGAAAGATGAAGGGCTTCAAATATGGCAACACTGTAATTGCGCGAGATGTTGAATTTTAGAACAGTTGTTGCGCGCCATCTGATGGTGAGTTGGCGAACTTTGTTGAAGCTTTTTAGTTCATAGCCCTGTTATATTATTTTACTTCGGTAGGGTTAAGTGCTATGGGAACACCGAAGGAGGACACTGCGATGTGTATGAGGGATAGAAACGCTCATACATATTACTATTTTTCATAAATTGATGTTGCCTTGGTTGGGGCTCGAACCCGCAACCTCACGTGTAACAGTCCAACGCGCTAACCATTACACCACAGCGCCCATTTACATCTTTTTGACGCTATACACCATTTCCATTAGTATCAACTTATGAATTATTTTTCAGATTTATGAATTGTTTTTCAGAACTAGTCAATTGAATTTCAGTTTTATCAATTGTATTTCAGAAATTATCAAACTGTATTTCAGAAATTATCAATTGTATATCAGAAATTATGAAATGTATTTAATAAATTTTTCTCTATTAACTATGAAATACAATCAACAAATTCTGAAATAGATGTGATTATTTCTGAAATACAATTAATAATTTCTGAAATACATTCGATAATTTCTGAAATACAATTATAATTTCTGAAATACAATTAATAGATTCTGAAATACAGTTAATATTGTAGTTTCTGATGAGTTACCATATATGACAATATATTGTTTAAATGGCACCATATGGTATGTTGTTTAAATGATATGATATCAAAGTATATGGTATTATACAATATATAGTAGCATATATTATCATATCTGGAACTGTATAAAAAATGTTGTTCATGAGGTACCATATATGAGCATATATTGTTGAAATGGCACCATATATGATAATATATGGTTTCAATGGGACCATATATGGTAATATATTGCTTAAATAACACCATATGTAAATATATATGGCACTATATATAGTGGCATATATTATCACATCTGGAACTGTATTAAAAATTTTGATCATGAGGTACCATATATGACCAAATATTCTTTAAATGGCATTATATATATTAATATATGGTTTAAATGGCACCATATATGGTAATATATTGTATAAATGACACCATATATCAATATATATGGCACTATATATAGTAGCATATATTATCATATCTGGAACTGTATTAAATATTTTGTTCATAAGGTACCATATATGACCATATATTGTTTAAATGCCACCATATATGATAATATATGGTTTAAATGGCACCATATATGATAACATCTAGTTTAACTAGCGCCATATATAGTTATATATTGTTTAAATGATAACATATATAATTATATATTGCTAAAATGCCACCATATATATTAAGATATAGATCTATATATAACTATGTATGCAATAAGATCAGCCATGCTATGTAATATATAATCATATATACCATATCTAATATTATGAAGGCCGATATCTAATTAGATGAAATTATATATGGCATAATATAAGGAAAATTTTTCGGAAAAAACGTCATATATAATTATATATGGATATACATAACCACATGTCTAATTATATATTGTAATATATGCCACATATGATTATATATAATTTTTTTTACTCGGGTGGTAAAAGTTTTTTCTTCGGGTTTGCTGTAGGACCATGATAGTCCTCGAAATCAGTGAATTTTTCTTCAACCGATGATAACTTTTTCTAAAGAAATAGCGATAGTAAATAAACGATTTTTTTTTCTAAAAACCCCGCCTTATTCCATGGCAGAAAAAATCTATAGATATTTCCTTACAAACATGTTCGAGAAATATTTTTTATACAAAAACTCTTACGCTGGATTTCATACTGACGGTTTGTGAGTTCACTTGTAGTTAACCCAACAATTTGTTGTTGTTTTGTACATATTTTTTTGATATTTTCTTTTGTTTAATAGTAAAGATAACACTTCAGTATGATACTCCCTCTTGGAATCTTCATTGAAAGAAATGCTCTTCTGCTTCTGTTTTCTATTTTTTTTTAATCGTAATTTGTATTTGTTGTATTAAGTGTGATTATTAGGCCAACGAAAAAGAAGCCAGAGCAAGTTAGATTAAATACAAGTTCTGATCTTAAAAATATAAGAATTTTAAGCTATATTTGTTAGATTTTTTTCCTGCTTATTTCATCTAAATTTGCTTGTGTTTCCTTATTTTGTAGATATTGGCTTATTTTTGCTATTTTCTTTAAAAATTAAGCTGATTTGAGCTTTTTTATGCGAAAATAGAGCATATTTTTGCTTTTTTCATAAAATCAGTAGTTTTAAAAATTATTTTAAGTCGACATAAATTTTTCTATTTAAAATTTGTTTTTTAACATTTATTTTAAATTTAAATTTTTTTTGTTTAAATAAACTTTTAATTTTTTCAGCCTGAATTGTAATAGTACAAATATGACAATGACGATTTCCTTAGGCAAAAATGAAATCCGGATAGGGACATGCCTTTAACAGTTTATTTTTCACAATTTTTTAAATACGTTTGGGATTTTAGCATATTTAATTCCTGTAATGCAATTGATGTATTTCCCGATGAAAATAAATTTAAGAATGTGACAACTTTGTCTGATTCCTGAAGTTCCAAGAAATATAGCATTGTAATAATTAAAAAATTTCTATTTTATGAGGCTTTTAATGAAGAAATAATGAAGTTTAAGGGCTTATTTTTACATTTTAACTGCTTATTTTACTGTTTTTTGGAGCTTTTTTTAAGACCTTAAAACATTGCTATTAGAGCTTTTTTTTGGTTGCCCTAGTGATTATATAGTTACTAATAAATAAATCAAAATATAAAAAATAACATAAAAATATTATTTGGAAACGGTGTGCGATATTTTTTAATTTGATTGTAGGTACTGAAATATTTGTTGTAGATAATAGTAATTACAACTGAAAATATTCAAATTCATAACCGAATTATTCTACTATGCCGACCGAATACAGCATTAAATTGGATGATAGTCGTCGTAACCGCCACAATTCGATTGGCAACAAATTCGGTTATCACAACGAATCCGTTTTCTGGGTGAAGGTAGCGCAAAAGTAATGTCATAATGTGAATTGCCTACCATTTCGTTAGAAATGAAAAAAAAATTAGTTCTGTTTTCACGAAAAGTTTATTTGAAGATGTAATTTATTACATTAAGTTGAAAAAATGATATACTTAGATCAAATGACCACCTCCCGAGTTGATGCACATTTGTGCTCGCTTTACGACATTTTTCATTGTTGCTCGCAAAACATCTGGCTCCAAATTGGCGAATTCTTCTTCAATGTTGGCTTTGAACTCTTGCGAGGTTTATGGTTTGTTGTGGTAAACGCGAGATTTTAAAAAGCCTCAAAGGAAGAAGTCTGGCGCCGCACAGTGGACCATTTCACGAGAAGGCGGTCAAAAATCCATTTTGATTTGATTGGAATTTTGATATGCGGTTTTCTTTGTTTGGTAGGTGGTACTTTAGCCTTTAATTTTTGCTATAAAACGTAAATATCGACCAATAATAAAAAAGTTATGGAGGGTTTAAAATACATTTTTATATTTAGCTAAATTTTAGTAAAAAAGTGAAGTGTTAAAAGGTTAAAAAGGTTTTTTTTATGTGTCTTATTTTTTCAGTTAATTTTACAAATAATACTTTTTAAAAATTTTTAAGGTTTAATTTTGTCAGAAAATGCCAAACTTTGGCTCCCCTAAACATTTTAGTCCTACACAGAAAAAAGTATCACAAAATTTTAAGTAATTAAAAAAAATTTTTGGCTTTTTACTTAGATATCTAACAATTTTTTTATTAAATGTTTGTAAATTGTATCAAAAATATCAAAAAAATAGCCTTAGAATTTTTTGAAACAAAAAAAAAAACAAATCATTTATTTTTTGTTTTCAATTGCTCAAATGTTTGTAAATTGTAACAAAAATTTCAAAAAAGTAGTCTTAGAATTTTTTGAAACAAAAAAAAACAAATCATTTATTTTTTTTTGTCAATACGACAACATAAAGCTAAAATTGTTTTAATATAACAAACTCGTTGTTGAATTCTATTTTTTTATTTTTAACAAATACAAACAAGTTACAAAAAAAAATTATTGTATTTACAAAACACATTGTTAAAAAAAATTGATTTTATTTTTAACAAATTACAAAAAAGTTACAAAAAGGGATTTGTATGTATGTATATACAAATTCCATTGTTGGTGCCTTTTTAAAAAATTTTTTGTTTGTTTATGCAAAAAAGGTGTTTAACATTACAAACAGAATTTTGTAAATTTTTTTTGTGTAATGTTCACAAGTTTTTTTTTTGTCTTTTTAAATATTTCTACACAGAAAAAACAGTAGGCAACAATAATGGGAATTTGTAAAAGCAATCACATTTTCTTTTAAACTGAAATTTTATTCCCAACAATTTTTTTGTTTGAAATATTTGTAACTAGTTTGTAAATTGTTATCTTTCATATAAAAATTGTTTAAAAATAAAAATTCAAAGTTACAAAAAATAACAGAAATTTTTTTTAGATTTACAAATTTCTTTGTTGGTGCCTTTTTAAAAAGTTTTTTTTTGTATTTACAAATTTGGTATGAGAAAGGTGTTTAAAAATTTAATTAGAATTTTGTAAATTCGTTCTGTGTATATAAATTTTTATTTTAAATTTATAAAATACATATATTTTTAAATCAAGAAAAATTGTTAACTATATAAAAAAGAGTATAACTTATTGTAAGCGTGTGAAGTTAAATTTAAAAAATAAATTTAAAGCTCACATTTTCAAATTGCCTTTAATGGGTTAATATTTTTGAATTTAACTTCACAAAGTATGAAGTTAAATTCAAAACATAATATTCTTTAAATTTAACTTCACAAAGTGTGAAGTTAAATTCAAAAAATAATAGTCTTTGAATTTAACTTCACACATTGTGAAGTTAAATTCAAAAAATAAATTCACGAAATAAATTATAGAAATAAATTAAAAAATAAACTCAAGAAATAAATTCAAAAAATAAATCCAAAAATAAATTAAAAAATAAATTCAAGAAATAAATTCAAAATATAAATTCAAAAATAAATTAAATAAATAAATTCAATATTTTTTTAAAAATTTCAATTTTGAACAGACGTGAATGGGGTTTGGTCATATCAGTGGACGAGGCTGAGGGAGCAGATTCCAATTCTGAGATTACTTTATTCAAAAGTTGCTCAGGAAAATAGCCATAAATTTTCAAAAATGTTAAATTTAAATTTTTAAACATGTCAAGTGCAGGTGGGCCCAGGGCCAATTTCGAACAGACGTGAATTGGGTTTGGTCATATCAGTGGACACGGCTGAGGGAGCAGATTTCAATTCTGAGCTCACTTTATTCAAAAGTTGCTCAGGAAAATAGCCATAAATTTTCAAAAATGTTATATTAAAATTTTTAAACATGACAAGTTCAGGTGGGCCCAGGGCCAATTTCAAACAGACGTGAATGGGGTTTGGTCATATCAGTGGACACGGCTGAGGGAGCAGATTTCAATTCTGAGCTCACTTTGTTCAAAAGTTGCTCAGGAAACTAGCCATTAATTTTCAAAAATGTTAAATTTAAATTTTTAAACATGACAAGTGCAGGTTGGCCCAGGGCCAATTTCGAACAGACGTGAATGGGGTTTGGTCATATCAGTGGACGCGGCTGAGGGAGCAGATTTCAATTCTGAGACTACTTTATTTAAAAGTTGCTCAGGAAAATAGCCATAAATTCTCAAAAATGTTAAATTTAAATTTTTAAACATGTCAAGTGCAGGTGGGCCCAGGGCCAATTTCGAACAGACGTGAATGGGGTTTGGTCATATCAGTGGACGCGGCTGAGGGAGCAGATTTCAATTCTGAGATTACTTTATTCAAAAGTTGCTCAGGAAAATAGCCATAAATTTTCAAAACTGTTAAATTTTAATTTTTAAACATGTCAAGTGCAGGTGGGCCCAGGGCCAATTTCGAACAGACGTGAATGGGGTTTGGTCATATCAGTGGACACGGCTGAGGGAGCAGATTTTAATTTCAAGCTCACTTTATTCAAAAGTTGCTCAGGAAAATAGCCATAAATTTTCAAAAATGTTAAATTTTAATTTTTAAACATGACAAGTGCAGGTGGGCCCAGGGCCAATTTCGAACAGACGTGAATGGGGTTTGGTCATATCAGTGGAGACGGCTGAGGGAGCAGATTTCAATTCTGAGCTCACTTTATTCAAAAGTTGCTCAGGAAAATAGCCATACATTTTCAAAAATGTTAAATTTAAATTTTTAAACATGTCAAGTGCAGGTGGGCCCAGGGCCAATTTCGAATAGACGTGAATGGGGTGTGGTCATATCAGTGGACACGGCTGAGGGAGCAGATTTTAATTCTAAGCTCACTTTATTCAGAAGTTGCCCAGGAAAATAGCCATAAATTTTCAAAAATGTTAAATTTAAATTTTTAAAAATGACAAGTGCAGGTGGGCCCAGGGCCAATTTCGAACAGACGTGAATGGGGTTTGGTCATATCAGTGGACACGGCTGAGGGAGCAGATTTTAATTTCAAGCTCACTTTATTCAAAAGTTGCTCAGGAAAATAGCCATAAATTTTCAAAAATGTTAAATTAAAATTTTTAAACATGACAAGTTCAGATGGGCCCAAACCCCATTCACGTCTGTTCGAAATTGGCCCTGGGCCCACCTGCACTTGACATGTTTAAGAATTTTAATTTAACATTTTTGAAAATTTATGGCTATTTTCCTGAGCAACTTTTGAATAAAGTGAGCTCAGAATTGAAATCTGCTCCCTCAGCCGTGTCCACTGATATGACCAAACCCCATTCACGTCTATTCGAAATTGGCCCTGGGCCCACCTGCACTTGACATGTTTAAAAATTTAAATTTAACATTTTTGAAAATGTATGGCTATTTTCCTGAGCAACTTTTGAATAAAGTAATCTCAGAATTGAAATCTGCTCCCTCAGCCGCGTCCACTGATATGACCAAACCCCATTCATGTCTGTTCGAAATTGGCCCTGGGCCCCCCTGCACTTGACATGTTTAAAAATTTAAATTTAACATTTTTGAAAATTTATGGCTATTTTCCTGAGCAACTTTTGAATAAAGTAATCTAAGAATTGAAATCTGCTCCCTCAGCCGCGTCCACTGATATGACCAAATCCCATTCACGTCTGTTCGAAATTGGCCCTGGGCCCACCTGCACTTGTCATGTTTAAAAATTTAAATTTAACATTTTTGAAAATTTATGGCTATTTTCCTGAGCAACTTTTGAACAAAGTGAGCTCAGAATTGAAATCTGCTCCCTCAGCCGTGTCCACTGATATGACCAAACCCCATTCACGTCTGTTCGAAATTGGCCCTGGGCCCACCTCCACTTGACATGTTTGAAAATTTAAATTAAAAATTTTTAAAATTTATGGCTATTTTCCTGCGCAACTTTTGAATAAAGTGAGCTCAGAATTGAAATCTGCTCCCTCAGCCGTGTCCACTGATATGACCAAGCCCCATTCACGTCTGTTCGAAATTGGCCCTGGGTCCACCTGAACTTGTCATGTTTAAAAATTTTAATTTAACATTTTTGAAAATTTATGGCTATTTTCCTGAGCAACTTTTGAATAAAGTGAGCTCAGAATTGAAATCTGCTCCCTCAGCCGTGTCCACTGATATGACCAAACCTCATTCACGTCTGTTCGAAATTGGCCCTGGGCCCACCTGAACTTGTCATGTTTAAAATTTTAAATTTAACATTTTTGAAAATTTATGGCTATTTTTCTGAGCAACTTTTGAACAAAGTGAGCTCAGAGTTGAAATCTGCTCCCTCAGCCGTGTCCACTGATATGACCAAACCCCATTCACGTCTGTTCGAAATTGGCCCTGGGCCCACCTGAACTTGTCATGTTTAAAAATTTAAATTTAACATTTTTGAAAATTTATGGCTATTTTCCTGAGCAACTTTTGAACAAAGTGAGCTCAGAATTGAAATCTGCTCCCTCAGCCGTGTCCACTGATATGACCAAACCCCATTCACGTCTGTTCGAAATTGGCCCTGGGCCCACCTGAACTTGTCACGTTTAAAAATTTTAATTTAACATTTTTGAAAATTTATGGCTATTTTCCTGAGCAACTTTTGAATAAAGTGAGCTCAGAATTGAAATCTGCTCCCTCAGCCGTGTCCACTGATATGACCAAACCCCATTCACGTCTGTTCGAAATTGGCCCTGGGCCCACCTGAACTTGTCATGTTTAAAAATTCTAATTTAACATTTTTGAAAATTTATGGCTATTTTCCTGAGCAACTTTTGAATAAAGTGAGCTCAGAATTGAAATCTGCTCCCTCAGCCGTGTCCACTGATATGACCAAACCCCATTCACGTCTGTTCGAAATTGGCCCTGGGCCCACCTGCACTTGACATGTTTAAAAATTTAAATTTAACATTTTTGAAAATGTATGGCTATTTTCCTGAGCAACTTTTGAATAAAGTAATCTCAGAATTGAAATCTGCTCCCTCAGCCGTGTCCACTGATATGACCAAACCCCATTCACGTCTGTTCGAAATTGGCCCTGGGCCCCCCTGCACTTGACATGTTTAAAAATTTAAATTTAACATTTTTGAAAATTTATGGCTATTTTCCTGAGCAACTTTTGAACAAAGTGAGCTCAGAATTGAAATCTGCTCCCTCATCCGTGTCCACTGATATGACCAAACCCCATTCACGTCTGTTCGAAATTGGCCCTGGGCCCACCTGCACTTGACATGTTTAAAAATTTAAATTTAACATTTTTGAAAATGTATGGCTATTTTCCTGAGCAACTTTTAAGTAAAGTAATCTCAGAATTGAAATCTGCTCCCTCAACCGCGTCCACTGATATGACCAAATCCCATTCACGTCTGTTCGAAATTGGCCCTGGGCCCACCTGCACTTGTCATGTTTAAAAATTTAAATTTAACATTTTTGAAAATTTATGGCTATTTTCGTGAGCAACTTTTGAACAAAGTGAGCTCAGAATTGAAATCTGCTCCCTCAGCCGTGTCCACTGATATGACCAAACCCCATTCACGTCTGTTCGAAATTGGCCCTGGGCCCACCTGCACTTGTCATGTTTAAAAATTTAAATTTAACATTTTTGAAAATTTATGGCTATTTTCCTGAGCAACTTTTGAATAAAGTGAGCTCAGAATTGAAATCTGCTTCCTCAGCCGTGTCCACTGATATGACCAAACCCCATTCACGTCTGTTCAAAATTGAAATTTTTAAAAAAATATTGAATTTATTTATTTAATTTATTTTTGAATTTATATTTTGAATTTATTTCTTGAATTTATTTTTTAATTTATTCTTGGATTTATTTTTTGAATTTATTTCTTGAGTTTATTTTTTAATTTATTTCTAGAATTTATTTCGTGAATTTATTTTATCAAAGACTATTAATTTTTGAATTTAACTTCACACTTTGTGAAGTTAAATTTAAAGAATATTATGTTCTTCACAATGTGTGAAGTTAAATTCTAAGACTATTATTTTTTGAATTTAACTTCACACTTTGTGAAGTTAAATTTAAAGGATATTATGTTTTGAATTTAACTTCACACTTTGTGAAGTTAAATTCAAAAATATTAACCCATTAAAAGCAATTTGAAAATGTGAGCTTTAAATTTATTTTTTAAATTTAACTTCACACGCTTACTTATTGTTAGTCTACTGAAAAACTACTTTAAATCAAACAATTTTAGTAAATATTTGCTTGTATTGTTTCTGGCCAGAGGATCCATCACATCCACATTTAAATGATCAGTATCAATCGTTCTGCAGTAAATTTCTTATTTTCAATTGGTGTAGGAATGCTTTTCAAAATCCTCTTTGTGCGCCTTGCGATCGCTTCTACTATTTTTTAAATTATGTATTTCAATTTTATTTTTCATATTTTGTATTGGTTGAATTTGGTGCAAAAATGAATCCTTAATAATTTTTTGAGAAATTTCTTCATTGATATTCTCCACACGCAAAGAAAAAATATGGTTGGGATGACCATATTCGAAGAGCATCATATATTTTTATGTTTATGATTGCGACAATCATATTATGAAATAACTTTTGCTACCATAATATGATCCCTTAATTACTACATTATGATTCCAAACTGATCCCAATATTATCATATTATAGTCCTGTATGTCATACTATGATCCCTATATTTTTTCCCAGCATTATCTTGAAGGTGAGTGAAAAAGCTGTGCACGATTTGTTTTATTCAAAATAGTACATTTATTTATTTAATGACTAATTTACAAACTTAAACAATTTAAATTAATTTTAGTTATCACTTATATTTAACTAAAAATAAATTATGGAAACATCTGATAACAGCGTGTAGAAAAATATTGTTAAATATACAATTTTACAATGCATCCGAAATGATCATAACATGTTCTCAGTGATAATATTATTTTGCTAATGATCATAATATATTCCGCATTTTTTTTTTCTTTTTTTTTATAAAGAGAAGCAACACTCAGGAAATTCTTCCTATTAATTAATGTGTTACTTCCTTTGGAAAGGGGATAGAGAAGTAGTGAAAGGTGGTGAAAGACGAAGGGCTTCAAATATGGCAACACTGTAATTGCGCGAGATGTTGAATTTTTAGAACAGTTGTTGCGCGCCATCTGATGTTGAGTTGGCGAACTTTGTTGAAGCTTGTAGTTCATAGCCCTGTTATATTATTTTACTTCGGTGGGGTTAAGTGCTATGGGAACACCGAAGGAGGACGCTGCGATATGCATGAGGGATAGAAAAAACTCATACATATTATTATTTTTCATTAATTGAAGTTGCCTTGGGTGGGGCTCGAACCCGCAACCTCACGTGTAACAGTCCAACGCGCTAACCACTACACCACAGCGCCCATGATCATATTATGGTAATGAAGAAAATTTTGTGATCATTTGGAATCATATTATGATCATCAGGAAACTAATATGATCAGTACGAATATATTATGATAATTTCGTTGTGCACTTACATTTTTTTTTTAATTTTGCTATTTTGTTATTATAGACGTTCTCAAACAATCTTTTTGCTACGTGAGTAAAAAAATTTAAAAAAAAAATAATTACTTTTTTCACTTAATTTATAGCACTAAACACTTTTTATATATATAATAAAAAAATAATATTATTTGAGGATTGCTTGACAATCTATATCTCTCTAGACTTCTTGGGTAGAGCGAGTTCTTTCTTCCAAAAACAATGTCGCTATTAAAATTATTACCAATAAAATATTCCTCTATTTTTTAAGTATATTTTTTTTAATACATATATTATTTATTTTAGTGCTTCTTACAACTTCTTTTCACAAAATCTTAAACAAGACTGACGCCAACTGATAGATGATGCTCTTAAAAAAATATACTGATCATCTCATGGTTGTTGAAACTATAACAATGATTGTGAATATGATCTCTCTCAACTCTGATAATAATATGATTGCAATTCGAAGAGAGAAATATGATTGTCCACATAATATATGATTATAGATGTAGCATGTAACTGAAGTTCACTGAAGGGTAAATTTTAGATTCGTGTTTCAAAAGTAGGTAGCCATAGCACGTAACTTTTCCGGCTCTATCTCGTCGGCAATTGGGGAGGATCATAACAGGCCGCTAACATTTGAATAGTATAAATTTAGTAAATGCACAGACAATTATTTAATTTTGTACGTGCTTTAACGAGAAAGAAAGACAAGAAAACGGAAAGGGAAAGGAAAAGAACTTTCAAAAGAAGCAAAAACCATTTCTGTTAACCGGATGTGCGTTGATGTTTACACATATTTCCCCTCCCAACCTTGATCATGTAAGGAAAAGCTAAAATTATTGCACATGATCCCAAATATTCACTCTATATTATGTATAGGAATACGGGAATTTGGGGATATAAAAATCCAAAAATTTTATCCAAATAAAATTTAGAAACAACTTTAAAATTTTGTTTACTAAAAAAAATAAAAAAAATATAAAAATTTTAGGAAAATTTCCAAAAATTTTCCTGAAAAAAAAAATTTATTTTTTCAAAACGAAATTTTTCAAACTTACAGAATTTCCTGGAGATTAAATCCTTAAAGTGACGATCAGCAAAATGGACTGACTTTTTGGTAATGGCTGACCATTTATACCAACTTTTGTGGGAAATTTTGGAAAACTCCGGTTTATTCAGCTTAACCATATACAAATATAATAAAAACAAACACACATATACAACAACCAATATGTCACCCCCCTTATCTTCTGACACAACACTGCATTACCTTTATCGCAAAGTACCTTGCGTCAAATGACACAATTGACAGATAAAAAAAAATCATATTTAGTGTTGCAAAAAGAAAAAAAATCGTTATTTTCAAAAATGAAAAGAAAATGTGAATATAAATAATTAGGTAAGAAAACAAACTAAAATCATTAGGCTACAAGCGCCTCTACATAGACGAGAGAAATAATATGATAACCGAAAAAAAGAGAGATTTTAACTATAAAATGATTATATGCGATCATATCATTTGTAAAGTATGATTAATACATTAATAATTTGATTGCAACAACCATGTGTGGCAGTAGTGACCATAGTTTGGTAGCTGTGATCATATTTCCACCATATCTTTTCTCTGCGTGCAGCTTGCGCCTTCGAGATCCTTCACTTCATCCGTCAATTGGTTTTGCTGGTCGACCCTTTTTTGCACTTTCATTGGCAGTTGTAGATGAACTCTCAAATATAACAGATAAACATAATTAATTATAAGTTAAGAATGCTGACTTTAATAATTTCACTTAATAATGTTTTTGTTAGAGACCGTATTTAAAGTTTTAACACATATTTCGCATAAAATTAATATGATTTCGATGTACAATTTCGTAACGTTTTACTTTTGCTTCTTCAGGTTTTTGCTTTTTTCTTCTAAAATGATAAAAAAGACTTTTTGTGGTAAATTCATGTTCCAACTGCTAAATTTTGATATAAGTTGCCATTTGTAGTTAAAAAGGAGAAGATCGCCGATCAAAATATAAAATTTTAATTTTTCAGAAAAAATTACGTTTTGCTAATCAATAAAAAAAATTGTTGAATTTACAAACAAAAAGCGTTTTAAATGTAAATTTTTTAAGTAAAATAGTTAACGACACTTTAGGGAATACGTATCAAGCACTATTGAAAAGCTTTTATGAGTGTAAGCTGCTCTAAATACCAATTCGATACTTACCAGAACGTTTTATTTTCAATACAAAATTATCTGTAGCACCCTAAACTATAAAGCAAATCAATTCCGAAAAAAACCTGTGACATGTCTGTTTATTACCTGTTTTTGAAACATAAAAAACCCAGACCCTAACTCCTTTTAAAAGGTGAAGCACACCTGCTCATATCTTAAAAGGGTGTTTCGCAATAGTTTTTTACCATTTACTTGTTATTTACATTTTTTCCCATTTTGTCAGGCATTTAAACTATATCAAGTTCCGACTATTAATGTTTTTGAAAAATACCGATGTAAATGTACCTGTCAAAATAAAAAAAGATTTTACCCATTAATATAATTTAACAATTAAGCGCATTATGTCTCAACCTTTTCTTTAAGTATATAACAACTCGTGTCAACTCTACCGTTTTCTTTTTCTGTCAGTATAAAAAAAGAAATAACTCAGTATAAAAAAGAAATAACACACAGACGGACGGATGGACATCGTTAAATCGACTCAGAAAGTGATTTTGAGTCGATCCGTATAATAAAAGATGGGTATAGGTCCAATATTTTTGGTAGTTATACACATCAGGGCAAACTCATAATACCCTAACCACATAGTGAAAAACTTTTGTATTCATAAATTTTGCACAAAATATCTGACCTTGGGTCAGAAAAATTGTTCTGGTGCACACGGGCGGAAGCTGGCGGGTATATGAGTGTAGGGGAGGGTTCCAACTACAGAAGAGTGCAAGATTTTTTTTGATGGCGTTTGATTGGCAGGAGTTATGCTCTATTAAGTAAAAGATTTTCGGTAATTTTTTTTTAATTTCTAAACGATTCAGTGACTATATTTCTAACATTAATAGCTTAGGAGTTACAAAATTATACAAAATTTATTTTACTTTAAAATCTTTTAAAACAAAAAAGTTACAGTCATTTAAAAATTAAAATTTACAAATAAATTTTTAATTTTAGCAAAATACTGATAAATTCGATTTCGAAGACCCTGTTCGCTGTGTATATCACTTGAATATCATTGAAATAGAGTCGCAATTTTTAGGCTCCCGAGGTTAACTGGTATTTACTTTCAATCATATAACATAACTTTAAAATCGGTAACCATAAAAGAACTGATTTTTGGCCGCCTTCTCAAAATATGGTCCACAGTGCGCCGTTAGATCTGGCGATCTGGACGGCCACTTCAAATCTCCAAAACGGGAGATACCTCAGCCCGGAAATTGGTGTCTCAAAATCTCCATCGTTTCTCTAGCTGTGTGAGCGGTTGATGCGTCCTGCTGGAACCAACTTCTCGATACCCATTTAGGCAAATTGTGGAAAAAAATCGTTTATCATCTGCCTGTGACGCTCACCAGTTATGGTTACGGTATTTCATCGGCGTTCTCAAAAAAATAAGGTCCAATAACTTTTTTACTGCAAATGCCACACCAAAAAGTCACTTTGAGAGAATACAATGGCTCCTATCGCATTTCATGTGGGTTCTCTCTGGCCAAGAAACGCACATTTTGTTTGTAAACATAACTACTTAAGTGAAAATGGGCTACGTCGCATGGGAGTAAGTTAATATCGTTTGGCGGTCAGCAGGCAGCAATTCGTCAACAGTTTGCACTTTGTACGGGAATATCTTCAAGTCTTTCACTAAAATTCGTTGCAACTAACGTCTGCTGATGCCCAATTGTAAGCATCGTCGTCTGTATTCTCTCTGACAGGAGCGATGTTCTTGATCGAACGTGCAGTTTGTACGAGGCGCTCAGCCAAACGCTTAATTGTTCGCGCACATGGTACACAACAACGAGAAAAACGACAACAAAATTCACGGTGCGTTAAAACAATAGACCGAAAATTGGTCAAATAAGAAGTAACAATAACTCCACGTTCTTCAGGTGTGTATATCTCAATTGTTTGTTTTCAAATAGTTCTCTATCTGTCTATAACAAAGATGTCAAACAGTGTTGCCATATAGCCAGATTTAACTGTTTTTACAGTTTTTTGGGATGCGTAACAGTTTTTCAGTTTTTTCATATAAAAAACAGTTTTTTTAAGTTAATGAATTTTTTACAGTTTTTATACCCTCCATCCCACTGTGCAGGAGGGTATATATCATTTTGTCATTCCGTTTGTAACTCATCGAAAAAAAAATCTGGGACATAAAAAAAATATATATTCCTGATCGTTATCAATAGCGAAACCGATATAGCCGTGTCCGTCTGTCTGTCTGTCTGTCTGTTGAAATCACGATCACGCACAAAATAGTTGTGCTAGGATGTTAATTTTTAGTCAAAATTTTGGTCCAATTTCTTAAGCAGTTTGCTATTGGAAATGGGCATATTTGGTCCAGACGTTTAAAAGTTATGAAAGAAAATGTAGAAGCACCTCTAGAGTTTTCCATATTATCATGAAAAATATATTAACTGTGTGTTGTTGTTGTTACTGAATAAGAAAAAAATACAAACATACACACCCAGACCTTGAAAGAGTTAATTCTTTTTTTGAATTTATATGCATAAAATTGGATTCATTTTATAAATTATGTACTGAATAATTCATAATGCCTTTAAATCAATGATTGGACATTGAATAAAGTGAGATAAGATTTGTTCCTATTTGTGTTGATTCAATTTCGATTCTATTGAATAATTTGGACGTATGTTGGCTTTAGAGGCACCTCACCGATTGATTATAAATTTTTACTACTGATACAACTCTCTTTTGGGGGCCCGAAGAAATTTTTTTTTCAGCGAAAAGCCTGCATGGGGAGTTATTTAGGTTTAAAGTTTAAAAATTAACTTAACTATATTTTCTTCATTTACGATAGGGTTGGAACAATATGTACACCATTGGAAAGGTAATAAAAATATCTTAAGGATAGCATTTTTTGTTGACCCATTATGATTCGACGTAGGAATTTTAATTTTTTTTTTTATATATAAGAAAATATAATAGCCGTGTCCGTCTGTCTGTCTGTTGAAATCACGATCACTTTCAAAATAGTTGTGCTAGGATGTTAACTTTTAGTCAAAATTTTTGTCCAATTTCTTAAGCAGTTTGCTATTGAAAATGGGCATATTTGGTCCAGACGTTTAAAAGTTATGAATGAAAATGAAAAATCACTTTTAGAATTGACCTCTAGAATATTCTAGAATACTCTAGAATATTCTAGAATACTCTAGAATATTCTAGAATATTTTCTTGAAATCACGAAAAAATCAATAAATTTTTAAAAAATTGATAAATTTTTAAAAAATTGATAAATTTTTAAAAAATTGACGAATTTTTGAAGAAATTTTTTAAAAAAATTTTTTTTGGCGTGTGGTCTTGTTGTTTAATGCACTGCCAGCGTCCTTAAGGCGTTTCAATTGTACTGATCATACTTATAAAGGGAGGCTTTTGAATAATTTTCAATAACTACAATTTTCTTATCTTTCTGATAATTTTTATTACAACATAGTTCATAATGCCAATAGTTATTTCTTTCTCGTTTGAATTGGGATATCAAAAATAATAATTATAATATTTTTTAGAGTAGCAAATAAATATATTTTCTTATCAGGGTTTTATAAATTCTAAATTAAGATTATCTTAAGTGAGTGGAATATTGTAATTTATTAATTGGCCACTAGGCTTTCAAACTAAATATTTATCCGAATCATCAAATTTAGACCAAATTGGCATCGATTTGTAATTGCATATTTTGTCAAAAATGCATGTTTTTGCATATTTTGACTTTAAATGCATATTTGGTGCCTTTTTATAGCCTCCATCCCACTGTGCAGGAGGGTATATATCATTTTGTCATTCCGTTTGTAACTCATCGAAAAAAAAATCTGGGACATAAAAAAAATATATATTCCTGATCGTTATCAATAGCGAAACCGATATAGCCGTGTCCGTCTGTCTGTCTGTCTGTTGAAATCACGATCACGCTCAAAATAGTTGTGCTAGGATGTTAATTTTTAGTCAAAATTTTGGTCCAATTTCTTAAGCAGTTTGCTATTGGAAATGGGCATATTTGGTCCAGACGTTTAAAAGTTATGAAAGAAAATGTAGAAGCACCTCTAGAATTTTCCATATTAACATGAAAAATATATTAACTGTGTGTTGTTGTTGTTACTGAATAAGAAAAAAATACAAACATACACACCCAGACCTTGAAAGAGTTAATTCTTTTTTTGAATTTATATGCATAAAATTGGATTCATTTTATAAATTACTGAATAATTCACAATGCCTTTAAATCAATGATTGGACATTGAATAAAGTGAGATAATTTTTGTTCCTATTTGTGTTGATTCAATTTTGATTCGATTGAATAATTTGGACGTATGTTGGCTTTAGAGGCATCGATTGATTCAAAATTTTTACTACGGATATAACTCTCTTTTGGGGGCCCAAAAAATTTTTTTTTCAGCGAAAAGCCTGTATGGGGAGTTACTTCGGTTTAAAGTTTAAAAATGAACTTAACTATATTTTCTTCATTTATGATAGGATTGGAACAATATGTACACCATTGGAAAGGTAATAAAAATATCTTTAGGATAGCATTTTTTTGTTGACCCATTATGATTCGGCGTAGGAATTTTAATTTTTTTGTTTTTTTTTTAAACCTATATAAGAAAATATAATAGCCGTGTCCGTCTGTCTGTCTGTTGAAATCACGATCACGCTCAAAATAGTTGTGCTAGGATGTTAATTTTTAGTCAAAATTTTTGTCCAATTTCTTTAGCAGTTTGGTATCGGAAATGGGCATATTTGGTCCAGACGTTTAAAAATTACGAATGAAAATGTAAAAGCACCTCTAGAATTTTCCATATTAACATGAAAAAATATATTAACTGTGTGTTGTTGTTTTTACTGAATAAGAAAAAAATACATACATACACACCCAGACCTTGAAAGAGATAATTCTTTTTTTGCATTTATATGCATAAAATTGGATTCATTTTATAAATTACTGAATAATTCATAATGCCTTTAAATCAATGATTGGACATTGAATAAAGTGAGATAAGATTTGTTCCTATTTGTGTTGATTCAATTTTGATTCGATTGAATAATTTGGACGTATGTTGGCTTTAGAGGCATCTCACCGATTGATTCTAAATTTTTACTACTGATATAACTCTCTTTTGGGGGCCCGAAGAAATTTTTTTTCACCGAAAAGCCTGTATGGGGAGTTACTTCGGTTTAAAGTTTAAAAATGAACTTAACTATATTTTCTTAATTTATGATAGGGTTGGAACAATATGTACACCATTGGAAAGGTAATAAAAATATCTTTAGGATAGCATTTTTTTGTTGACCCATTATGATTCGGCGTAGGAATTTTAATTTTTTTGTTTTTTTAATGTTTTTATTCCATAAAAATCCTATATAAGAACAAAAATTGTGCTTATTAGAATGTTATCAAGACGAAAAGCTTTTATTTGATATATAGATAGGCTTGACTTCTAATATCTTCGGTGTTTGAAGTGATAAAATTTGAACTACATCTTAAAAGTTTTTAATCTTGAGAATATATTAATAAGTAAAAAATTATGTGGTAGTATACGGTGGTTTTTTTAAAAACGGTTTATTTTAAAAAATCTTAAAAATAAATCTCATTCGCCGGTAGTGGGTAAACAAACAAAAAAAAATGTCGTCCATAAGATATTTTTACTATCTTTCAATGATATATATATATTGTTCCAATCTGACTATAAATGACTTAGATATATGTAGCTAAGTCCATTTCCAAACTTTTCACAGAAATAAACTCCCTACAGAGGTCTTTCCGCGGATTTTTTTTTAATAGCTTGAAAATTACTACATCGGGGTAAAAAAAAATTCACTGAGATCAACTTATTGCAAAATTGAGATTTAAAATACGAATTAAGGAATTATATTTTTAAAGGTCTGCACACATCTATATGAATAACATAAGCAGTGTTGCCACTTTATGGGTAGGGCATGAATGACAGCAATTATTAAATTGTTTAGTTTTTCACTTAAATTTCAATTCAAATGAATGAATTGAGAAAGTTATCAAATTTGTAAATAAAAAAATATATTATACATAAAAAACGAATTTAAATCATAAACTAGACAATAGATAGTGGGTCTATGAATACAACTTAGCAATTACTTCAAAGCATTGTTGGTAGCAGAAACGGTGCGATTATCGGTGAGGGTAAGTAACGCTATCATAGATTATTTCGGTTACAGTATTTTAAGGATAATTGTATTTCGATAACGGTATTTTAAGGTTAACTGTATTGCAATTATTTCGATAATGGTATTTTAAGATAAGCGGTATTTCGGTGCATTCCGCAAATTTTTTTTTATGAAAAAACAAAGTAAAGTAAAATAAATTTATTAACTAAGTGTATGTAAAATTCACAATTACGACGTGGAATTACAAAAATTTTAAATTAAAAAATAATGGTGTTGTAAGGATAATAGGATAATGGTATTTGATTAATTTCGGTACTGGTATTTTAAATGTATCGATATTTGAATCTATAACAGTATTTTAGCGATAGAGCCTACCAACCCTGCCTCAATGTATGTAATTACTTTTGGCTTATGAATGACTTAACATCTAATTGTTAAGTTTGCATAAAAATTCCAATATCTATTTTTTATTCATACGAATTAATGAATTGATTCACAGCGACTGATCATCCACGAATTAAACCGATACATCAGGAAAGTGTATTAATCTATACATGCTTTGAAATTCTTTCGTTATACAAATAAGCTATTAACGTACACAAAAAAATCGTTACCAAGTAATTAAGCATATTTCAACTAATAAAGTTTTATCGAATAATTTATTATATTGTGTATGCCACAAAAACATTATTTTAGTTGAAGTGCTCCCAATTGCTTGCCAAAGATTTTTTTGTGTGTATTTAAAAACGCAAATAAAACTTGATTTTTGAAAGACTCTAAAATAAGATTATTTTTAAATCGTTCACATGTGATCATAACTGACTCTTATTTACAAGCTTTTTAAGTGTTTTGTTCTAAAGTTAATTTTTTCTCTAAATTTTATGAAGATTTATATAAGACTCAAAAGTTCATCATAAATGCTGCATATTTAAGGAACTTTTCTTTGTAATAATATAACGCTCAGAACGATGGGACAATTGAAATGGCCAAATCACTTTTTTTAAGTTTACTGATGAGGTTATTACCTTTTTTCGGAGTTTAAATTGTAATAATATGTTAATTAAAGTCATTTATAATTTCATATTTTTTGGGTAATTTTGTCTACACTTTTGGGAATTTTGAATCTTGCTTGTGGCAGCACTGAGATTAAACAAGATTAAACTGAAATATTTACTTGTAGTGGTGGAAAAAATCATACACATTTGTTGCACAGTGGATTGACCGAATACAAAATGGGTAATAATTCATACTTGTTTGTACTTAGTAGAATCCCCGAATAAAAACACCAGGATGGAGGGTATCTAAAGACTCGGCACAGCCGAATTTAATCTTTGGTTTGTATAAGTTCCCAGTCACCTGGGGACTTATACAAACCATCGAGCGGGCTTTAGCCCGCTTGTTTCATATTAAATCGGCACTTTATTTTCATTTACATTTTTTTTTTATTTTTTAACAAAAATTTAAGAATAAAAATATAAAAGTGCTTATGGATAATAATTTGAAAACCTTATAACGCGTTCATAATTTTGTATAAAATATTTGTTTTAAAAGCCACTTATAAACAAAGAAAGTGATTATGCATATGACACAAAAATTACAAAAAATTAAAATTAGGTACAAATCGAAACATAAATAAATTTAAAAATGCCAATATAATACTACAAAATATGCTTACTGGAAAAATTATACATTTTTATAACAAATTTCATAAAAATCAGCACGGAATAAAATTGGCTAAACCATATCTGACACGTCATAGATCCGACGGACATTTTGTAGCCGAACTTTTCAGAACATTTCTAAATGAAAACTATTTAGAAATTCATATTTTTTTGAAAACAATTTTAAAACAATGAGTGCGTTTACCAGACGCTCAACTGTTGCTAATCCGCTACTCAACAATCTGGTGAAATATTTGATTAGCTACCGCTCAGTCAACATGTTGTGGTAGCGCTACCTTGTTTTGGTAGCGTAAAAATGTTACGCTACTTGTGAGAAGGGTTGCCATCCTTTTCTTTTCCCCGGACACCGTCCTCTTTTTTAGGGCGTCCGGAGCAGTCCTCCTTTTTGAACTTTTCCCCATAACCTTTTTTTATTGCTTCTAAACTTTTGAATTTTTAGCATCGCTGTTTTTTGCTGTTATTTCAATTGACTTGGTATCACTTACTTTGATTGCCAAATTTGAAGCTTGTCAGCAGTGAACCAACTGTTGAATTAAATAAAATTATCATTGCTTTTAACGATGAAAATGTATTTAATAAATTCTTTATCCTGAAAAGTTATGTGAAAACCTTAAATTCAATTAACACGACTGATAAAAAGTTTTGATGCAAAATTTTTTTAATTAATTCAATTTTTTCTTTCCAGCACATAATGGCTCGTATGAATAAAAACTAGATATTACTAATAGGGGGAAATACTGGGGTTTTAAAGCAATTACTTCACAATTTAAGTCTGCTTGCGAGTAGACTAAAAATGTTATTTTTCGATTTTCGTTTATATTTCATGCCGTTCTACAGGTCTATGTATAAATTTGGTGTTAAAAGTCATTCCTAAGTCAAAAGTAAATACTTCGAAGTAATTGCTAAGTTTTATTCATATGACCCAATGTCAACGAAGAATGCACATATATTTTCTTTAATAAAAAAAATTGAATCCAGAAACAATTTCTGATATTGGGTCATATGAATAAAACTTAGCAATTACTTCGAAGTAATTACTTTTGCCTTAGGAATGACTTTTAACACCAAATTTATCTATAGGCTTGTTTAAATTTAATTTTTAGTCTACTCTCAAGCAGACTAGATTTGTGAAGTAATTGCTTAAAAAACCCTGTATTTCCCCCTATTAGTAATATCTATTTTTTATTCATACGAGCCATTATTAGTCAAATATAATTTTGATATGAATTTTCAAGAGTTATGAATATTTGCAGAAATGCGACATTCAAATTGGAAGCGTTGAAAAATATTCATGAAACTCTTGAAATTATAGAAATGTACATTCCCGAAAATGTATGAAATAAATTTGTTAATCGTCATTTTTTTTTGTTTATTCAGGTACTATAACTTTTAAGTTTAGAATGATTTTGTATTTTTTGTGAAGTTTTTTGTAATCAAGGCGCAGTGGACGCCAGAAAACAAAAAACTGAATCCAGAAACTATTTTTAGTTCTATTTCTGATATTAAGTGTGTTTGCGTACCCTAAAATTTGTACAAATTTGTACAAGTTTTTACTGGAAGGTGTTTGTTTACACAATTATTCAGTAAGGAGAGAGGAAAAATAGAGGGTAAAGTGACAGTTCAATACCAGAGAACTTACAAGTTTTTACTGGATGAATTTTTGCTAGTAAGAATTTGTAAGAAAAAAAAACATATTATTTAAAACATATGATTGAAGAAACAAAACATATGTCTAAATAATTTTGAAATAATTTTTTGTAAAAATAAGAAATATTTAAATATAAGCTTATTTACGATGGAAGGAGTAAGTAACCCAGTGTAGAAAATCATTACCAGATATGTGGTTATGTAATTACATACTTGGTAATGGTAACTAGTTACTTTTGTTATTACGTTTCTTATTACCTTTATATGGCGATGTCGCGAAAAATAATGAGTTATGGTTACACACCAGCATACGAAAAATCAAAAAGTATATCGTTACCTATGTGCTTACCAGTAGTGACAAAAATAATGAGTCTAAAAATAGATTTTCAAAAAAATTAATTATATAAAAAAATATATTTTTTATTGTATTTTTTTTTTTTTAATAAAATTTCCTGGTGCAGGAATCGAACCTGGGTCTACAGATTGCCAGTCAATAGCTCTACCATCTGAGCTATATCGACATGTAATATTTAAAGATAAAAACATACTTGACCTCCTGCACACAAGTAAGCTTACTCGCCAACATACAAAAACTAAAAAAATATGTGGTTACATATATCCTTACCAGTGTTTAAAAAATATTGAGTCTAAAAATAGATTTCAAAAAATTTTCAAAAAAATCTAGAAAATTATTTTCTATTTAAAATAATGATAAAAATAAGTCATTATCAGTAACTCATTATTATATGTTTTAAAATAATTCAGAAGGTAAGTGGGTGTCATTACTGGTAGTCCAAAAAAGAATGATATGTCATTACCGTTTCTACACTGGGAAGTGATCATTTTATTAGGTTTTATTTATTAATCCAATAATTTGAATTGAAGGTTTATTTCGCAATCAGCTATTGTAATAAATGTTGCCAATTTAGATATTTTCTCGGCAAATCTAGCGATACTTCAACTCGTTTAGCGGGATAAAATATAATTTAGCTATTAGCGGGAAAACTAGCGATTTTTCTTTTTAAGACAGTCTTCACATTTTCTTAGCATTTTTTTACATTTATTTCCTTGACAGAATTTTTGAATCATTATTATTCAGCGATTTATCGGTAAATTTTTATGGAATTTGGCGATGTATCAATAATTTTTTAAGAAAGTTTTAAGAAGTTTGAAAAATATAGCTATTTTTGTGAAATTTTTCAACAGAACCTAAAAAGTTCGTGTAATTTAGGGATTTATCGCTATTTATTTTTTTTTATAATTTAGATATTTTCTAGTGATTTTTTAGTTTGATTTAGCGATATTTTTAGGGAAGAAGTTGGCAGCAGTATTTTAATAATTCTTACAATTTTTCTGTTTGCGTACATTTTTAGATATTTTTCTTTTTGAGAGTAAATTTTGCGTTACTCTCTGTAAATTTATTACTGAGTAATTTTTACTGGAAAAGTACCCAAACACACCTATTATTAGAGTCAAATAAAATTTTGATATGAATTGTCAAAAGTGTTATAAATATTTGAAGAAATGCGACAGTAATATATTGATTCAAATTGGAAGCATTGAAAAACATTCATGAAACCCTTTACAATTCGTATCAAGAAGTTAGAGATGTACATTCCTGAAAATGTATGCAATGAATCGTTAATCGTTCTGTTTTTTTTTTTTTTGTTAATTTATGCACCACTAATTTAAAGTTCAGAATATTTTTTTGTTTTTTGTAATTTTTTTTTAGTGGAAATAAAAACTGTTTTATTTATAAAATAAATTTTTATTTGTATATTTTATCGCGTTGTTGATTTTTGTAAAATTAATTTATTAAACAAAAATTGTCCTCGTTTTTTGAGGTTGGCGTCCTCTTTTTCTCAAAATGGAAATGGCAACCCTACTTGTGAGCAGTTAATGATACATCAGCTGTCGTTTGTTTTTTTTGTATATTTTTTTAAAAAATAATAAACATATACAAATATGATTATAAGGGAATAAAAAATTTCGAAAAAATCAATGAAACATCTACAAATATTTTTATTTTAAAACAAAAACAAAAGTAGCATCGTTCACCAGATTAAGGTAATCATAAAGCGCTACATATCATTTGTAGCGGTAGCGGGTTTCTCTGGTGAACTTGCCCAATGTCTCATCAAAAAAGGCCGAAATTGAATTTTTATTTTTTTTAAATAAATATTTGCCAATTCTGGATAATTAAATTTACTACTATTTTTTCAATTATGATCGAGGACAATTCCAAAAAACCTAATTTTTTACGGAGTTTATTTACACACCGTCAAACAATTCCCGACATAACAATACTCAACCCCATGAAAGATAATTTTATGTGGATTGCAAATCCATAAAGAATATTTTGAAGTACAACATTGACCAGTAAAGTATCTATCCTAAGTGAGGGGTTAATAAAAAAAAGGTTCACATCTCGGAAGGGTGTTTCGATGAACTTTTTTTATCTTCAGGTTCTGGCCAAGGAGACCAAAAACTCGATTACTATAAATGCCAAAGGCAATTAAATTATTCCAATCTAGATATTTTGAAAAATGAGACCCTGGGATAATATTTTAGTCCCAGGATACTTTGGGATCCCAGAATTTCTTCTATTTTTTTTAAATTTTTTCGGCAAACGGTTTTTCTATTAAGAAACAGTTTTTCTAAAAAAATATATGGTAACACTTTGTCAAAGAACAATGACATTTGACGCCATTTGCAAAAACTAAAGTACATTCACATTATGACATTACTTTTGCGCCACTATGTATAATAGTACAACTACAACTATTTGTGTAAAAACTTTATAAATTTTTTCATATTTATCTAAAAGATATAATTTGAAAGTGCAATTTTTACTTCTATTTATCCGGTGAAAAATATTCATATATGTTCATTAGAGTGGTCCAAAAAAACATGAAAGTTGGAATTCGCTATCTCCACAATGTTGCCCCTATTCCTTAATGTCTAAAAACTCTCTGTGCCAAGTTTCAGATAAATACGCTTTTATTTAAAGGTAGCGGAAAAAGTTGATTTTTAAGAATTAGCAATTTATCTACCCGACTAAAAAAGTTTTCATATAATCTTATATGATTTGATATGATTATAAATGTTTGTATGCGTGGCTTTATATAACCATATAGATTCATATTAACACTTTGGTTTTATAAATATGTTTGATGTGACGTTATATACAATCATATTCGATTTGGTCTCTAGCCATATATAAAGAGATCTGCGATATAGTTTATATATAATTATATATAATGGCGTATAGGCTTCTACAAACAATCTTATATCAAAATATATAACAAAATTAATAGAAATTTGTATTAATTGTATATATAATTATATCTGACATGATATCTAATTATACAAAATTTTATAAAGTTTAATTGAACTATACAAATTAAGAAAAAAATTTAGAAATTGTGGGTCTGGTTTTGAATTTTGCACTTTGACATATTAATTAATGTTTATAATTGAATTTAACACATATTTTTCAAATATTTGGCAAACTACTTTTTATTAAAATAAAAAAATTTTAAAGAAATAAATAAAAAAACATTCTTTTTTCATTGTGGAATTTAAGGTCGAAAGAATTATTTTTTATTTTAAATTTAAAAGTAAAAATTAGACAAACATAAGATGAAATAAATATGGTTTAAGTTCAGTTATTTTTTCCATCAAAAAAAATTAATTGTGAAAGTTAATTTTTTTATTTTACAAACCACACATTTTATAAGAAAGATCAAAACTCTAACCTAGAAAAAGTTGTTCCGAAAAATTTTTGTAATGTTGTGTTAAATTGAAAATTCATTTTGTCAGCTAATTCCAAGTTTATTAGCAAAAATTTTTCTAAACAACTTTTTCTAGTTTTAAATTTTGGTCTTTATTGAAATAAAACAAAATAAACCACATTTCAAAAGAAGGATTTTAGTTACAAACTGCGTTATTCTAAGTTTAACGACAATCTGCTTCCTAAAAACGGTCTAAATCGCATTCAATCCTCATTTCAAACATCTTTTCATCAATAAAATTTTTCTCTAAATACCAAAGATCGACCAATCCCCACTTTGTTATCCAAACTGTTCTGTCGGGCATTAGTATGAACAATATTTATTAAAATTTTATTTGAAAATTTTTATCAAATTATATGTATTTATATATAGCGGCGTGCCTTAGGCCTAGTTTTTGGGATGTCAGTTAAACCGAAAAGGAATTTTGTCGTATCGGTCAAGCCCGCTACGTTGTTAGCGTACCTTAAAGTTTAAAATGTAATTTGTTTTGTATAGGAATTAAATAGTTTTATGAAAATAAAATACAATGTATTTTATTAATGTAAAAATCTTCAAACTAAAAGCCCCCTTCGATGAGAATGCTTATTAGGAGCTTATATAAAAAATAAATAATTTCAAAAATTATTATTCAGTGGAAGCTTAGGTTAAAACAAATTTTCTACTTTTTAAGTAAAAATAAAATCAAATAGACACACTTAATAATTAACAATAAATAACGATGTGAGAGCTGTGGTGTTATGGTTAGCGCGTTGAACTGTTACATATGTGGTTGCGATCCCCAGCGACCGCAACATCCGATCCCCAGCGACCGCAACATCAATTTGGAGTTTGCACAAAAAAAAAAATGTTTCCACAGAAAAAAGTTTCCACAAAAAAAAAGGTTCCACAACAAAAAAATGTTTCCACAAAAAAAGTTTCCACAAAAAAAGTTTCCCCAAAAAAATAATTTTATTCAAAAAAAAAAAGTTTCCACAAAAAAAAATGTTTCCAAGAAAAAACTTTTTCCAAAAAAAAAAATATTTCACAAAAAAAAAGTTTCCACAAAAAAAAATTGTTTCCAAAAAAAAAAACTTTTTCCACAAAAAAAAAAAAAAAATTACACAAAAAAAACAAAGTTTCCACAAAAAAAAGAAGTGTTTCCAAAAAAAAACTTTTTCCACAAAAAAAAAAATATTTCACAAAAAAAAAAAAAGTTTCCACAAAAAAAAAGTGTTTCCACAAAAAAAAAATTTAGATGAGATAAATGAGATGGGTGAGCAAAAAAAAGTTTCCCCCAAAAAAAAAAGATTCCTCAAAAAAAAGTTTCCACAAAAAAAAAAATGTTTCCAAACAAAAAAAAAACATTTCGCAAAAAAAAAAAATATTTCACAAAAAAAAAATGTTTTCACAAAAAAAATCTCCACAAAAAAAAGTTTCCACAAAAAAGAGTGTTTCCAAAAAAAAACTTTCCACAAAAAAAAAATATTTCACAAAAAAAAAGTTTACACAAAAAAAAATGTTTCCACAAAAAAAAAAAAATTAAGATGGGATAAATGTGATAGGATGAGCTGAGATTAGATTAGGTTAATGCTATAAGTGCTGCCTGGTTGTCACAGCAACACGAAAATTTTATATGTAGGGACGCCATATCTCCTGAACAACTGGGCCAATTTCGTGCAATAAACCATCTACAGGCCATCCTCAACGTACCCTGAAATTTTGGTTGAAATCGGTTGTCAGAAATCCGTCGAAAAATAAAAATTTGTATATCGATCACACATTTTATATGGGAAAAACACACCATCACAAAAGTGTGCGTATAACGCGTATGCGTAGACACGTTTCGTCATTTTTTTTTAAGAACTATCAGTAAAAGTAGACCTTTCCAACGCATGTATTGGTTTCTAAATCGGTTGAGTGGTTCTCGAGTTATAAAATGACGAACATATACCAACTTATTTTTATATATATAGATTTGATTCAGTTAGATAGACCCATTTTTCGGATCAAATTGTATCAGGTTAGATAACATGCTTATCGCGTTTGATATAATAAAGTAGATTATATAGGCATTGCTAGGTGAAAATTTTATAAGAATCGGATAACGCGTTCAAAAGTTGTAATCATTTGAACATCATGCATTTTTCACAAATTTACTGAAAACAATCAACTTAAAATAGCGATAAAACGCGCACCAAAATGATTTTGGACAAAAAAAATTAAAAAAAGTTTCAAAAAAATCGATATCTTTTGTAGAATGACTGCGCGTTAATATCTTGACTTTGGTTGAAAATATTTCTGCTACACAGCATGGTGCGTTAATAAAAATGCAGAAAAGTCGTAGGTACTTACCCAGCCAGAAATTGATGATGGTACAAAAAACTAAGTACTCTCAAAGCATTGTCTATACCAAAAATAAAACGTTTTGAGAACGTTTGGGAAATACCATCTTTAAAATGCTTTGATAACGCTTTTTAACAAAGTTTACAACTGTTAATTAAAGAAAAGATTGTATGTGGTTTAGTACTAAAAATTATTTTTATTACTTTTGTAATGTTTTGTTGCAATTATTTATGTAAAAGAGAAATAGCAATTGATTCGTTATAAAATGTTGTAAGAATGCATTTAGCTTCCACCATATCTATACCTATTTCAGTGTTTTTTTCATCTAAATTTGTTACATTATATAATCCGATCTCCTTTGATTAGATCAGGTAGTCAAACAAATTTTTAGTTTCCTTAAAAATGTTGCCTTTCAAATGCATATCACTGTATTTGTGTTTCGTATGTTTTGTACTAAAAATTTCTTTCACAATCATAATGTTCCCATTGTATTTGTATTTATTTAATTTGGCTTTCTAATACAACAAGACATAATATCTTATAAATGACAGGATTAGAATCAGACAATTGTGTAATAAACATACATATATTATCAGGATGAATAGATGTAATTCGAAATCCATAAATGTTTACGAAAGAAAAAACTCTAGATTCTAAAGTGCGTAAAGGTTTCCCCAGAGAATAGTTGCTGCTCTTATTGAGAGGATATACTAATGGAATATTATTTGGGGAATTGGTATTAAAAACATGCAATTTTCTTTATATATGGGAAATGGGATTAGTTGGCGATTTTATAATATATTTAACAAAACCTAAGCTATTTTCAAAATCAAATGCTGAAAATTGTAGGCGCCCCAATATTATTTACGTCATTTGAAATATGTATTAGATTATGAATACTCATTGCCACTGAGCTTGAGCCATAAAAATGTGGCATAAGTTCCACAAATTTTCTTAAAATCTTAAATTAATAAAAATTAGATTAGTTAAGTTTGATACTAAAAAAAAATATTTATACCTTCATTAGTTAAAAACTTGGCTTCCAACACTAGTTCTTCCAAAAATTTTCTAGTCGAATGCGGTGTTGAATTTCCATAATAGAGACCAATCAAAAATGGCTTGGTAATGTATGCGGTTGAAAACCCCTTTCCCATTATGGACCAAAAGTTCTTTTTCGATTTTTCAAACACATCCGTTCCATCTATGTACATGAATTATAATTTTAATTTTCTATTCATTATAATAAAGATTGAAATCAAAAGTGATATCAAGATTAGACTTTATTCCAAAATATTGAGAATTTCCCAAAGTATCGTGTAAACCTAGCATCACTTTAGAATCGCCGCTCAAAGTAGAAGTTCCTAATAAAATTTTAGAACATTTCGGAAGAGATGTATGTATAACCTTCAGATCTCAGTACCATTAATATTTCGTCTATAGAGGTTTGTGTAAGAGTTTTGATTTTCCTTACAACCCAATTTTGCAGTTTTTGCTCAATATGACCACATGTAAATGTGCTTAAATCACTATTAGATTCCTCAGGAATAAATTCATCCGAACTTGTTTCTCTAGTTGTCCTCATCGTCTGAATCTCTACTACTTCTTCATCAAACACTTTAGTTTTAACTATTTCATTATTGTCAGAACCCTACACCACCAAAAAATTGAACACATCTACATTTCTCTTAATATCCTTTAATTTTTTAACTTAATCATTTAAAACTAATTTAAGTTCTAATAAAATATATAAAAAATAAATGTTTTTTAAGTACTAAGAAATTACTTTATTTTTTATATTTAGAGTACTGGAAAATTGCTCTACTTTTCGTTTTTAAAATTCTCGGAAGACACTCCTCTTTTGTATTAATACACTTTAAAATCACTTTATTTTTAGTTTTTCTAATGTTTTGAAAACGTTCTATAAACAAAAATTATAACGCTATAAAATCACTTTATTTTTTGCTTTTGCAACGTTTCCAAAATACTCTAAATACAAACATGAGACCGTAAATCATGGTTATCATTTTAGTGTTCTGAGAACACTATAAAACCCAAAACTTTGTTGCTTTGATAACGCTTCAACCACCATACAAAGTGCTTTCAGAACGCTTTTATGTTTGTCAATTTCTCGCTGGGTAGGTACACATCTTTGGCCATACCAATTTTGGCTAAAAAATTTGCACGATTTCTTGATTTAGGAGAATATAATACCACTTTTGATACTAGTATCGCAAAAAAATCAAAGCTTTTTAGCTAAAATCGTTGGTAGAATCACCAGGCTTATTAAGAACAAATTTACTGCAACCTACCCAGTGTTGAATTTTGTAATAATTTCAAGGCGTTTGGAGATGTATTTTTTAGCGAAATTTCTCAATAATTTACATTTATGTAGTTTTCGTTATATATTGGCATTATTATATAATTTTTTACTTCATGTCGAGTACTTACCCTTTCTAGTGTAAACATAAATAAGATTTTAAATATATAATTATTTTATTAATAATTTTCTTTTTTATTTACTAAAGTAAAGAATTCAATTTACAAAAGGTACATTATTTTCAAAATTCAAACTTTAAACTAATATGAATGATTTGGTTATTATGTTTCCTTAATTAAGTTTTTTTTCCTATTATTCAATTTAAACTAACAATATAAACCAATAAGAAACAAAGTTTTCATTTATTTATTACAATTACAATAAATAATTTTATGTTAGTAATATAATTGTATTATTATTTGATTTAAAATTATATACAGAGATATTTGTATCCATAACATACTGAATATAAACATACACAAACATATTGTTATATAGTTAAATACTTATAGTCGAATGTACATTAGGGGTATAACAAAAGCTCGACCCAGATCCATCTGATGGTGTATGTTGTATAAATAAAACAGTTTATTTTTGCCTTTCTAACTAATTTTTTGCTAGTTTCACTTTTTCTGTCATATCAAATATTTAGCTTTGAAATAGCTCTTTCCTCTATTGTTATTACTTTTGCTTTTGTACTGATTACTTACATTTTAATGTTTATGAAATCCAGTTTCTCAAGATAAAGTAAACCGCATTTTAATAAAAATTTTAACCGAAAGGAATACAAAATATATTTTTAAAAACCATTGAACAGATTTCGATGTTTATTAGAAAGGATGTATATTGGGGTCGACCTTCGTTATATGGACGAAAAAAATGGCGACCTGCGACCGGTCCCCTCCCCCACACTAGAAATGTAAAAAATAAAATATTTTTTTCAAAAACTTAGAATGTTAAACTCTTGTTTTATTTCTAAGATCCAGAGTTTCGAACGACTGCTAATAGCAGTCGTAATTTAGTTAAATTTTCATATTTTGCAAACAACGTGCTTAAAAAAAAGCACTCGCTTTCATTTTATATTATGAACTTGCTTATTTCATTCTAACTGTGTAAGTAAATTTCAAATACACACACAGTCATCATTTACATTTTTTAAGTTTTCAAACTAAGCGCAGCGTTACTGTGTGAGTTCAGCAACAAAACAAATTGTGTTTCTTCTGCTTGCTGCGTTTTGAGTTACTGGTTAATGTGATTTTACTTGACTGAGTAACAAAAAAAAACTGCATAGTAGACTGTGAAAAGCAGACTGGATAGTAGACTGGGGTCAGCAAACTATGTAGTTGGAACTTAAAGAGTTTTGTATATGCAAACAAAAGAAAAAAGAAACACTAGCAGCTTTAAAAAGAAAATACAATTAAACTTATCATGTTTCCTATTTTATTTATTATTTTGTTAATTATATAATTTATATATTAATTAATTTCACACTTTATCGTAAATATGTATGTATGTATAATACTTTATTCTGATCAATTGTGGTACATAGTACATATGATTTGATTTTTTTAAATTGTCATTAATATGACACTAACTTACAACAATTGATTTTTTGGACAAATTACTACACCCAAAAAATACATGGTAGTTGATCATTATTTTTTCAATTGTGTCATATGTTGGCTGAATAGAAAAATTTGTTATTTTAACAAAGTTTATTCCTGTTTTTTAGCTTAAAATAAAATCTGTTAATTTTAAAACATTTTTTGTTAAATTTTAAAAATCTAAATTTAAGTAAACTTTATTTATTTATTACTATTCTTTTGTTTTTGTTAATTAATTCATATATTAATTAATTTAACACTTTATCGTAAATATATACATTTCTCCATTGATTCAATTGGTACATATAATTTGCAGGTTTTTTTTAATTAATCCACTCTGATATATCGTTAGCTGAAATGCAAAACCACGTAACTAACAAAAAATACAAAATCGGTTTTTTGATCGATTATGATGCATATCAACGAGGTCCACGTCTTCTCCAATTTTTACTGTCATATAATAAAAATTAGACATATTATTAGCGAAAATCGAAAGCACGTAACTACATACTTGTTGCTTGAAAATTGTAAAAAATTGTTTCTCCTGTAAAATAGTAAAAATGTTAGTTACGTGGTTTTGCATTTCAGCTAACGATATGTATGTAGGTATATGTAAAAAATATGTCGTTTAGATAACACTACCTTACAACAATTAATTTTTTGGAAAAATTACTACACCTAAAAAAATACATAGTTGTTGATCACTATTCAGTTATGTCATATGTACAGAGAAACAAGCCGACCAAAATAATCGGCGGCGGCGGCACAAGCAAAAAATCGGCGGCGGCGGCGGCGATTGAGGTTGAGCCGGATAAAAATCGGCGGCGGCGGCGCAACAAAATAATCGGCGGCGGCGGCGGCTTGATCGGCTGAAAACAACATTTGTAATGTGATTTGAACACGTTTATGTTTTTTTACGAAAGATAGATATTTTACTATCTCTCTATATATGCCTTTACGTTTTTTGCCATTACTCTTACCTGACCATCTCTCAAAGATTTGTATGAATAATCTTCAAGGTTTACTATTTTTGAAAAGTTATTCATCATCGCTCTTATATCTGAAACATTTGGAATAATTATTGGAGGCGGTTTTTCTTCAGAAAACTCTTTGTTAGCATTATCGTTAATATAATTATCAACATCATTATTGTCTACATCAAGTGCAGCAAACATGTTGTTGCTAGTAGGTACTTGGTATATCATCATTAGGGCAAGGAACTTCATGCACTTAAAAATGAAAAATATGCGCCTAAAATATGCGGTTAAAAAAGAAAAATATGCACTAAAAATATAAGAAATATGCACTAAAAACTATAATTTTTGCAAAAATAATGCACTTTAAAACTTAAAAATATATTTAAGTTAGTTATTTTGCAAACAGACACAGAACTCGAAGATTTCCCATAGGTCAATAAAGTTTTAAAAATGTTTATTTTGATTGAATCAAAATATGAAAACGTATCAATTTTTTATTTTTTTTTACACAATAAAAAATGCTACTAAAAATGAAAAATATGCATTAAAAAGCCACCAAATATGCATTTAAAGTCGAAATATGCAAAAACATGCATTTATGTCAAAATATGCAAAAATATGCAACTACAAATCGATGCCAGTTTGTTCTAAATTTGATGTGTCGTATAAATGTTTAGTCCATATTAGTTTTGGACTGTCGAGGAATAACATGCATTTGTATGGAATTCCTTGCCCTAATCATCATTGTTGGTAGTTTTTGTTATTTTGATTGCATGCTTAACTAATTCTGGTGATCGATTTTGTCGTCGTTTCGTTGTTTTGTTTTCAACGACTGTCTACCAGACAATATCGCTTTCTTCAGTAGACTCGCTGCTACTATCCATTCTGATGTAACAGCAGAGGATTAGTATTGCAGAATATTTAATCCCTTTGTTTACTACTTAATAATAATTACGAGGGCGACCGCAAAAGTAACTGGCCTGGCACATTTTCTGTTTTACTAGCAACTTTTTTTTTTTTTAAAGCAATCTTTTATAAGCCATCTGTCAAAATTTCCGAAATATTTAACGATTATTTTCTTTGTTACAGGTGATTGAAGTAAACAAGTTTTGTAATTTTTGAAAAATGGAAAATAAAGAGTTTCGTGCGGTAATTAAACACTTTTATATGAAAGGATATACGCCACAATTAATCAAAGATGAATTGGATTCTGTTCATGGTGATAATGCACCATCATACTCCACCGTGAAATCCTGGGTTCAACAATTTAAAATGGGTCGTTCAAGTACGGAAGGTGAACAACGCTCTGGAAGACCGAAAACTGCTACTACTATTGAAAACATTAGAAAAATATTTAATGAAGTGACTAAAGACAGACGAATAAAGCTCAGAGAACTTGCTGATATTGTTAAAATACACGAAAAACAAGTTTGGAGTATTTTACATGATGAACTCCACATGAAAAAGCTATCTGCAAGATGGGTGCCGCGTTTGTTGACTTTGCCCCAAAAAATCGCATTTTTAACTCAACAAAAACTGGCCGAATTACGATTTGAAATTGCTCCGCATCCACCATTTAGTCCAGATTTAGCTCCTTCTGATTATTTCTTGTTTCCAAATTTAAAAAAATTTCTCGGTGGCAAAAAATTTTCGTCCAATAGCGAGGTTATTGCTGAAACTGAGGCATATTTTGAAGGTCTTGAAAAATCTTATTTTTCGGATGGAATTAAAAAACTTTAAAAACATTTGATGAAGTGTATTGAGTTGGAAGGAGATTATGTTGAAAAATAAATAATAATAATTCCAAAAAAACGGTTCTTTTTATGTTAGGCCAGTTACTTTTTCGGTCGCCCTCGTAATAATAATTTCAATATACAATGCATTAAAAAAAGTTTTTTCTTAAAACAATAAAAAATGTTTTTGCTTTTAATTTTAAATAGAATTAAAGAAAAGAAATCACAATTAACGTCTGCACTTTATCACGGTCAGAAAATCACTCGCAAAAAATATATGTATATAAAATCAATTATACACTCTAAAAATTGTGTAGTTGATGAACACTATTTTTTCAACGATGTCATAGGTGAAATAACCCTCACTATGTCATAGTGGGTACAAAGTAGTGAACACTAACTGGGTTTATTTTAAATAAACAAATCAACTATGGAGAATGTTATTAGCAACGATTTTATAGTTGAAGTGCAATTAATTTTAAAAATAGTTGATATCAACGATTACTCATTTGAAAATCTTTAATAGAATCCACAAATCCAGCAGTTTTGAGTGCATTAGAAAAGTAAATAAGAAGAAATCTTTCATTTTACACTTTTTATTAATATTTTCAAAATTTAAAATTTAAATACTTAAGATGTTACCCTTTGCAAACCCTCTGAATCCGCCATATTCATTTAATTTTATTTTGGAAGTCCTCCTTTTGGAATCTTTTCTTGAAGGCTTCTTTTCTTTTCAAATTTTTAATCTGTAAACAAATTGTGATTTAATATTAAAACCATTTTAAAAGACGCTAACAACATTTACTTACAATTAAATAAAATTTGTCCGTCCGTTGTGTATATATTGTTTTAGTTTTGTTTTTTTCTTAATTGGTCAATTAAAAAATGTTTTATTTTTTCTTTTTCCATAGTTATTATTGATTATAATAGTGGATTTATTTAAAATTCAAATTGACTATGGATTTTGTTTACTATACCACTATGTAATATTTTGGGTGTATAAGATTTGTTGTTGGTTCACGTGTGATTTGTTTAATGTTCGCACAGATCCATGGCTAGTCAAGACTATATCTAACAAATGGTCGTAAATATTTAATATAACATACAAGTTTTATTTAATAAATTATAAACATACCCTTTTAGTACCAAGTCCTTTTGGTTGAAACATAACTTGCAAAATTTTAATTTTGCCAGCATATTTTTTTGCCAATGTAAAGGGCTCCAAAGTAATCCCAACATTGGGAAAATGTAACCCCGTTGGAACTCAAAACAATTTTTGCCTCTTATAGAATTTTCAGACAATTAAAGCATACTGGGAATCAATATTTTTTTATTTATTCTTTTTAATTTTAACAAATTAAGGAATAAATAAAGACCATAGAAAAAAATACATATCGATTGATTTAAGAAATTAAACTTGTTTGAAGACTTTTGAATGGAGGCTTTGTTAGAAAGTTTGGGCAGGATGCCCAATCAATAATGTCCTTAAATGATGAAATTATGTGATCAATTCGAACATTGGTTTGAGCATTTTATCCGTAAGTGTCCTTTTCTAAATATTATAGAATTTTACAATATCTTTTATCTTTACTTTTTCAGTTATTTGTTACAAAATGTTTAATTTATCCAAAATATTCAACTGGACCATTTTTAAAAATGTATTTTAGAATTGAAAAAATATATATGGGTGATATCAAAAAATGTGATAAAAACCATGTAACCAGCTAATTTCAAATGCATGGATTACATTTGAGTTATATATTTCGATATATATCAGCGCATTGTCACCTGTTTTACAAAATTTATAACAATCTGACCAATTTTTGGTTAGTACATAAAATTTGTAACCAATTATAGGCCAAATGTAAACTCTGTAACCGGTAACTCATAAGGTGTTTTAACTTTAATAGCTTATATTTTAATAACCAATGAAGCTAAACACTAACTGTAAGAATTTATATGAATAGGAGAAGTAACGCTTTTAACAAAAATGAATACATTTTACAAACTTTTTCGTATATCTATGCTAACATGACTTCAACTCTGTAACGATTTTTCGTCATAATTTTTGATAAAAATGCATACACGAAATAAATATATTGAGTTTTAAATGCAAAGTTAAGCAGTTAAAATTTTTTATTAATTGATTTTTTACACATCTGCAAAGAGTTGCAATCTGAAGTATTATATTAACCCATTAAGAACTTTTTTTTTAATTTTTTTCACAGTATAAATTTACATAAGCTTTTATAGCTTAAAAAAATTATATTTATAAAAATTTAATATTTAGAAGATTTTAACTTTTTTCTTTTCATATAAAAAAATTGTTTTTAGCTCTGGTTGTTCAAGTTTAATGAATTAGTAAATTCTTTTTAAAAAATATATTTATTTTTAAATTTTTTATATTTGAAAATTGATACTTCCAGCCGAAATGAGCCGAAAAAAATCGGCGGCGGCGGCTGAGGCAAAAATTACCGGCGGCGGCGGCTTAAACGGCTCACGGCGGCTGGCTTGTTTCTCTGCATATGTACTACATATTTTTTTTTAAGGTCGGTTACCGTTATCGTTATAGCACCTTTATCGCTAAAATACCGTTTTAAATTGAATACCGTTATCAATACCTCTAAAAAAAATTGGAAATACCGTTATCGTTACTGATATCGTTATTTTTATAGGTAGTTCCCGGTATTTATTAATTTATGTAAAAAATGCCAGTTTTTGAAATTTTTTATTTTATAATCTTGAGTTTTTTATAAAAAAATTTATAGATAATAATTTTACTTATTAAAAGTACCAGCATTGAATTCATAGCTCATAATCTGTATTCTTAACAACTAAAATTAAAAATATGCTATATTGAATGAGGGGTATGTATAGTTGATCTTTTATTTGGTAAAGCACCGTAAGTTGTTTGAGTTTCACGTGAAAAAACTGTTATACTCCATATAAAAAAAATGATTTTTCACGACAATCAGTTTCACGTGAAAATTGTGTAGAGTTTATTTTCACGCAAATTTAATGTACAAGATTATTATTTATCTGGGGAAAATGTGACATTTTATGTTTATTTTGATTGTGTCTTTGTTATAAAATTAAAAAATTGTTCATTTGTTTAAATTAAATTGCAATTTGAGGCATTTAAATTTCGAATGAAATTTTTCCACTTAAAAAACAACTTACGGTGCTTAAATGGATGTTTTTTTTTTTAGTTTGACTCTAGATCATAAATTAATAGCACTTTCTGTTTAAATTATTTTTCAAATTAAAGAAAGATGATACAATTTTCACAAGTACATTACAAAGAATAAATTTTTTTAATACCGGTACGTTACCGAAACAGTCTTAAATGCCATTACCTTTACCGTTGCCGAAACAAACAAAATTTGATACCGTTACACTTAACGTTATTCGTTTCGGTAAGCAAACTTGCTTTTTTGTTTGGCATCATGCTAACTCATGCATTTTCCCGATAAAATTTTATGGAATTTAGTACCAGAGATGGGCCAAAATAAATTTTCATTTGCATTGCGACAAGAAATGATCATACGTGGGCTTTTTTAATTTGCATTGTATTTTAATTTGCATTCTCCATTTATTACAATTATTAGAAATACAAAATTTTGAATTAATAAATAAATTGGCAACATAATTAATTTTTTTAAATGGTTGTTGAATTTGTGGCAATTGCAATAAATTCAAGTTTGATTCTGAGTTTAAAATTTAATTTGTAACTTTTTATATTAGGTGTTTTTATATAAACTCGTAAATTCATTGTAAACCTTGTATAAATAAAAACCATATTTTTTATGTATGGAATTTGACATTAAACTCATAAACATACCAGTTTTAAAATGTTTACGAGTAGAATACGAGTTTATATGAAAACCCCTATTTTGTTTGATTTTGGCAATTTTTTTATTTTACGTTGACATTTCATTTGATATTGGTTGAAGAACCTATAAAATGTATACACCGAACATTCTATAAATATCACATACAGGCAATTTTTTCAAAAAAAGAAAACACATAAAATATATGGGCACTTCTAAAATTTCGGAATAGGATGAAATTGTATAAAATTATATCTAATTTTATATAATTAGAGACATGCAAGTGCTGATGCAATTTTCGGATCATATTGTATTGCTTATATTTAGGAGCTCATCAAATAATTATATAAGACACCATATTAAAATTTTTATTCGGGATAAACAGTATTACTTCTCAAAATCGAAAGCCTTAAAATAACAAAGAGTCACGTACATTATTTTGAATAAAATTTATACGAATAAACACTTGCCGTAATTTTTTATAAAGGGACTAAAAAAATTATCCAGTTAGCGCAAGCGAATTGAAGTTTTTGATTTTTTTTAGTGTAAACTTTGTTTTATGCCTGATTTTTTAATAAATTTTTAGCGATCATTGGATACTGGAGTTTTTAGTTTTTACTATTGGAAGTATACATATAAGAATGTGATATTATTTTGACAAAATATTGTCAAATGTATAAACAAAAATTAGTTGTCTTAACAATTATATTTAATCAAATTGCATAATGATTTTGTTGTTTTACCAATGCATTTTATTCAATTCAAAAATGCATTTTATTTAGTTGATTAATTTTTTATCGATTTATTATTAATTTTCAGACTTATATTTCATTATTTTTTATATTTCACCAATTTCAAATTTTTTTAAGCAATATACATACAATGTCTTTTTTATAATGAATTTGATAAAATATAAAAAATAATAAAATATAAAATTGAAATTATAATTTATTTAAAACACATGAACCATTTTATATACAAAAACATATAACTTAATTTATTTAAATAATTAATTCAAATACAATATACAACTTTCATTAATAGTTTTCCTTAAACAAAATAACAAAAAGATAGAGAATATCAAAATTAATGACAGAAATTTAAATGTACGATTTAATTGAGAACCTTCAAAATTATATAAATTTATTTAAATTAAAATTTATAAATCTTCAATTAGCAACTCACTTCAAGTTAATTTGTTAATTATCTATACTTTTAAAAACAAAAACACTTAATGTCAATTTATTGATATTTCCGACAATTACAAATACACATGCTAGCACGAGTAATGACGCGACAAAACTAAACTCACTAAACTTTTTTCCACAGATTACATACTCTTTTTTCCAAATTGAAGAAAAATTATATCAAATTTACGTTACTACCTTTTTACAAAATTTTTTAGAGTTATCAAATTAAATTTTGTTAAAAAATGGACAAAAAATTATCAAAACAACAATTGTTTTGTAGAGAATTATTGACGGAAATAAGTATTTTAAGGGTAACGGTAGTCAGATATTTCGATGCAGGCCGCAATTTTTTTTTACAAAAAACAAACGAGATTAAAAACAGAACCAATTTATCAACTTAATGTACAAAAAAATTCTCAATAACCACGTGAAATTAGCAAAAGCAGAAAATTAAAACGGTAGTTTAGGGGTAATGGTAGTCAGTTGAAAGGGTTTTAAATCGATAACCAACCTTGACTAAAAGTTCTATAATTAGGTGTGTTTCTTTACTTTTTGGGTAAAGCTCGGTAAAATAAGAGTAAGCACATAATCCTCTCACAAAATGACAAAATTACCCAATAGTACGGGAACACACAAAACCACTTTTTTAGCCCAAAATCTTATTTCAAAAAATAATGTGAAACAGTGATGGGACTTGAAAATTTTTATTTTGTGCCAAGTGTGTGACTAAAATGTGCCCGTGTTTTCAACTTTAATTTCATTTCGTGTAATTCAACTTTAATTTTATTTCGTAATCGCATTCTTATGGAATTAATTCTATTTTCAATGAATTCTAACCTAATGAATTAAAATTTTCTTGAATTCGTTCAATTAAAATGATAAATGAAATTCATTCGATTGTTATTAAAGATTTGGGAATGCAGCCAATGATTGAATTCTTTAGGAATGGTTACTCGTAATGGTGTACATAGAAACATTTTCTAAAACTGAATTAATTTTTTCATGAATTAAACTTAAATTAATTCTTTCGAAACTCTGAGCTAAATTTAAATCATTTGAATTTTTAAAATTCTATGGGTTATTTGGTAATATCTTCGATGACATTTTTAGTTTTGCTTTGTTTGAAAATGTATTTTAATACGAATAAATGCTCAGAAACTAAAAATTCAAGAATTTTTAAAGCATCATTATTTTTTAAATCCATTTTCTATTAAATTTTGTAGATAACGAAAATGTGCCAAAATAGTATCGGTTGTGCCATTGGACCAATCAATATTAGATTGTGCCACAAATCCCATCACTGATGTGAAAATGCGTATAATTTCAGTTTGCAATTTGGCACTAATACCCATATTTATTCGCATTTGAAAGTTGTTTTTGATTTTATTCAATTAATTCTTATAAAAAAAACAAGTTTCTTTTGATTATTTCTTTATTTAATTAAAATTTTAAATCTATTTTCACAATAGTTTTTTTGTTTATATTTACATCAGCTGTTTTACCAAAGTTTACCCGAAGAAAAAGTCTGGTTAAATTTTGGTAAAAAGAGACACACTAATACACTCTCATTAGCGCTCTCATTTACCCAATTTTCGAGTACGGGAACGCTTTTGGGTAAATTTCGATAACATTGGGAACGTACGGGAACGCACTTATTGTCATATGCTTTATGTTTCATAATTCTATAAATGCCACCCTCCAAAAACGCCGGAAAATTGAATCCAAAATTTTAATTATTTTTTTGTTAATCTTTACAAAAATCTAAGGTCAAATACAGCTACTCCGAAATTTTAGAAGTACCCATATATTTAATGTGTTTTTTTTTTTTTTTAATTGCCTGTAGGTGATATTTATATAATGTTCGGTGTATATATTGTATAGGTTCTTTAACCAATATATCGATAAGCGTGTTCGTTTACTTACTACAAATTGCTACTTTTACTACAACAAGAAAAGTTCAATTCAAAAAATAAACAAAACTTTCCAATTGTAGTAAAATTAGTAAGAATTTCGAGTAAACGAACACACTGGATATCAAATAAAATGTCAACGTAAAATAAAAAATTGCCAAAATCAAACAAAATATAAAAAGTTACAAATTAAGTGGGTTATTTTGTAAAACGCAACGCCTTGCGTTGCATTGATTTGTGTATAAATTGTTATTGTTACAAAAACAATTTGTATGGAAAACAACGCAACGCAAGGCTTTGCGTTTTACAAAATTACACCCTAAATTTTAAACACAAAATCAAAATTGAATTTATTGCAATTGCCAGAAATTCAACAACCATTTAAAAAAAATTAATTTTGTTGCCAATCTATTTATTAATTCAAAATTTTGCATTTCTAATACTTAATTGTAATAAATGGGGAATGCAAATTAAAATAAAATGCAAATTAAAAAAGCCCACGTACATATGATACTTCTTGTCGCAATGCAAATGAAAATTTATTTTGGCCCATCTCTGGTACTAAATTTCATAAAATTTTATCGAGAAAATGCATTAATTCAAATTATATATGTATATACTCTACGGGTTAGTATTATGCCAAACAAAAAAAGATTGTAGTACATATGACATAATTGAATAGTGATCAACAACTATGTATTTTTTTAGGTGTACTAATTTCTCCAAAAAATTAAATGTTGTAAGGTAGTGTTATCTAAACGACATATTTTTAACATATGTGACAGCGCATAGAGAAAGGGACCTAAGGGTAAGAAAATAAATTTTTTTTTTGTGGACAACATCTGAGCATCGAATGGGACCGATCCCATGCTCTCCTGAAAAAAACCGGTTTTTACCCTTAGGTCCCTTTCTATTTTGCGCGTCACATATACCTACATACATACATATATCAGAGTGGATTAATTAAAAAAAAACCTGCAAATTATATGTACCAATTGAATCAATGGAGAAATGTATATATTTACGATAAAGTGTTAAATTAATTAATATATGAATTAATTAACAAAAACAAAAGAATAGTAATAAATAAATAAAGTTTACTTAAATTTAGATTTTTAAAATTTAACAAAAAATGTTTTAAAATTAACAGATTTTATTTTAAGCTAAAAAACAGGAATAAACTTTGTTAAAATAACAAATTTTTCTATTCAGCCAACATATGACACAATTGAAAAAATAATGATCAACTACCATGTATTTTTTGGGTGTAGTAATTTGTCCAAAAAATCAATTGTTGTAAGTTAGTGTCATATTAATGACAATTTAAAAAAAATCAAATCATATGTACTATGTACCACAATTGATCAGAATAAAGTATTATACATACATACATATTTACGATAAAGTGTGAAATTAATTAATATATAAATTATATAATTAACAAAATAATAAATAAAATAGGAAACATGATAAGTTTAATTGTATTTTCTTTTTAAAGCTGCTAGTGTTTCTTTTTTCTTTTGTTTGCATATACAAAACTCTTTAAGTTCCAACTACATAGTTTGCTGACCCCAGTCTACTATCCAGTCTGCTTTTCACAGTCTACTATGCAGTTTTTTTTTTGTTACTCAGTCAAGTAAAAACACATTTACCAGTAACTCAAAACGCAGCAAGCAGAAGAAACACAATTTGTTTTGTTGCTGAACTCACACAGTTACGCTGCGCTTAGTTTGAAAACTTAAAAAATGTAAATGATGACTGTGTGTTTATTTGAAATTTACTTACACTATTTTAAGCACAGTCACCAGTTGAGGCAAATTTTTTTTAAACTTGTTATTAAACACTGCTAAGATCCACAAATATTCAAATATAAATTTTTGCCTCTCTTGGGTTATGATAACCTTGTCCCAGGTATGTCCAAAGATGGGAATTTTAAATTATTTACATCAGTTTTCAGTCAACCAGCGTTATTTAACATAAAAAATGGGTAATTTTGACACCATGCTCTCAAAAGGTTAATTTTGATTTTTTTCTTCTAGAAAATGCTTAATTAAAGGTTTTTATATCGATTTTCATGTCAAGTGGCACTTTTTTACATTTGAAAAATTTGATCCCATATGCCTACAAGGGTTAATTTCTAATTTTTTATTACTATTTATTGTTCAATGCCTAAATGCCCATTTATAATTGATGAATGAAGTATTTGTTTTCATGTTTTAATAAAAGAATAAATTAGGAAAAAAAATTCAAAATTCGCGTATTTCTTATATTTTTTTTATATTACATTTAGGGTTTTTCTTTTCCCGGACTTTTTCATTTCCCGGGACAGCGGGATTTTTTTCAAAATTTCCCGGGATCCCGGGAATTCCCGCTCGTTAGAAAATATATACATTCGACATATGTTGCACTTGAAAAACTCGATTACTATTACAACACCGTCCGACAAAGTTCATCTTTTGGTTGTACCCATGAGAAAATGCACTTAATATATTCTGAAAGGATGGCTAAATATAAAATATCCATGTCTTCCACTTTTCCTGGATCAATTCGATTAATATTTGGGTAATATATTTATATGGAACTCCGTCTTAATTTTAAAAAACTCTTAGAAATATATTAATTAAATATTAATTCGCGGTTGAAACGGTTAAACCAATTGATATAGAAAAAGTGAAAGACACGGGTATTTTATCTTCATCCCCTTTTTCAGAATATATTGGAATTGTTAATGGGTGCAAAATTGAGTCGGACCAGTTTTATAGTCAGAAATAAGATCGATTTGTTGCTAAAATATTTCTTAAATATTAACTCCGAAAATTTATATTTCCAGATATTTTGTATCTTTCTATGCAGATTTTCAGAAGTATCCGTCTAGAATTATTTTTATAGAAAAGTTTAAAAGTGAGTATTTTCACACAAATTTTTAGGCAAATTCGCCTAAATCGTTTTGTAAAAAAAGACACTACAACATTATTAAATAGGTCCTTAACTTTAATTGGTTTTCTTGAATAGACATTTTTTATGCCACAGTTACTTAAAAATAAATTATTTAATTTTCGTATTTAGTGGCATTTTAAATTAACATATAAAAAAATCCAAAATAATTTTAAAAAGCATCTGATGGATTATTTTGAAAACAAATAATATTTAAAAAAATACAATTGAAATAAAGGAATAACAATTGAACTTTTTAAATTATTTGAAGTAAACGAAACTCAAAATACTTGTCAATTGAAAATATGAAAACATTACAAATTTTTTAATTTTAATGTCTAGTTTTTTGAAGGTATTTGGAACTTAAATAATGATGTTGGAATGTTGAATAAGGCTGGTTTACACTATAAGATTTTCGGTACGATTTTACTTTAGTACATAGTGTAAACCAGCCTATACAAATATTGCTTTATTTGAACAAAGATCATTTTAAATAAAAAAATTTTTTCCGAAGTACATACAAGAATTTTTGTTGGCAAACTTGGTAATGGCTGATAAAATTTTTTTTGTTTAACTAAACCAAATTCAACTGGCATCTAAAAACAATTTTCCTAATTCAAGTTATTAAATTTTAAATCGTATTTTTTTAATTTTAAATATTTTTTGATCAAATTAATTTCAAAAAACAATGCTTTAAATTTAAATAGAGCTTGCAATAATACTAGCTTGCAATAATACTAGCTAAAACTTCTGTAAAAGAATAAAAAAATTCCCGGGAAATCCCGCACAAAATTCCCGGGATTGCGGGATCCGAAAAAGGGCGGGATTCCCGGGAATCCCGTCCCGGGAATTCCCGGGACACAAACCCTAATTACAATGCTTTTTCTTCAATTATGTGTACATTTCATTACCATTGTTTTCGTCAATGCAAATTGAAAAAAAAATTTCATTGGCATTGAATGGGGATGAAATTTTTTGGCATTGGCATTGCCAAATATATTTCAATGCCAATGAAAATTTCCCAAGAATGATTTTTTGTAAAAGTGGTAATATTTATAGACAATAATATGTTAACCCATGATACAACCATAATAGGTAGATGCATTAGAACAACAAACACAACAAAAAATGTAATCGGCTACTTTTGATACATAGCGAAAGCATACGAAAAAATCCCTGAACTGTCATAATAAAACCCTGAACTGTCAAACTCTCCCTAATGCATTTACCTAGAATGGTTGTATCATGATGTTAACCATAACAAAATGTGTTTCAGAGACCCTTCTTTTAATTTTCATTGTTTGCTGATCGGATATGTACTTCCGAATTTATTTGAGTTTCCATTTTCACCTCTAAAGCTCCACCCACAGGGAAGAAGGTGTGGCCGATTAAAAATATTGTATTCTTTAAATAAGCTTAAAAACTACAATATTGGGGGAAAAAAATTAGGGTCATTCCTATAAACTCCACTTGCTCCCCAGAGATACTTTAAATCACAATTTTCATATTAAAATGGTTCGTCCAAAATAAACCTTGATCTGTGAAAATTAATGTATTACGATAAATAGAAACTATTCCCATAAATTTTAATAATTTAGATATTTTATGAGTAGGACAAATTTTCAACCATTTCAATTTAGCTTTCTTTAAAAACTTTTTGCATTATTTTTGTCCAGTTAAAAATATGCAGTAATTTTTATGAGTCATTTAACATTCTGTTTATAAGCGCTCCAAAATTGGTGGTTTAGTTTACAAAAAATTTGTAAAATTAGCAAATCTTCTGTTAAAAATTAGTAACTAAAATTCAGCAAAATACTGTAAAGTTAGCAAATTTATTGTTAAAAATTAGTAACTAAATTCAGCAAAAAAAAATAGCAAAAAAGTTTGTAAGTTAGTAATGTGGAGGTAGCAAAAAAATTAACTAAAAATTAAATTTTAACTAAGAATTAGTTAAAAGTTTGTTAAGTTGAAGTACTAACAGTTTTACTAACTTTTCTACAAACTTTCTTCTATGAGTGTAGGCTTAACGTTGGCGGAGTTTTACAAAATTTTCGGAAACAATCTCTTGTATCAGAATTAATACAAATCGGAGCGATTTTGTTACAGCTAGCGAAAAACACAAAAATAAATGCTATTATCTAAATTATTGGCCAAAATTACAATTTTCTCTAAAATTTTCGAATTTACAACGCCGTCACTGTTAAGTTAAGTTCTGAGGTGTATTTAACCCTTTCACTATCCACTGTTTGTTTGCGGATGTATCATTATTTTGACTTCAGATTCTTGTTAAGAGTCCTAAAATTAGAAAAAAATATGCAACATATTTTGCCCCCTCCCCCTCCTACCCACCAAAAATGACGTTCGAAAATCGATTTTTTCACACTTCTGAACTAGAGATGGGCGCGTGAGTAAATTTTGACTTCGGCACGCTCACGAAAGAAAAAATATTATCATCAACGACTCACGCACGAAAATTTTTTTATAATCACGTTCACGAAGTACTCACGCTCACGAAATACTTACGAAAAATATGAAATTTGTTTTTATCCATGGATGGTAACCTAAACGATGCGGTTATCGGTAAGGGCATAGGCGTACCTAGACTATTTTTCTGGGGTGGGCAAGGGCCCCATATATATTCGGCTGCTTATTTGCCCATTCTCAGACCCTTAATCTTAAAAAACACTTTCGACATTATGCTTGCGATTTTTTCATACAAAAAAAAGACTTTTAAAAATAACTGCCTCCCTTTTGATAAAATTTTCAAAAGTTTTTTGTAAAAAATTCTATATGCTCAGAATAGTTTAAAATTTTGATATTTGATGGAGAAAAGAAATCTAAGATCAACCTGTCCCATATTTTCTTCCACCTCTGAAGAACCTATTCTTACCCCATATTTTGACCAATTAAATTAACGAGGTGATTAAAAACTGACATTTTCTTTGTATAATTTTAGTTTCTACAATATATTGAAATTTCCTCAAAATAGTACACTCATAGAAATAAATCTGTAAAAATAGCAGAAAAAGATTAACTCCATAAAAAAATGAATGAGTCTCAATGAGAAAAATGAGAAAAGAGTAAATAATGTTTTTTTTTAATTCTTGTTAAATTATAAATTTTGTCATTTAGTATTATTAATATTTATTATCAGAGAAATTTGTTTTGAATATTTTACAGTTAGGGGTCAATAAAGTGTTTCGAAATTAAAGTTTTATAAGATTCTCGAAGTGGAGTTAATCGATTTGGCAAGTGAAACATTCATATAACAGTTTGATTTTGCTGTTTTAAGTCTACTAATATTTAGCAAAATTTTCTATAGATTTTACAATACAACATTTTCAATAAACTTAAAGTTCACTTAAATGTAACTAAAACTCTGCAAATTTAACAGCTTTATTTTTGTTGTTCTTATTTTACTAGTATTTAGCAAAAAAAAAAAAACCAGTTCTTTCTGGAGCATAATTTTTAACTAATTTTTAGTAGCTTTTACTGCTATTTTTACAGATTTATTTCAATGAGTGTAATATTAACTAATTATTCCTTTAAAAAACTATTAAATCCACGAAATTTTTCTCTTATAGCCAGAACTTAGATCGATTTGTTTCGTAAATATTTCTTAAGTAAGAATTTTTAAACAACATTTCTTATTCAAGAAATATTCAAGACAAAAATAGATATTAGTTCTGGCTGTAAAACTGACTCTTATTGGGTGTTTTGATAAAAAGAATCGGACGAATTCGTTAACAAATTTGTGTGAAAAACGCTTCCAAAATTTTTGCATAAATTTGTTAGGGCTTCTACTTATGTAGAACAAATGCGGCTAAAAAAATTTAAAGATAAATCTTTTTAAGTTTGTGTTTTTTACACAAATCTTTTAAGGAATTCTTCTGATTCTTTTTATAAAAACAGGCAGTTAGATTCCAACAAATTACGTTCCTAGGAAACTAAAAGACATTTTCCCGATCAAAAACACAGGATTAACTGATATTTAAAAAGAAAATAATCATAGAACAAGATTTATAGACAATTTTTTTTTATTTCTGGGGTGGGCAAAAAGCAGTCTAGGGTGAGCTTTGCCCACCCCTGACCGGCCTAAGTCCGCCAATGGGTAAGGGTAACGCAATTTTAGATTATTTCGGTAACGGTATTTTAAGGATAACGGTAGTCAGTTTTTTTGATGCATCCCTAAAATTTTTTACGAAAAACAAACGAGATTAAGGTAACAGTATTTTAGGGGTAAAGGTATTTCATTTATATCGGTAAGGGTATTTTAAGGGTATCGATATTTAATTTATTTCGGTATCGGTATTTTAAGGGTAACGGTATTTCAGTTATTTCGGTAACGGTATTTTAAAGATAGCGGTATTTCGGTTATTTCGGTAACGGTATTTTAGGGGTAACGGTAGTCAGTTGAAAGGAATTTAAACCGATAACGGTATTTTAGCGGTATTGCCTGCCAACCCTGGTTAAAAATTTAACTAATATGCAAGTGTTTGTGCAAATATAATTATTACTGACACTTTAAAAAACTTTTATTTTCTATTGTTGATTATACACTCATAGAAAAAAGTTAGTTCAAAAGTCTGTTAAACGCGTCCTGATTAAATTTAACTAATTTTTCTGTTATTTACTCTAAAAAAGCCCGTACACACATAATAATCCATGCATAAAAATACGAAATTAATGTCAAAACAACAAAAACTTTCGTAAAATAAACCATTTTTCGTATATATTACGAAATTTTTTTTTATTTCGACATTTTTTCGTAATTTTATGCATTGATTATTATCAGTGTACAAATAGGTAAAAATTCTGCTAATATAACAGGAAATAGTACATGTAATTGCGCCAGCACAACTTTGACCTACTTGTACTTGATTTTTTTTATTAGTGTATTTGATTGGATGTCATTACATTGCTAGATCTGTCAAAACAACAGAGTAGTATATTGGAAGATGACAAAGCAATTTGTGGTATTTTTTTGTTTTTTCTTTGATATTTTAAATGTTTAGAAACGCTCCTAGACAAGAAGAAGAAATTCTCATTGAGTTTGTACTGTAACTTAACAAATATTTCTAGAAATACTAAAAACGTCGCCCCTTGACGATTGCCTTATTCAAGAATAAAATTTGGATAGGGACATGCTTTTAACAGATTATTTTTCATAATTTGTTAATTAGGTTTTGGAATTTTAGCGCATTTAATTCCTTTAATTTAATTTTATATTTAAAATTTTTAAATAACTTAAAAAATTCACTATAAATCTTTAAATGTTATTCCAAATTTTTGTGGAGGAACAAAATTTTTTAATGTTCTGTACAAGAAGTCGATTTCTTCTTTACATAAGAATTCTGGCAGAAGTAGAAAACACCTGAACTGACTGGAATATTCATTATTTGAAGGAGGGGAAGATCTCTGGAATTTTTCCAAAATTGTAAATTATCGCAATCTGGTTTAATATAATCACGCAAACTCACGCACAAAAATTTACTCACGCACGAACATTTTTTTAACTCACGCTCACGCACGACTCACGTGAGTGCTATCATTTTAACTAACGATCACCCATCTCTATTCTGAACCCCGTTTTAACCCTTAAACATTTGAGTAGCCAAAAATCCTTTGGTTGGTTTTCTTCTCGTCATAAAACGAAGCTACATATGTGCCAAATTTCAGTTATCTATCTTTATTAGTTTAGGAGAAACACCAAACCCCCATTTTCACGGAGATTATGATATATTCAAAAAATTAGACTTCATTAACAAATATCACGACCATATTGCCATGTTGAACTGCTTTTACATATAATGTTTTTTATTTGAAGTCCAAGATCCTAATAAACTTATTTGTAAAAAGCATAAAGTTTTTTTTGCGCTACTAAATTTTATACATTCTTTAAAAATGTGTACACTGTAGTGTACAAGGGTAGAGAAAGAGTTAATAAACCCCTATGCGTTGACCACTTTTTTTACATTTTGTTAAACAAAATTTTAAAAAACTCAAAACTAGAGATTTGCAAATTTATAAAAAAAAATCACATCTTTGGTCATACCTGGGACTAGGTCATCATAACCCAAGAGAGACAAAAATTTATATCTGAATATTTGTGGATTTTAAAAATGAAACTAGAGTATAGCATTGTAAATTTTTGTCAAAAATATTTTAGTTTTTCAATTTTCATAATTTATCTCATTTTAACCCTACAATGGTCTGAGGAAATTGCAATTACTTAAATATTTTCCAACCGATTTTGGATTTTTATACATTACCAGCAAGGTAATTTATTCTAGATTATGATTCTAATTACACTTTAAAAAAATATAGTTATTTAAGAGCCAGTATTTAAAAAAAAACAAAAAAGTGATTTTTTCGCCTTGTAAATCGTTGCCGTTATCCGATCACCTTAATTTTTTGCATGGTGTATTTTTATACCCAAACGCACATTTCTAGGGAGACGGCCTTAAATCGCAAGTTGAAAAATAAGGTCGACCGTAACGTACATTGTACATATTACACAAAGAGGTATTAACATTTTTTATTCTAATCAATATTAAAATTTTTAACGTTTTTACCGTCCAAATTTTTCATGTTTCAGTTATAACCCCAATGTTGATTCATATCTACATGCATACAATATAAATGTGTTGTACATATTTATATTTACATACAAATTGTTTTCTTATACTACATACTTATGTATGTATTTTAGGGTTCTTCAAATTGCAAGACGTTCGAATAAACTTGCTCCTCAAGGCCACATCAATGTGACCATCTCCTTGAAGATTATACATACTGTGAAAAAAGAAGTTAAAAAGTTTTCACCTTAAGGTCCCTCAATGGCAATAAAATTACGGCTGTAGGTATACAAAAATTATAAAATTTTCAAATATAAAAAAATCAAATTTAATACCATAGAACGCGATTCATCAAATCTATTAAATATTTTGGCGATAATTATGAATATGAAGTCTAAATTTGAAATTTTTTAAGTTTAGCTTCCAGTATCATGGAACTATTCCACTGGGGAAATTTTATTTCTCAAAAACCGTTATCTATATGAACTCTAGTTTTTAATAAAATTTTAAATTACAAAATTTAACCATTATTTTAAAAGTTATTAAACAAAAGGCAAAACAAATCATATTTATGAAAAATTTCCAGGATAACGTTATTCTTCCTGCAATGTTGTTCTAATTAGTTTTGAATTATAGCTTTAAGAAAGACAATTGAATTTATATATTAAAATATTTTTTTTTTTCTCGTGCAGACTGGCTCAAAGCAATTCAAAATTATAATATTTTGTGTTTTTCGAGAAATCATAAAAACGGGAATATTTCCAAAACGGTTAACAATTTAAGAGATTTTATTTCATATTCTCAAAATATATAAAATTCTGATTCAAAATCTATGTAAAAATCTTGAAGGACATAATCTTAAGTGATAACAAAATTGATTAAAAATTTTTCTTTTTATTTATATGAAAATCTTCATACAAAAGTTTAGAAGAACCTGCAATTTTTAGAAACATCTAAACATGATCTAATTTCTCTCAAATGTGGTACAGAAGTTGCCGTAGTCTATCCCCCACTTTCTGTCCCTGAAGAGCAAAAATCGGACTACGTCTAATTTCTTCATACGATTATGAATTCCCTATTATACTTACTTAAAACTTTCTTATTTATAATCATACATATATAAATTTGCTTTTATACGTGTGTTCATGTGTTGTGTACTTGTAAATGTGGTAAAGTAACTTACTTTTAAGTACAATTTGATTTTATTGTATCCCTATGTGTTTTAAATCGATATAATTTTATTACTATTAAATGTACCTATTTCTGTATGTATTTATATGTTATATTATGTATTGCATAGTTTACATACCTTGGGAGAAAATTGCATTTTGAGTTCGTATGGATTTACAATTGCTGCTATATAAGTATTTGCACATAAACAATTTTTCTCATGAGATACATATTAAAAAAATGTGTAATTATTAGTGTCTGACCGAATACCAAACTTTTCTATTAATCACTATTTTGCAACATTTAGCTCTTCAATTTCGTATAGTGATTTATAAATATGCACATCATTAACTTAATATTTACTTAAATAGCGAAAAATACAACTTTTTTATGTTTTTGCAATTTAGAAATATTTAGAAATTGGTTTCCGCATTTTTCAATTTGAAAAATTGCATGAAATTGTATTTTTATTCAATCACAAAAGTATTCGGCTTCGGCCGAAGTTCGGCTTCGGTTCGGCCTTAAAAAGTGAGTTCGGTCGGACCCTAGTAATTATCAACAAATTCCTAAAATTTTATCAAAATAAACATTACAATATAAAACTTAAGACATAATAAACAAACTTAATAAATTCAGTTTCCCAAGGTGTAAATATATCATAACTAAGCACAGTGGAAACTTTGTCAATTTAAAAAAACTGTTTAACCCATTTCATACCAAACGTAGAATCTATGGTCTGATTTCAATGAAATTTTGAATTTTTGCTATTTATGTCAACAATAGCAAAACGAAAAACAAAGAACACGATGTGACTTTAAAGTTACATTGGTAAATAGGATACAACAATCGGAACAACAACATTCTTCATAGTCAAGAAGTGTCTTTTCGTCATATTTGTTAATAAATTTTACTTTTTATTTAACTTGTTTCAAAAAATAATATATGTGACCTTCTCCGAGAAAAGGGACCTAGTGTGTCAAAAACTTGGGAAAATCGATATTTTCTCATTTTTATCGATTTTCCTAAGTTTTTGATACACTCGGTTTTTTGACATACTAGGTCCCTTTTCTCGGAGAAGGTCACATATATTTTATTTTAATAAATATATTTTAAATTATTTATATCAGTTGTTTTCGAACTCGTATTCAGCTTTAGAGATATAAATTTATAATTCTCTTTCATCAAATAACAAATAATTCTTCAATAACAGATAATTTTTTCAGAAATTTATTTTAACAAACACTTTTGCATAACAATGAAATAAGTATAAAATATTCGCCAATGTGACGTTAAAGTTACAACAAAGTTTGCTTTCATTTACCCTACTTAGATAACGTACGTCTGCCAGACGTACGCTTTTTAAATTTTGTGTTCTCTCTACCTGGATTGTTAAAAGAGAAAGCTTGTCAATAATAGTCGTTTTTGTCCGAAAAATTATTTTTTACTGAGAAATGGACACATCGTACGTCTGAGCGACGTATCGTTATCTTTTGTGTAACTTTTGCATTTTTAAAGTCTTTTACAACTTTTTCTACTCTACACACTACGTGGGTAACCATGGTGTTGAAAATAATGACTGGGAGAATACTCATTTGGGACGCTTTGCCAGCGCTTGCAAAAAGCGTTTTTCCAGCATTTGTTTTACAAAAATTTCGGTGGTTTAGGAAAAAACCCACTGGCAAAGAATGGTATAAGAGCGATATGCCAAGGTTTGCAACCAGTGCTACCCAGCCAATGCTACCAGTGGTACAAAAACCAATTCACTGCTAGAGCAATGATTTTATAAAAATGCTGACGCTTCGTTAAAAAGGGTTTATAGTCTGGAGGTTCCGAGTTCAAATCCGGTTGCAAGGAAAAATTTTTTTTTGGATTTTTTTAATTTAAAAATTTTTTTGTTCTATAAAATCAATTTTCTTGTTTCTGGAAAAGCTCATTTAAGAGCAACCTTTTTGTTGCTCTCCCAACGCTGGCATATTAGTTCCAAAAAACTGTTTGCCAGTGCTAGCTTTTTAGCACAGCCAGTAGCCCAGCAAAACCTTCTATTACCCGGTAATGACTTTGGTAAGAAGAAATAAGGGTAGGTAACCTCTTACTTTTCTATTACCAAAGATATTATTTTAACAAGGGCATGTTCATCGAGGTAACTCCTTACCTAGTAATATGTTATTCTGAACTTACATGTTACGCTTACCTATTACCTCTAGGTTACAAAAAACCTTAAAATAATACGTTTTTTTCTTAAAATTTCATCTTGTTTCATATTGACTATTAAATTAAAAAATACATAATTTTAACAAAATATTTTGTAAAATTTTTTTTATAAGTTTTGGTTATAAAAATAAGCATTTTGTAATGCATTTCTATTACTAGACCTATTATTTTAACAATGGCATGTCCATCGATGTAACTCTTAACCTAGTAAGATGTTATTCTGAACTTACAGGTAAGGAGTTTTTAAAAACATTTTGTTTAAATTTTAATTTTTTAAACCGAATATCAAATTTAAATTCACGGGTTTTTAACAAAAAATAGAATTTCTTAAATTTTCTATAAAAACGAATTATTTATACCAATAAAACTTCCAAAGGTATGAATTTGGTATTAAAAGTAATGCAAGGGTAAGGTGTAGGGTTATTACCAGGTATTTTGCATAGTAGTACCCATATATTACCAAGGTTTTGCTGGGTGTCCAACGATTATCACTCATTTATGTGTTTAGCTATCATCTTTCACCACCTTTCACTTCTTCACTATCCCCTTTCCAAAGGAAGCAACACGTTAATAGGAAGAATTTCCTGAGTGTTGCTTCTCTTTGTTAAAAAAAAATATATATTATATGTCTCGTTAGCTCAGTGGGCAGAGCAATCGTCTGCCAATCTGACGGCCTGGGTTCAAATCACGGGAGGACCAAAAAAAATACATATGAACTTTTTTTTAATTTTATTTTGGAAAATACATTTTCAGACCACCTATTTATTGGTTTTGCCAGCCTTTTGCCAACGTTCAAAAATTCTGTTTCTCCAATGCTTTTTGAAAATCCGGTCCTTTTGTCTAATGATGTTATCATTTTGGGAATGGGAAAGCACTTTTTGCCAGTACTTGTACCACCTCTTAAAGTGCTTTGCCATCGCTTTCCCGTTTGTATTTTTCTGACTGGGCCCTTAATGAAAAAAATTAAAGTTTTATTTAGAGATAACGGAAAATTTTACCTACCAGCGACAAATGCTTTGAAGGATTTACTTTATTAACATAGTACTTTCGTTAATCATTTGAATTATCCACCTCAGACCATAACCACAAATTTGTGTTATTGTTATTATTTGTTAAATATTGTAAACGCTTTTTGGTAAATTTGGATACCCGCGGTAACATACTTGAAACAAAGCTAATCTTTGTTTATATTTATTAGTGAAAAATGCTATATTCCTGTTTTGGCAAGTGCTAACTTAATAAAATAATTTTAAAAATTCAGCTTGGCAAAAATGTGTTAACATTTTTCAAAATTTATACCCACATTTCAACACGTTTGTAACGTATTGTGTTCATAATACAATAAATTTATGACATGTATTAACACTTGTGGGGTAATCTGAACACGACTTTAACAATTTCTTCGTTTTTGATCCACTGTACTTTTAATTACTTTTGCATTTTATTTAAAATATTTAAGAGTTTTGCTGTTCTACATATAAATTACTTAAATGAATATGTTTTTAAAGAAAGGCACTTAGTGTTCTATTTTTAACAACAACAACACTTTAACAAAAAAATACTTAAAAAAACTGTAAAACACATTAAGACGAAAACAATATACATAACTTAAGGTGTTGAATATCACGTTTCTTTATTAATTTGAATACTTTAACAATTTAATTATAATCAATATATGTAAATACATATATTAGATTGACTCATGTCGAAAATTTCAGTTTGAGGTATTAAGAAATTCCTGTTTTGTATAATGGCTTATAATTTTGAACTTAATATAATTTCGAAATGCTGGTTTTCCTTTAATGCGCGCTTCAGTATGGTGGTCGCCATATCTAAAAACTTCTGAACTCACTGGAACTTTAAAATGGAAGTTAGGTACATTAACATTACCTTAATGAGGATATACTAGTCGAAAATCTACTAATTTGGAATTTGCCTCACAATGTGAGTTTCTCTACTGATTCATTTAAATTGAAATAATTTGTTGAAAAATAAAAATATGAAATTGGATTGGATTAAAAATTGAAGTTATTTCCAATAAGCAGTAGTGTTCCAAAAATGCTAGGCTTTAAATTTTGCTCAAGTTAAAGAAGATTTAATATTTTAACATTTTAAGAAAAATGTTTTAAACATCAGTTTTTATTTCTATTTTGCTGGAGTCCGTTATTAAAATAAAATTTTAAATTTTTGGTCTACCTTCAAACCAAAAAACTAGGCTGGAATTCTACTTGATCTTAGGTTAAATTCCAGAAAAATTGTTAATAAGTAATAGATACGTTATATGATTTAATAAAAGCTATGGGATTTAAATAACAGTTTTCAGTAAAGATATTTTATTATTAAGCTACTGAGAATGGATTCTCAATTATTCACCAAAATTGTTTCAATTTCAAAACCTAATAAATCTTGGGATGAAATAGTCCATATAATAGTATTTTCCCGTATATGTAATCGCATATACTTTGATATAAGTTCTTTTATATTTAATTCCTTCCTGCATATATGTCAACATTTTTCACCACAAATATCAAGGCGTACCATATTTTAAGGGATAGTCTATCTAGAATGTTAATTTTAATTCTAAGATATTTTAAACTTAAATGTCAAATTATCATATATGTTTAAGTCCTTATTCGATTTTATTTATTTAATTTAATACTAAAATTATTTTTTCTTCTTCATATAAAATGAGTCGATCTAATATACATAAGTAAAACAAATTATAATAATTTATTTTTAGCAGAAGTTAAAGTTTGTGTTAGATATGTGCATATACCTGACACATATGAGATATATTAAGAATTATGTTAAATCAAAATTTATCGATGTGTATAAATACTTGGCCTGTTTTTTAATCACTGGATTTATTTCTGGATTTATTTTTATTTTTTTTTTTTTGTTAAAAAATCCACATTTTGCTTTTTAATTTTATATTTTTATCCAAATCTAACACTTATAATGTGAAGGAAAAAATTTAAATTTAGCAAAAATGCAATTCCTGGAATAAAATTAAGCTAAATCCAAAACGGATTTAAATATTTTTAAATATATTTTGGATTTAGCTTATTTCAATTCCTGTGTTCACATTTTTACAAAATTTAATGATTTTCTTGCACATTATATTGGCGAATAAGTATTAGATTTTGATAAAAAGTATAAAATTTGCAAATTAATAACCAAAATATGGATTTTTTAACAAAATAAAATAAATCCAAAAATAAATCCAGTGATTAAAAATAAGTCCTACTAATTAAACTTTTAACTATGCTAGCAGAAAACGATGCCTGTCAGTTTTTCAAAATACAAGTATATTGCAAAAAATGGCTAAATTGGCAACACTGATCAAAAATTATACGAGAAGGATTATTCTGATTTAAATCAATAGTTTTTGTTATTATTTATTATATGTACTTAGAACCCAGCAAAAACAGAAATTACCAAGTAATTAAGCGAAAGGGTTTCACTGGTTACTTTTGTTCGCGAGGTCCAAAAATTCATGGGTGGCCATTACCGTCTCGCTTAAAAAAAAAATGAAAATAATGAGTTACCAACATGGTTACCCAAGTGAAAGAATAGTAGTTACTCACAAAGACAGAATAATACATTTTTTGGGAAAAGAAAAAATGACAAGTTAGGGGTCAACCTAACATGAAGTATTCCTTTTATATTTAGCCACGCCTATCTCACGTATCCCAGTCAATTTTTTATACAAAATTTTAATAAAAAACACTTTTTAATTCTAAATGTAATTGAAATCACTTTCAATTACAATTACTTGTAACTGAAAATTTTTAGATGCAATTACATGAAATGTAATTGAGTTTTTTTTTAATTTCAATTATATTTATTTGTAATTGTAATGGAGGCCGATACCACGGCCTCCAATTTGGGACGATTACAAGGTTGCTGTCTAGTTTTAGAGCAACTGATAGGTAAAGATTTATTATATTTGCCATGCCGACATAACATTTTCGAAATCATTTTACGTAGCGTTTTTGAAGAAAAAATGGAAAAGACTTCAGGACCTGGTGTTCAAATATTTAACCGTTTTAGAGATGCATGGACTAAAATTAACAAAATTAATTTTAAACCTGGAGTTAATAATCAGTACGTAAAAGAAGTTATTGGTGACACCTCTCAGATTATAGGCTTTGCATCACAAAATCTGCAAATGAAGCAACCACGTGAGGATTATAAGGAATTTCTTCAATTAACTATAATATTTCTTGGTGGGACAATTCCAAAGCTTTCATTCAGAACGCCCGGCGCATTTCAACACGCCCGGTGGATGTCAAAGGCAATTTATTTCTTATAAATATATTTATGCCGGGACGAGTTCATATTAACAGAATGTGAGAAAAATGGTATCCGTGATATTTGTATTTTTTTAATCGAGATATACTTAAAAGTATGAAAACAAGCGCCAGTTGCAGTGGAAGTCCCTATTAATGATTTAACTTTGTTGAAAAATTTATATTTCTATTATGATGCTAGTATTAGGCATGTATCGCTTAAGGTTCAATTAGACGTGCCATAACCATATAAAACAGCTGTTCAAACCAATCTTATGGGCTACAATGTATTCTATTATTGTTGACATGCCATAACACCATAACCGTAACCATAGATATCAATTGAATTTTGGTTTTCTGCCATAACCATAGTAAACAGCTGTTTGTTGTTTTCATTATTCTTTCATATTTCTATTGTGTTTTTATTTTTAATGGACGATGCATGGTACATATTGGTGAGTTTTAATTAATGTTTTCGCTTGAGCTTCTTTTTATTTTTTTAGTTTATAATTATTTCAATACTTTTGCAGACAATGGATGACGAAAAACTTATTGAGTTTGTGAGAAACTGCCCGTGCCTTTACGACAAAACCCATGGAACCACTAATCGATAGCAGAAATATGGTTATGGCAATGGTTACGGCTATGGCGATATGGTACGGCACGTCTAATTGAACCTTTAATAAGTTTTGTAACCACTTATGGTATTTAGTACCAGAAACAGCAGCGCTGGCTTTTTTGATCAACAGGTTTCAAATGAAACAAAAAAACGTATGGGTGCGGCTTTAAATTATCCAAAAAATAGTGTTCCAAAAAAATTGAAATACTTCCGCAAAAAACAAATAATTTTTTTAAAAGATTCTCAATTCCTACGGAATTTTTAAAGAAAGATCCAGAAGAATGACCCTAGCTACAATGTTGGTATGAATATAGTAAATAAATTGTAAGTTGTTAATGATACGGCAGAACGGGCAGTTAATCTAATGGAGGACTACCATAAGGTTTTGTCAAGAAACGAAGAGGAAAAGCAATTGATATTACATATTGTAGCCGATTATAGAAAGCAGTACCCTTATGCAAAAAGATCGACCCTATTGAATTAAAAAAATTAGTTGCTTAAAGCAGGCCTGATACGTGCAAATAAAATAATATTATTAAAATTCCTTATTAAAGGTTTCTATGTCGATTTTCATGTCAAATGCCACTTTTTTATAATTTTAAAAATTTGGGGTCATTTTGACCCCATGTGCCTATAAGGGTTAATTTCCAATTTTTTGTTGCTATATATAAAATTTGGTCTTATCAGAGTTATTTGGACAATTTTCACCAAATTCCGCAAGAAACAACACAATATTTTGATATACATACTTTCAGGAAAAATCGAAAATTTTCAAAAATTTCAGTTTTGACCTTGGTAAAGAAAGGGTTAAAGTTGTCGAAGTTTAACAGAATTTTCGCCAAACACTCTCTTGTATCAGAACTATAAAAAATTGGAAATTATTTTGTTACAGCTAGCTAAAACCACAAAAATTAATACTCCCCCTGATTATGTAAGGCGTTGGCGTATTTAGTAAAAACGGCTCCATACAATTAGAATTTTTCAAAATCAAAATTAACATAAAGTGAAATTTTCGTGGCGAATATAATAAAATTTTAGTAAAATATAAGTCTTACTTGACTGTTAAATATTCCAAATATATTTGTTATAACGACTTTACTGTAAAAACGCCTAAAAACGTCTACGCCATACATAATCAGGGGGACTATTATCTAAATTATTGATTGTTTTTTTATTGTGGTTTTACTTTTCTCTAAAATTTCCAAATTTAAAACGCCGTCACTGCTAATTTAAAAGAGGGATATTTGTAATTTTTAGTAGAATTAGATGGGGTTTCTAAAAGACGTTCGTTGTCACGCGAATAATTGACTACATGTATTTTGTTTTTGTATTACATGTATTTTGTTATTGTATTTTCGTTCGTGTGAAGCAAAACGTCATCTAGAAACACCACCTTATTCTCTGAGGGGTATTTAGCAAAACTCTAAGCGTTGAGTAATTTTTTTTTATATTTTGTTGAACAAAATTTTAAAAAACTCAAAATGAGAGTTTTGCAAATTTACAAAAAAATCCCATCTTTGGCCATACCTGGGACTAGGTTCTCATAATCCAAGAGGGACAAAAATTTATATCTAAATATTTACAGATCTTAGAAATAAAACCAGAATATAATATTGTAAGTTTTTGAAAAAAATATTTAATTTTCTTACGATTTTCATAATAAATCCCATTTTAACCCTACAATGGTCTGGGGAAATTGCAATTACTTAAATCTTTTCCAACCGATTTTTGATTTTTATATATTAGTAGAAAGATAATTTTATCTTGATTACGGTTCTACTTACATTTTCCAGAAATGCATATGGTTACTTTGGAGCCATTATTTTCAAAAATTCATAAAAAAAAGTGATTTTTTCGCCTTCTAAATAGTATTTCAAACTTCAGGGCCGATGCGGCAAGTGTTTTCGTTATCCGATCACCCTAATTTTTTGCATGGTGTATTTTTATACCCAATGGCACATTTCTAGGGGAGAGACCGGTCACAGGTCCCCATTTTTTTTCGTCCATATAAGGTAGGTCCACCTTAGTGTCGATAGCTCAGGTGCTAGAGTTCTTGGCTAACAAGCAGTGATCCCAGTTCGAATTCCAGCGTAACCACGTTTATATATTTAATAAAAACTATTTCTAATAAATTTTTTTGAATAAAAGTTTTTTTACGAAAACCTATTTTTAGACCCGTTACTTTACCCATCCTCGTAACCACATAGGTTACCAATTACTTTATCACTTCCTCTCCATACATTACTTTGGGGCTCATCGCCTGTAAAATTAATCAGTGAAGTAAGGTGTAAAGTAATGCATCGGCCACTATGGCTACACATTACTTTTTACATTATTTGGTAATGTGTGGTTTTGCTGGGTTGTTTTCAAAAACTACTAGTTTTTGGGTAAGTGTAATACTGTATTTATACTGAGCAAAACTACCTAGTTTTTCGCTCTTGTTGGTTTTTAGTTGTCCAAACGGATATATAAAAAACAACCAAAAACTAGTTTTGTAGGAAAACGAGGTAGTTTTTGCTCAGTCTAAATTCAGTATAAGGTAGCATAAAACTAGATTTTCAAAAAATTAGGTTTTATATAAAAATATTTTGTTACTGTAATTTTTTTTAATAAAATTTGCCGGTAATCGAACCTGGGGCTGATATGTCATTACCGTTTCTACCCTGGGATATATCGATGAAATTCGGTGCACAGACTTATTTCGACCTAAGGACGTAGCCAATTGATTTTAGTTAAAATCGGTCCATGTTTATAAAGGTCCGCCGAAAATTGGCCTTTATACTCTTTCGCATGCTACAGTTTGCAGATATAAAGATATTTTAATGAAATTTAGTATAGAGACTCATATCGACCAAAAAACAAAGCCTATTAATTTGTCCAAGAATCATTTAATGTTTGGAAATATACCATTTAATAAAAATATTGATCTAAAATAAAACAACAATTTTTGAAAATAAATGCAATTGTGGGTATACAAACAATAAGTTTTCTTTCCCGCTTTTTATCCCCTTAGTATGAGATTTGACCGCTAAAAAATATGGTATATTCGTTTATTTGGTCCTCTCTATTACAAACACGAATTTAAGTGCGATCGGTGAATGACCCCAGGAATTCTTTCATAAAAGCTGTCATATGCATGAGTTTAAAAGTTTAATAAATATATGTGTATGTTGTATCTGTAGTATGTATTTGGTATACATTTGACTTTATTGACTTATAAATACTTTATTAGAAATCTATTTACATTACCGGAAGCTCGTCCATATTTAATAACAATATGTTTGTTCACTCAGAAGTTTGTTAACATGATGGCTGTTGCATTAACAATATGTCATTTGAAGAATATTTTTTCATTTCAGCTTTATGACCGTTGTTGCTTTAGTCATTTTATTGTTGATTTAAAGATGCCGTTTAAGTTGTTTGGTGAAAATACTTTTTTATTTATCCCTTTATTTTCTACATGGAATCACACCTGAATATACTACACCATGTCATCACAATACTTGATGCCATTGTAATACCAACTGTTCCAGAACAATCACTTAAAATTGTACACCATTCTCAATTGTTTGTTTGTTTGTTTTTCTATTCACATTTTTTTATTCGTCCTTTATTATCGATTGAAAGAGAACACGAAAATTTTTAAAGTGGCTGTGAATTTATTGTACGACTACAATTACTGGAATTTTTCAAAGACGGAGAAGATGTCTTAACTGTGGCGGCATTTGTGGTGAACATATTATTTTGTTCACTTTGATTTTCTTTAAAATGATGTCATCCGTAATAGAATTGTGAATTAACAGCTACCCCTGTTGACAAGGTACGTGGTGCAAGACCATCGTATGTTGATGTCGAAGATGCTGGCATTGATTGTTGTAAAAGATTTTTTGGTGGTGGAGATGCTGTAGAAGCTGTAGCCGCATTCACCTGTTTCATGCGTCTCAGTGTTGCAGTTGTTGAAATTAAGCCGTTATCGCTAGTTACTTGCATTGGCAACGATTGCTGTTGCTGCTGCTTATATTGCTGGCACAGGTATGCTTCACCACTTGACATTGATGTTGGTGGTGTGCCCATATTAGGCGGCCTCTGCAATATATTTTCACTATTCATTATATAGCCGGATCGAAATGTTGGCGCAGTTGTATATTGTGCCAAAGATGTTATGGGAACCACAGTACCTTCATTTTTGCAAAGCATAAATATAAAAGAACAAAGAATATTGTTTTGAATAAAAGACTGTAAATTTAATGTATTCAATAGAAAATACTTCAATGGAAAAATAAACTGGCAATTTTCACACTTAATGGCAATTGCAAATGAAAGCTAGTGAGTTAATTAATTTTCCGTTTAAATATTATGAATAACCCTTTGTTTTAATTGGGGACAAATTCCTAGAATAACAATGCACACTAGATTTAACTATTGATTTCCAGTTGGGTAGTAACACTAAGTGATCAAAAAAAATTACATTTGACGGGTAGTTTAAGCGGTACAGAAGTTGCACAAATCGCGATTTTCATCAATTTAACTTTTTCACTAATTTTATTATACCATTCTGTCCTGTATATTTGCATTGTGCTGATGTTTGTAACTACACACAAATAAAAAAATATTTTAAAATCAAGCAAAAACAACATTGAATTAAATATAAACTGCTTTGAAATTAAACTAAGTTTGTTCTGTTGTTAATTTAAACACTTGTGTTGCTACTAGAGTTTGGGATTTCCCGGACTTTTTTATTTCCCGGGAAACGGGAATGAAAAAATTTGATTCCCGGGAATCCCGGAAAATATTTTTGAACAAAATTGTTAATGAAAACCACCTATATAAGTAATTTTTGTTAAGAAAAAACACTATTTCAGTACAAATGCAGTCTGTGTAGTGAGAATTCAAAGTAAAAAATATCAGAATGTTGAACATTTGATTTCATATAAATTACTCTCAGCACTGCCAAATGAATTGCATGATTCCAGCAGGAACCTACTACTGGACTATCGGAAACAAACCGTTTCATCACACTTGGCCCATTAGATATGGTGGCCACAATGTTATTTTCCAAAGACAAATAAAACTCTTCTAGTCTTATTTCTACAATTCTTATTTCACCAGCATTACATCTTCCTGATATATAAACCAACCCCAGGTTATAAAATGAATTATTTCCGTATATACATATGTTCAAATATCGCTTTTGTGATATTCTTGCCCATTCATCTAAGATTATAGTAAATATCCTATCGTTAGAAATATTGCTCGATATTTCTTTTATCATGATATCTTTTACATGATTGTAGTAATTTAATATAATGTTCTTTACATCGGTTTCATTTTTTTGCAATGCCAGGTTTTTATTTAAAAACTTTCTCGAATAAACGAAGATCTAGTTATGGTGCGGATTGACTGCAGCTAATTTGGATACTATTTCAGGAAATGTTTGCCCTACCATAAAACCTTTAATGCCTATTCAGCTTATACTTTTTTCTTCAGGTACTTTGCTAATTTTAGCTGAAACGTTATTCTTGTTGTTTTCTTCAAGAGAAGTTGCATGACCATCAATTTTTTTTTTTTTTAACCAAATTTAGATGTCGGATAACCAAATTTAGATACCGCCGTTAACCATTAGTCTTTTCTTTTCACATTTATTAATGAAAACGTAACTTATAAAATTATTGACCCTTAATATAAAGGCGTATTTAAATTTAAAGTCGACTTTATTTTTAATCAAACGGTTTTGTTCATTTTGTGTATGAAAACCTTACAAAAATATTTATATTTTCAAATATTTTGATTGGTTGAAAATAAATTAACCAATCAGAATGCTCCAAAAATAAACCAAGTCAAGGTATAGTGCCACCCAATATTTTAACTAAAGTCGATTTTACCTAAATTATACATTTGAAAAATTTAGATAGTAAGGGCGATTATTTGTAAGAAACAAAGCTTTTTTTTCATATTTCTTTTAAACATTTGACCAAGTTTTTAGGTTTTACTACTTAAATTTTGAATAAGTTATGCGAAAAATCTTTATTAGTTGAAATGCTCCTTATTACTTGGCAAAGATTTTATTTGTGTGTCAAATAAATGTATTCCCTTTTAAAAGATTTTAACAATGACATTTTTGTTTTGGTATTTAAAATGTTTTTAATGACTAAAATTAAAAAATCGAAACAAAAACAATTTAAAAAATTTAATATTTTTAAAATTTCCCGTTTTCCCGGGAAAAATATATTATTTTCCCGGGAATTCCCAGCAAACTTTTCCCGAACCCCAAACCCTAGTTGCTACTTATTCTTAAAATTCGAAAACAACATCCATAATATTGATTATTTTAAATACGAAATTGATTTAGGTGCCTATTCTTACGAAAAGTCTGTTACTCTTAGTTATGACTGTATTCCCCATGTATTTATTGTTGCAAAGTCTTAATAAATTATATTTATTCAAATTTTTGTTTGAAAACTTCAAAAAAATTAAGACCTGTACCCCGTTTCTGTATCTAATGCGAGAAGTTTTCGCATCGAGAAATGCATGGTCACCCTGCATTATACAGGCTGATTAAAGACGTGATAAAATGGACTGCAGTTTTTGTTGTAATTCGTTCACATAATGTAACTTTAAGAACTGTTGACACCTAATTAAATTAGAAATACCTTACTATGCAACGTATTACTAGCTGATTTGGTTTCATATATATTTTATTGTCTGCGACTCGCCCTATATAAAGCAGAGCAGGGTTGTTTTTATCCGCAAACTTTTTCGATGCGAGAAATACAGAAACGGGGTGCTGGTATCGATACAATCATAACATTGACAAATAAAATTTGAATTTTTTGAATTTTATTGTTGTTTTGTATGAAAAGTTATGACTCTCAGTCTTAAAAATAGGCTTAAGACTGTCACAATGAGTCACAGGTGGGAATAGGCACCTTAAACTAGAATGATATTTACTTCAATAAGGTTCATTCTTAATTTAAAAATGTTCGCTAAAATATAATCGTTAAATCGATTTTCGGTGATTACACAACATGCAAAAACATCTTTTCTAAGTTTAAAAATTTTTTAAAATGCTTAATTTGCAGATGTCGATTGAATTTTTATAATATATATATTCCTCCAACTCCCACTGGTGCATAGGGCGCCAACTTTTACAATATAGTGGGTGCTATTAAGACAAAAAAATCCAGTAAAAAGGTTAAAGTCGGGCATGCCGACTATACAATACCCTACACGACTCTGGTGTATTGTTTGGATCCGAAATTCGAATGGGTTAAAATGGGGCTTGTGTCAAAATTTTCTATAATGTGAGTCAGCGCACCAAATTTCATTAAAATATCTTAATATTTGCGACCTGCAGTTTGTAACCAAGCCAATTTTGGGGGGACCCTTATATGGGCACTAGTTCTAAACATGGACCGATGTTCACCAAAATCAATAGGCTGCGTCCTTGGGCCAACATAGGTCTATGTACCAAATTTCATCAAAATATCTTAATATTTTGCGACCTGCAGCGTATAAACAATATAATTTTGGTGGGACCCTTATATGGGCACTAGGTCTAAACATGGACCGATATTCACCAAAATCAATAGGCTGCGTTATTGGGCCAACATAGGTCTGTGTACCAAATTTCATCAAAATATCTTAATATTTGCGACCTGCAGCGTATAAACAGTATAATTTTTGGTGGGACCCTTATATGGGCACTAGGTCTAAACATGGACCGATGTTCACCAAAATCAATAGGCTGCGTTATTGGACCAACATAGATCTGTGTACCAAATTTCATCAAAATATATTAATATTTGCGACCTGCAGCGTATAAACAGTATAATTTTGGTAGGACCCTTATATGGGCACTAGGTCTAAACATGGACCGATGTTCACCAAAACCAATAGGCTGCGTTATTGGGCCAATATAGGGCTGTGTACCAAATTTCATCAAAATATCTTAATATTTGCGACCTGCAGCGAATAAAAAGTATAATTTTGGTAGGACCCTTATATGGGCACTAGGTCTAAACATGGACCGATGTTCACCAAAATCAATAGGCTGCGTTATTGGGCCAATATAGGTCTGTGTACCAAATTTCATAGAAAAATCTTAATATTTACGACCTGCAGCGTATAAACAGTATAATTTTGGTAGGACCCTTATATGGGCACTAGGTCTAAACATGGACCGATATCCACCAAAATCAATAGGCTGCGTTATTGGGCCAATGTAGGTCTATGTACCAAATTTCATCTATCAAATTTCAAATATCTTAATATTTACGACCTGCAGCGTATAAACAGTATAATTTTGGTAGGACCCTTATATGGGCACTAGGTCTAAACATGGACCGATGTTCACCAAAATCAATAGGCTGCGTTATTGGGCCAATATAGGTCTGTGTACTAAATTTCATCAAAATATCTTAATATTTACGATCAATAAAAAGGTCAAAAATAATCAAAAATAATCAAAAATAATCAATAAAAAGGTCAAAAAACTATTTTTTTTTTTAATGAAAATTAAAAACCAACAATTTGGTATTATATTAAAATATTTTAATTTGTAAAAATATAAAAAAAAAAACTTTTTTATAAATATTTCATTTGCGTTCAATCAAAATATGAATATATTTTAAACAAATCTATGTAATCAAATAAAATATTTTGATATTATATTTGAACCAAAACATAGTAAAATAAAAAAATATTTTACTCAAATTTTGTTCAAATAAAATTTTATTTGCTAACGACATATATTTTGCATTTTAGCTGAAGACAATATACTCAATATGGGTATCATATGAAAGGTTTTTTTGACGCACGTCCAGCGGTATATATGTATGATATTTTTAAGCATATCCTGACATGTCCTATTTTCAAAGATATTCTATAAAAAAACAAATTTTTGATTCTTTTGTACGGAGATGGTTTTGATTGAAATGTCAAACTTACATACCATAATCTATAGTCGATTTAAGTGAACACGTGTTTCAAATTTTTTTGAAATTCGCGATTGTTCGCGTTTTGTCAGAAATTCAATGTGGTGTAAACAATGTGTTCTAAATAGGGCAATATCGATACCAAAACTTTTCTTTTGACAAGTAAATCTCGCTAAGTGGATATAGTTTGGAATTTTGTAAATTTAGTACATTTTGCAAGGTGTCTGGACCAAATTTTGTTAAAATTTTTAAGTAAAAAATAATATCCCCGCGAAAATGGGTCCTCTCGGAATAAACCGGGCCCGCGGCTTTTAGCCCTAAAAATAGACTAACATTAATTCGAAGCTTTTTTGCGCTACAATTCTTATTTTTCTCATACACACTTTTGATTTATCAATGACGCGTCATGGTGATTTAAGTGATTAAAATCAAAATTTGTGTTTAACCATATAAATCACTTTGATTTTAACAACTTAAATCACAATGACGCGTCATTGATACGTCAGAAATATGTATGAAAGACCCTACGGGAAATGGATCAGTCACAGAGCTGGTCACGTGACTGGAACTTTGTGGTAGTTACCGGTCCTCGATTCGGTTTATTTATATGAAAGTAACCGGCAACTTTAACATGGGCTTGTCATAGGAGGTGGCAATTTCTACCTTTTGAGCCACTTGTGACTTGTTGCAAAGCTTGTCAATTATAACATATCACACTACTGGTTTATAAGAGTATGCAACAGAACAAGTTAAAATTATTAATTAAGGAACTAGTCTCATCTCAGGCATTATGTTATATGTACCGAAACTAGTGCGAAATAAAATATCACGTGACTAGTTTAAGTGCACATATCACAGAATTAAAGAAAAATATTTGATGAAAAACTAGTCACATATTAGTCAATATGTGTGTTGTTGCTGAACTAGTACAAAATAATATTTTCGTGACATATCACTATACTGCTCTAAGTTAACAAGTCACAGGACTAACGGAAACTAATTGACATGTAACATGTCACTTATTATTCACCATGTGTCATAATAAGTACGAGTGCTGGAAGAACCCAGAAGATACAGTCACTGAACTTACGTAAAACAAGAAGTTACCAAATCTGTTTTTAAAACCAACAAAAATATTAGTATTAATTCATGATTACAATTCAAATTTGGTAAAGAGTTTAAGCTACACATAAAAATTATTTAAATTTTTGCTTTAGAAATACAAAATTTTTTGTACTTTCTATATTTTCACATATTTAATTACAACATTATTCTACCTCAAGTCCAAATTCTAATATGATAGTGTCATATTAGATTTATTTGTTGTTTCAAAATATCATATTAGGATTTGGACTTGTGGTACAACAATATTCTAACAAATATATAAAAGCAACAAGTGGTAAATATATACATATGGGTAGAATACAGCAACCTTTGAACCAAATTTCAGCAAAATGGAATGCCGTTTAGAGGTTCCTAAAATTATCAAGTTTCTTTTGAGAATTTCTGCATAAATTCTGAACAATTTTAACAATTCATTTACAGAAAGAATTAATCTGTCAATTGATCAAAGCATTTTTAATTATTAAATTTTCTATATATAAAAACCTTTTTTTGTGTATGCAATGATCGGGAATCAAACCGACAACTCTCTACACAGGCTACGACCAGTAGCATCACCTCTTAACGAGATACACCACGGTCGGCATATCGATTAGTGAGGCTAATATTGAAGGCAAAACTCTTTCACATCAGTAAGACTTCCGACTTTGCTGAAATTTGACATTTTGTTTGCTTGGATTGAGTCTGTCTTATAAAAGTAAAAAGTTGTTCAGTTTCCTAATTTTAATTACGATTTGAAAAAACAACTTTTGGAAATGGGTTGATTAGTTTTTTCCTTAACTGACGTGACCGTTTTTGCAAACATTCTATAAAAAACTGACGATTATCTTCAGCTTTTCGATGTTAAATTTCTAACATTTTAAAAACATAACAAAAATGTTGAAATATGTGATGAAAAATTGCCGTCTTTTACAAAATTTTTCATAATATTTTAAAAATTGTATGTAATATGCTAGTTATTAAATTCAAAAAAGTGTACGATAATCGTCTATCGTGTTATAGAATCTGGGCACAGGTTTTAAGTAAAACACTCTTAAGTTGACATATAAAAAAATATGTATGAAATTTACAAAGCCCATTCCTGTATTCAGCACTAACCTTGCTTTTTGAGGTAGTTTTTAGTGATTTTTATAAAATTGAGAATAGCATATTTAAAAAAAACTGTTCCATTAATATATTTAAAAAACGCATAAATTTAATCTTTTCTACCTATTTTGGTCGACTCACTAAGGGGTCAATTAGTGATTTAAATTTCTCTAGTTTCTCATACCGGACAGTTCCGTAATCAGGGCCCTAATCCCCGCAGTCGTGAGTGATCGAATTTGTTGTCAAATGTTCGAGTTTTTTAACTTTTGGGATTCTCTTATTCGATATCGAGTAAAGTCTATCGAAATTTCTAATGATGGCATTCGATATCGAGCGATGATTCGATCGCAACCATACGATATTTTACTCGATACACACAGAAAACAGATTCGTAGTTCCAACCGAATTTTTCGCCAACCGAATTTTTGTAGTTCCAGGTACAATCACTTTTATTTATTTTTAAGACCATTATAACTACCGAAATTTATTTACAATTTTTGAATTTTTGTTGTGTTAATACATTACTTTAATGTTTGTGGATTATAAATTATATAAATAGAAAAACACGTTCCACAAAATTTATTTTAAAATTTAAATTTTTTTTGTCGCTAACTTTGATCGAACCCCCGACCCTCCGCTTGTCAGCCCATTGCTTTCCCTCTAAGCTAAGCTCTATTTAAATTGTTTCAGTCAAATTTCCAATTTGAATTTCTTCAGGTTTGAATATTTTGTCTATAAATAAAATTATATCAACAACAGAAAATCAGTTGTGTCTTTTAATTTGAATAAAAAAAAAAAAATTTGTATCGCGAACTGGGATTGAACCGGCGACCTTCCGTTTGTCAGCCCATTGCTTTTCCTCTAGGCTAAACTCGACATAAATTTTTTTTGTCAAATTTCTTCAGGTTGAAAATTTGAATATTTTATTTTTAAATAAAATTATATTCACAACAGAAAATCAATTGTAGTAAATGGTTGTTTTTTCAAACGCGTCGTATAGACCAAATTAAATTAATATTGTCATTAATATGTATTTTTATTAATTCTAATTTAGTAGGTTTGAGGTTAAGAAGAAGAATAAACGTTCCTCAAAAGTTATAAACACATTAAATTTGCAAATCAGACTAGATCTAGTTTCTGCCTTTTTATGGACAGGCTTCATCAGTGATCTCCGTGTCACCTTTTCACAAATATTGCCACACTGACGTATGGTATGTACGTACAAGTGCAGGCAATTTATGTATATTGGAGACGGACAGCCGTGTCTTTTAATATGAATCAATAAAAAAATTATTTAAAAAAAAAAAGTAATGCCTTGGTTGAGGATTGAACTCAAATCTCTAAGGCTATAAGGCTGTGTCTCTACCTCCTGCGCCACAGATACTTACGTTTAGTTGTTGTCTAACTTAGAATTTAACCCTGCTGTTAGGTTAAAAACTACTTACGAATTTTAGGTTGATGGACCATTTTGGTCCATACCTAATTTTTTAGAAAAAAACGACCATAAACCTATTTTTTACAACTATTTCCATTTAGTATTTCGAGAACGCAATACTAACTCTAAAAAATATATTTCTATGCTCAAGAAATATTTTGGGCTATTCATTAAACGTTGAATGTTTATTACTATAGTACTTGTCATTACAATTTTATTTGAAAACCAATTGCAAAACTGTTACAAAACTCAAAAATATATTTGCGGTACTCCTAATTTTATTTGGTTGTACCATCAAATCAGTAATTTATGTTATTTTTGTGATTTACCTACCCAGTCAGAAATATACAAACGGGAAAGCGATGGCAGAGCACTTTAACAGGTGGTACAAGTACTGGCAAACATTGCTTTCCCATTCCCAAAATGATAACATCATTAGACAAAAGGACCGACTGTTCAAAAAGCAACGGAAAAGCATTGGAGAAACAAAATTTTTGAACGTTGGCAAAACCAATAAATAGGTGGTCTGGAAGTATATTTTCCAAAATAAAATTTAAAAAAAGTTCATATGTATTTTTTTTCGGTCCTGCCGTGATTTGAACCCAGGCCGTCAGATTGGCAGACGATTGCTCTACCCATTGAGCTAGCGAGACATATAATATTTGATAGCTAAACACATAAATGAGTGATAATCGCTGGACAACTACTAGCTGTGCGAAAAAGCTAGCGCTGGCAAACAGTTTTTTGGAACTAATATGCCAGCGTTGGAGAGCAACAAAAAGTTTGTCTTAAAGGAGCTTTTCCACAAACAAAAAAATGAAAGAGATGTGCCTGCAGCTGGCACTATGGATCTATTGTATATTGCAATAAATAATATGCAAAGGAGTCCAACTCTATTATCCTGTCCCAATGCAATTACTGCTGAGAATATTATCTCAACACAGCCAGCACCAACTCGATTTGATGTGTGGTTGTATGGCGACTCTAAATTAGGTTATATATGGCAGCCTTAGAAAAGCTAAGAAAAGCGTATCGTATTGGATTTAAGTAAACGTTTGAAAGATGAAAATATTGTATCACGGCCAATAATTTATTTTTATCTTTCGATTTGGCAAAAAAACTTTTCGAAAGAAAATTGTGGGAACAGTTTACTTCCAATGAAATCCCTACATTCGTTTTTTACATTGGCCATAGACATAAAGGAACTGTTTTGATAATGTACCAGAAATCGATGTCAATGCACCGAAAAAGAAGCCTGAGATTGTATTTTTCTATAATTCGACAAAAGGTTTAAAATTGTTTTGCCATTATTTATTAGTCGATTAATTGTCTTCTCTCTTAGAAGGCGTAGATAACGCCGACCAAATGATTGGTTACTACATTCCTAAATGGAAGACAAATCGATGGCCGAATGTTGTATTTGAAAAAATTATAGTTATATCCGCATTGAATGCTTTTATAATTTTTTCGGAAATTGATGTTTCGTGGCACCAAGTGATCCAAATCGTAGGAGACCCGAATTTTTACGACAATTGGCGCTTTCTTTGGCCAAAGAACACAAGATAAAACGATCTAATATACCAAAAGAAAAATTCTCGTCGAAGCTATTGGCTGAGGTAAGAGCATCTTCCTCAGGCTCCGTACCTTCTGGAAGTGATACAAAAAACCTACCTTCTAGAAAACGTGGAACGTTGCTGCAAATCCAAATGTGAAACTAATGTGTTGTCTACAGCAAATTTATTTGTAAACCAAACCGCAAAATAATTTGCTCATCCTGTAATGCGAATATGTGAATGAAAAGTGAAAAATGGACCAAAATGGTCCTTAACATAAGATTTGTAACTGTTTATTTTCCTCCCTTCAATTTTATGTTAGACACTTATTTATTTTGATAAAAACATTGATTCAGAAAAAAATCACATGAGCTAAAATTTGAAGTCAATATATTGTACCGTTATATGTATGAAACGAAAAAATATGATAGATTCCAAAATTTTATTATGATAAATAAAATTTCTGTTCCTTGTCTCAATATACCCAGCAACATTTTCTATTACCTGGTAATAAGGTTTGTAAGAAGAAATTAAGGTATGTAACCTCTTACTTTGCTATTCCAACAACTATTATTTTAACAAGGGCATGTCATTGGAGGTATGTAATTTCCAAAAGAGGGCTAGGTAACAATATAAGAACATGTTACTTTAATATTACATGTTAGGAGTTACGTAACCACTTACATAACCGATACTGAACACAATACTACTTACATAACAGCTTAAAGTAAGGCCAAAAAAATCTGTTACAAACAGGTCTGAAATAACACATTAAAATTATGCGCTTACTTACTTCTTACATAAAAAATTAAAATAAGACGTTATCGTGTTGGTTTTTTATAAATGCTAAAACGAAGCATATTCATATTTAATTAATATTTACTCAGATTAATATAAAGTTAACAAAAAACATAAAAGATATTTCAGTCAATATGTATAAAACATATAAATTATTTGTATCGAATATTTTAAATAGAAAATAACACTCATGTATCGCATTACAAATAACTCCTTATTTTGAGGTATTTGAATACACCATCGGTAATAAGTGGCTATTTCTATTAAGTGATCACGTATCACGTATCACATTAAAAGTAACTCCTTATTTTACGGTTTTAAATTATCCCATCTGTAATAAGTCGCTGCTATTATTTAGAACTCATGTTGTGTATTACAAGTAACTCTTTTCTTGGAGGTGTTTAAATATATCATTGGTAATAAGTTGCTATTACTACCCAGTAGTTATGCAGCACATTATACGTAAGACATTACATTTTAGTTATGAAATAATGCATTATTATTATTATTATTATTAATGTATTACCAGGTAATGTGTTCTGTAATACCAACATATTACCAAGGTTTTGCTGGGTATTATTACAATTACCAAAATAATGGAAATTAACTTTATTAGCTTTAAAGTTAAAAAAAAATTTAAATTGATTGAAAAAACTAATACTTTGGATAGAGTGATCGATTTCATTGAAACACAACTGATAGTAAATTGTTGCTGCCGATATTTTGTTCAAATGACTAAATCGGCAATAAATTTGTGGTTGTTGGTATTGAAGGTAATGTGGAAGTTAGTAATTTTTCAATATTGGTTAGAAAAGCCAATATTTTGGATAATGTGACAGTGTTTTGGTTCATCATATATATTTTTTGTTCACAAATAAATATAACTTTCCTGAAGATGAATTTGAAATAACTGCAATTAAAATTATTGAATTATGAAAATATTTCGTTAGTTGCGATAGAATTCCAACCAATTTATTTTCTGTGTGTAGCAAATGAGCTTTCGAAGTTTTTTTTACAACATTTTATATGAAGAAAACACAAAGACAATTTAAGTTTAAAAAATGTTTTGCTATAAATTAATACACTATATTGTATTGTAGACGAATTTATGGCAGACCACACCAATTTATACGAAAGTATTCTGACAAAATCACTAGGTTATAATTTGAATATATCCAATAACTAAAGGTTCCAATCATACTTTAACGAAAGTTTGAAATTAAATTTTTTGAGATATAAGAGGCTACCACTTTTTATTTGAAAGATAAATTGAATATCTTTCCAATGATACATACACTCTAAAAAGTACTTGTAAATTCACCACTATAAAGTTTGTAAAATTTTATTTCATATCACGCAAAATGCCTAAATTTAGACATCAAATGTGTAAAAATTATGTCTACACATTTTTGTCTACAGAAACGCGCATTTAATTTATAGATACGCATTTTTGTGTTTAGAATTACACATAATGTGTGTACGATTAAAATTTTGTGCTCAAACACAAACAATAGGCATAATGTATGTAATTGTACAAACATTTTAAGGTATTACTGAATTTGTCATTTAATATTTTTAAATAAATAAAAAAGACAAAACTGGAAATATAAATTGAAATTATAAATAAAATACTCTTTCTTGCATGTAAAGGACGTGGAGAACCGCCAATTGTGAACCTAGACGAATTAAAAAATCAAGCTGGATGCCGGAAAATTGCAGTTAATATTTTAATAGGCATCTATTTATAAAATAAACCTAATTTATATAAATTTTTCACCGACAATAACTCGAATTTTTACCAAGACTCTTATTCTCTGATCTCTTCATTGAATTAACATGTAATCATAGAATAGGTTGCAAGTGATGTCTGTATGTGGAGGTGATAAAGGTCTGTGTAATCGAAAAATTAGCAGCTGCAAAAAAGAGAAGTAAGTAATACTAAATATTAATTTTCGAATTACTTATTGCAAATTTCCATCACTATTTTCCTCCTTCCAGCTGTACCAATGGTAACAGTATGATTTACAACATATGGAGATGATATTTTTGATGGAACGGGATTCAAGCCAAATATATCGCAAAAGATGACCATGAAACATTATTCTATACTTTGGACTACTACAATTGAGAAAAGAAAATAGTTTTTTAAGTTTTGTTTATCCTCAGATACTCAGTTCAGATTCTGCGATTCGTATTTTGAAGTTACTTTCCTATTGAAAAATTTGTGGATTTTTTATGTTTAAAACTGTAAGGACTTTTTTTCAAAGCAAAAACGCTTGCATGGAAATTTTCGAAACATCGTTTGCTATAGAAAATCCTTTAAAAATCCCATAGATACCGAAGCCATCTTAAATTATGATTTATTTTTTTCATAGAAAATCTGTCAGAGTCTGAGATTTTTGTAGAAAGCCCTCAGAACTTGAGATTGTTTTGCTTAAGAAAAACCATCATATACTGAGAAAATACGAGGACATTTTACAGAAAAATTCTAATATTAAGCATACAGATCTTGAATTGTTTTCTGTAGAAAACTTTCAACTTCGAAAATATATTTGTTATATAAATATATTTTTCCTACTGAAAACCACTCAGATTCAAAATTATTGCTCCTTTAGAAATCGCATTCCCTATTATTTTTCTTAGATTTTGATAACTTTTTTCAAAATAAAACCTCTGAAATTATGAGGACTTTTTCCTATAGAAAGACAATCACTGCATGAGGATATTTTCTAAAATGAAATCCTCAGATTCTGGACACAAAAGTTTGTTCCTACAGAAATAAGCTTAGAATGAATATATGTAAGTATATTTTGTAGAGGAATTACTTATTTCTCATGAATTTTCTTTTATAAATTAATTCTAAAGCCTATTTCTTCTAGAATTCCTTTAGAATCTGACGACTTTTTTCTATAAAAATCTCTGATATTGGAGACTTTTTTATTACAAAAACACTCCGATTTTGAGGACTTTCTATAAAACACATCGGTTTTGAGGACTTTCTATAAAACACATAAGGTACTTTCCCTTCAGAAAACTCCTAATAAAAGTCAAAAAGTTCTAAAGGCTTTTTCCAAATAGCAACTCCCAGTTTCTGTTGATTTTTTTTTTTAGAAAAATAATCAGATTGTGATTTTTGTGTAAGAAAAACGCTCAGAAACACGAATATAAAGAACGGGATCTTATCTTGGTATTTGAGGATTTCTTCTAAAAAACGCGAATTTTTATAGACATGTGACGGATTTTAAGGTAATTGTTATATTTTTTGTTTATCATTGTTACCATTGTATCTATTTACAAGTTTTAAAATAAAAATTAAAAAAATAAATATTTTATTTTATGTGCCTTTTATATTATGGGAAAAAAACTTTAATGTAATTACAAACACTTTACATGTGTACCTACGTACCTTATTTGTATTTTCAGGCATTTAAATATGCGATATTAAGCATTTTATTCATAAACTTACCTGTTTAAGTATGTACGTTTACACACATTGTGTGTATGAATATTAGACACAATGTGTGTATATTTTAAAATTTACGCACATAGAGTAATTTTACTGACATTATAGTAGGTAAAAAGTTACCTACTATAAATAGGGTAAATTTAAACAGAAATTTATTAGAGTGTATACATATATTTTATTTTTACCTGATAATAAACAGCGAAAATATTGGCAGTTGAACTTCAAATTTAAAATGATATAACTCATAAGATTAAAGTGATGTTTCTAGATGACGTTTCGCTCTACACGAACGAAAATACAATAACAAAATACATGTAGTCACTCATTCGTGTGACAACGAACGACTTCTAGAAACCCCATGTAAGAGTCACAAAGAAAAAAAATATACATTTTATGGAATTACCACAAAAATTTGGGCAGAGTTATACACGCAAATTAAATTGACAGACATTATGACAGAGCAAATATGTATAACGGGCCTCCATTGTTATATATTCGGCTTTTTACCATGTTAAAACAGTACTCCTCAGCTGACGAAGGATATAAGATTTTAAAATTTTACTTCAATCCATTTTTTACTTATTATACACAAAAATGTATTTTATTTTAAATTTTCGTTAATTTTTTTAAATTGGTTTAAAAACAAAACACATGGTTTTTGTTTACGTTTTTTCTTTAATCTTTTACATTTTTTTCAGTGTTGCACAACAACACGGAAACATAAAATCGATTCGATAGGTAACGAGTCCCATCATCAGAAAATTTCGAACGATCGATTTTATTTTCGATACGAAATTATTTCGATCACGACTGCGGGAATTAGGCCCCAGTATTTTTGAAATACTCATAGTTTAGTATTATGTCATCATTTTTGTTGCCACAAAGTTAAGTATTATGTGCACTTTGTAACAGTCACGGGACAGTGTTTAACGGCATCGATTGCCATTTTATCATATATATATAACTAGCGGGCGCAGCCCGCTACGTTGTTAGCGTGCCTTAAAGGTTAAGGGGGGGGGGGGCTTCGCCCTCCACAAATTTTATTAAATTCGTTTTTTATTTAAAGTTTTTTTATTTAAAGCCTTCACCCAGCCACCACAAATAAATAATTCTGCACAACAATGGGTTTAAAATAAATAAATATTTGATCACTTTTTCTCATGAAAGTGGTTTGTTAGTAATGAATCCATAATAATTTGCAATATACGTGTGTATGTCAAGATAATTTGGTAAAGTGCGAACTTAGGTAGATAGACCCGTAAGTAGTTTTGTTCATTTGTGTTTTAAATGAAAATAAAAAACGTAAAGCAGGGTTGGCAAGCGATTTATAATATTAAAGATAGCGGTCGCAGCCCGCTACGTTGTTGGCGTGCCTTAAGGTTTAGGGGGGGGGGGGCGCCCCTCCCCCCGACAATTTTTTTAAATTCGCTTTTTATTTAAAGTACAGTTTTTATAATAAAAGCCTTCACCCAGCCACCACAAATAAATAATTCTGCACAACCATGGGTTTAAAATAAATAAATATTTGATCACTTTTTCTCATGAAAGTGGATTGTTAGTAATGAATCCATAATAAATTGCAATATACGTGTGTATGTTAAGATAATTTGGTAAAGTGCGAACTTAGGTAGATAGACCCGTAAGTAGTTTTGTTCATTTGTGTTTTGAATGAAAATAAATAACGTAAAGCAGGGTTGGAAAGCATTTTATAATATTAAAAATTGCGGGCAAAGCTTCGTTGTTAGCGTGTCTTAAAGTTTTTTTTTAATTCCAGTTTATGTAAAGGTAGACCTGGCAATTCAAGTAAATTCACAAATTCAGTTGGAAAATTTACTGCGTCGGTTCCTTCCACCTGTGCTTCGTTACATGAAGTTTAAATATCGGAATATATAAGTTCCATTCCTTTTCTAAGGTTTTTTCTCTTTTAGAAAATTTGTTTAACTTTTTCGAGAGTATGTTTCAATGCTACATAAGTTTCATATTCCGTTGATAGTGTTTGAACAGGTAATTCCCTCTTCCAATCCATTTGCATTGTCTATAATTTCAATTCCACTCGTTCAACGTTTATATCCATTTCATTCCACTTGTGTAGTGTTTCAATCCCACTCGTTTCCTATTTAGTTTCTTAATTTTAGTGTTTCATATACACTTGTTCTTTAAGTTTTAGGTTTCTAGCTAAAGACGCAGACGTTAAGGGGGGGGGGGGGCAATTTTCCGCTTTTGAACCACCATTTTTACCACGTTCCTGTCCAAAGTCCTAGAAATGCCTTGTCGATAAGTTAGCCCATACTCCAAGGAAAACATATTATATATTACAGATTTCTAGCCGAAGGGTTCGGTTAGGCCATCAAGGGGGAGAATTATTCCGTTTTTACCCCTCCCGGTAGGAATTTCCAAAAATTCCGTCTTAGAGGACGTCTGCGTTGGAGGAGGAACCTACTACATACATAATTTTAGGTCTCTATATCCAGCAGTTTGGCCAGGCCGTCAAGGGGGAAGTTTTTTCCCTTTTTACCCCTTCCGGTATGAATTTCCAAAAATACCATCTTAGGGGACGTCAACGTTGGAGAAGGAACCCAATTTAAGATCCCTTGTTCCAGCAGTTTGGCCAGGCCGTTAAGGGGGAGACTTTTCCTGTTTTTGACCCTACCTGTAGAAATTTCCAAAAATCTCATCTTAGCGGATATCTACAATAGAGGAGGAACTTTAATACCAAATTTCAACTTCCTACCTCCAGCGGTTTGGGCAGGCCTTTAAGCGGCACTTTTCTCTTCATTAATCCCCATTTTTGCAATGTCCCTGTCCAAAAAGCACCTTCTCGGTAAGTGAGCACATACTCCAAGTAACATATGTTTTACATTTCAGGTTTCTAGCCAACTTTTACTATTTGTGCCCCTCTCGGTAGGAATTTCCGAAAATCCATCGACAGGGAATTCCAGATTCCTAGTTCCAGCAGTTTGAGCAGGCTGAGAGGAACTTAAGTACCGAATTTCAGCTTCCTAGTTCCAGCAGTTTGGACAGGTCGTTAAGGGGCAACTTTCCCTTTTTGAGCCCCCATTTTATAACGACCCTCTCCAAAATTCAAAAAAGTATCTTTCTAATAAGTTAGCCCTCACTCCAGGGACCCACATTTTAAGCTTCAGGTTTCTAGCCGAAGGGGTTTTTACCGGCCCCCAAGGTGAGGCTTTTCTTCTTTTTGCCCCTCCCTTTAGGAATTTACAAAAATTCCATCTTCGCGGCTATCTGCGATGGATGAGGAACATTCATATCAAATTTCAACTGCATTGCCTTAGCGGTTTGGGCAGGCCGTTAGTGGGGACATTTTTCCCTTTCAACCACCATTTTTACTATGTTCCTGTTCCAAAATAGAAAAATTACGTTGCCGGTGAGTTAGTCCTACTCCAAGGAATACATATTTAAAATTTTAGGTTGGCCAAAAGGGATTGGGCAAGCCGTCAGGAGGAGACTTTTACCTTATTTCCCCTCCCGATAGGAATTTCAAAAATTCCGTCTAAGCGGACGCCTACACAGAAGGAGGAACTCACATACCGACTTTCCTTTTGGGATATCCTGTAGGGAATTCCAAAAATACAAACTTAGTCGATGTCTACTACAGTGGAGGAACCTTTATACCAAATTTCAACTTCTTACCTCCAGTGGTTTTGGCAGGCACTTTTCCAATTTGTGAGACTGTTTATGGGGAGACTTTTCCCCTTTTTACCCGTTCCGGTATGAATTTCCAAAAATCCCGTCTTAGCGCACGTCTATGCCGAATATCAAGAAACCTTGTTTAGTGGAGATATCCGTGGGGGGAGGAAAAAAAGTAGTTTTTTTGAAATTATATATTATTTTAAATGGTACTTTTTGGAAAAACGAAATTTTTTGGAAAAAGATACTTTGTTTTTACAAAGTACTTTATTTGTACTTTTTTTGGAAAAGGTATTTTTTTTTTAAAAGGTGTTTTTTTTTGGAAAAATGTATGTTTTTTGGAAAAAGGTATTTTTTTGGAAAAGGTACTTCTTTTGGAAAAGGAAAATTTTTTTAGAAAAAGGTACTTTTTTTGGGAAAAGGTACTTTTTTTTGGAAAAGGTACTTTTTTTAAAAATAGGTATTTTTTTGAAAAAATGTATGTTTTTGGGAAAAGGAACATTTTTTTAGAAAAAGGTACTTTTTTTGGGAAAAGGTACTTTTTTTTGGAAAAGGTACTTTTTTTGAAAAAGTTATTTCTTTGGAAAAATGTATGTTTTTTGGGAAAAGGTACTTTTTTTAAAAAAGGTACTTTTTTTGGAAAAAGGTACTTTTTTTGGAAAAAGGAATTTTTTTTGGAAAAGGTACTTTTTTTGGAAAAAGGTACTTTTTTTTGGAAATAGGTACTTTTTTTGGAAAAAGGTACTTTTTTTGAAAAAAGGTACTTTTTTTTGGAAAAAGATACTTTTTTTGGAAAAAGGTACTTTTTTTGGAAAAAGGTACTTTTTTTTGAAAAAGGTACTTTTTTTGGAAAAAGGTACTTTTTTTTGGAAAAGGGTACTTTTTTTGGAAAAAGGTACTTTTTTGGAAAAAGGTACTTTTTTTGGAATAAGGTACTTTTTTTGGAAACAGGTACTTTTTTTGGAAAAAGGTACTTTTTTTGGAAAAAGGTACTTTTTTTGGAAAAAGGTACTTTTTTTGGAATAAGGTACTTTTTTTTGGAAAAGGGTACTTTTTTTGGAAAAAGGTACTTTTTTTGGAAAAAGGTACTTTTTTGGAAAAAGGTACATTTTTTTGGAAAAAGGTACTTTTTTCGGAAAAAGGTACTTTTATTGGAAAAAGGTACTTTTTTTTGAAAAAGGTACTTTTTTTGGAAAATGGTACTTTTTTGGGAAAAAGGTACTTTTTTTGGAAAAAGGTACTTTTTTTGGAAAAAGGTACTTTTTTTGAAAAAAGGTACTTTTTTCGGAAAAAGGTACTTTTTTTGGAAAAAGTTACTTTTTTTGGAAAAAGGTACTTTTTTTGGAAAAAGGTATTTTTTTGGGAAAAAGGTACTTTTTTTGGGAAAAGGTACTGTTTTTGGGAAAAGGTACTTTTTTGCCCCTCCCGATAAGAATTTCCAAAAATGCCGTCTCAACGGACGTCTACACCGGTCGAGGAACCTACATACCAAATTTCAACTTCATAGCTCCAGCAGTTTGAGCAGGCCGTCAAGGGGGAGACTTTTTCCCCTTTTTGCCCGTCCCTGTAAAAATTTCCAAAACTCCCTTCTTGGTCGATGTCTACGATAGTGGAGGAACCTTTATACGAAATTTCAACTTCCTACCTCCAGCGGTTTGGGCAGGCCGTCAAGGGGGGCATTTTTCCCCTTTTTAACCCCCATTTTTACAACGTCCCTGTCCAAAATTCTAGAAAGTACTTTCCAGAAAAGTTAGCCCCTACTCCAAGGAACACATATCTTAAATTTCAGCTTTCTAGCCAAAGGGGTTTTGGCAGGCCGTCAAGGGGGACACTTTCCCCCTTTTTGCCCGTTCCGGTAGGAATTTCCAAAAATCCCGTCTTAGCGGACGTCTACCCCGAAAGAGGAACCTACATACCAAATTTCAACTTCCTAGCTTCAGCGGTTTGGGCTGGGCGATGTTGAGTCAGTCAGTCAGTCACGTTATTCTTTTATATATAGAGATTAAACTGCACCTGTTCTGTGTTATATCACTACTTCAACTGTAACAGTACTAGTTACTTTTGATGATTTGATGTTATGATACTTTTTCTCCAGTTATCCAAAATGAAGCAGTTAATGTTTTGCCTCCATTTCAATAGTCACGAGGTTGAATATTTTGCTGCAATTACCACTTTTTGATACACCGAAATTTTGGTTTGCATAAGTTTTGTAACATGTCCCCTATTCACCTATCATAGATTTGTCACCTTGGATCAATCGACCCTTCATTTCCCGCAGGGGAAATACTAGCCACATTATTGCCTGTATATATACTTATTTAGTATTTCTCTGTAAAATGTTCACTTTAAGAGTTATAGCACAAATAAACTTTGAACTAATTTTAGTCCATTTTTAGGGCTAAAAGCCGTCTGTTTTAATCCGAGAGAATCAATTTTCGCCCAATCTACCGGAAAAAATAACACTTACACACATGGGAGCTCTTTGAGCGCCAATCTTAATAAGCACGAAATTAACTTTTAAACACATTTTAAGTTCTGATTTATTTCTGACATTGAACCACAATTTTAAACTTTGATGTCTTCAGAGACTTATAGTAGAATTTCATAAGAAATATTTGTGCAAAACATTTTAACCCTCTAACTCTTTAACTTACGGGTCGTTTATGGCTCTTCTTGAAAACGGGCAAAAAGTCCCTCTACTTGAAGAGTTAGAGGGTTAAAATGGTCCACAAAAATATTTGTTATGAACTTTTACTATAGGTCTCTGAAGACATCAAAGTCACAAATTTAAGTTTAATGCCAGAAACAAGTCAAAACTTAAAATGTGTTTAAGGGTTAATTTCGTACTTATTCAGAATTGGCGCTTAAATGTCCTACAAATCTGGATTTAGAAGAAAACCATGTGAATCTTCAATTTTATGTAAAACACTATGAGGAACATTTCTGTAGAACATTTTAACCCTCTAACTCTTCAACTTATGGGTCTTTTTGTCCCTCTTTAAAAGGGGACCAAAAAAGACCCCTCAATTGAAGAGTAAGAGGGTTAAACAGTTCCACAAAACTGTAACTCGTAGTGTTTTACATAAGTTCGCTGAAAACATCCTATACCCAAAATGGAAGATTGAAATGGTTTCCTAGTGCACATAAGTAATAAATCTATACCTCACGATCATTTTCTGGGCTTTCTTTCTTGGAATGGACGAAATATTTCAAAAAGGTTATTTTGCCTTTATTTTATGCTGAATTTCCTATTATATGATAAAGAGTACACGTATACTAGTGTGTCCCTTAAAAACAGATTTGTCATTACACCCCCCAGTTTTATTGGAAATGGTCCCAAATGGAAGAAATCGACTTTTTTTTGGAAAACGTTAACCCGTGCCGAAAGTTGGACGAAAATGGTCCATTTTGGAAAAGAAGTGTATTATTATTAAAAATTCCCAAAATTCGAAATTACGAAAAAAATAATATTTTATTCTATTTATTCATTTAATACAGTCAAAATGATTCAGACTTGGAATTTTGACTTCATCGGATAGCATTAACCCACTTTAGCCTGGAATCCAAAATGACCCACGAATTTGATTATTCTGTAAATTTCCTAGTGGGGCGTTTTTGGCCAAAAGTATTAAAATTAACCCCATATGGATCACGTTACATAAAATAATTATTTTTATCCATTTGAGATTTATTTTTAGAAATTTAATGGCTTTACAATCTCGTAGTCATAATTCATATTAAGTTCCATGGGTCTTTTCTGACCCCAGGCCACTAAGGGTTAAATTTTTTTTTAAAGAAATGAAAAGATAATTATAGTCTAACCAAATTTAAGTGCTGTTTTTCTGAAAACCGTGTAAAATTTGATGAAAACATTCAAATTTTTTAAATTTTTGACAAAATGAGAAATTTTTGTAAAATGTCCTGGAAAGCAGTCGCTCCAAACACAAAGTCGAATTATCATTTTTCCAATTTATTTTTTTTTTTTTAATATCAATTATTATATGGTACAAATAGCAATCGACATCTCCAAATTAGGCATTTTAAAAAATCTTTAATACTGAATTTAGACTGAGCAAAAACCAGATGGTTTTTGTACAAAACTAAATTACAAAAGCCAATTCATTTACACTGAATTTTTAGTTTTTCTTTGTCACATCACTTTTTTATTAAGCACTTTTCTTTATGTTTTTATGGTTAAATTAAATTAAAAAAATTATTAACACATTTAAAGATATATAACAACACACAATTTTAAACTAAAACTGAAATATTTAAAAAAAAAAAATAAAAAATATATTTTTGACACTTGCTTTAATTCTATATTCGTTCTAACAGGGTGTATTGAAAATTAGTTATAAAAGAAATCGGGTGTATCAAAAATACAAATTTCAAATATTTTTACTTGGTTTTTGGCAAAAACCAGGTAGAATCTGGTTTTCAGTTTGTATGAAAATTGTATGGAAAAACTAAATTAATTTTATAGTTTTCGGCTCAAAACCTAAAAATTACCAAAAACTACTAGTTTTTGCCCAGTCTAAATATACTATAAAATTAATTTAAAAAAAAACGTTTTTGCATTTTTATCAAATTCGTGGGTCATTTTGGATTCCAGGCTAAAGTGGGTTAATAATATCCGATGAAGTCAAAATTCCATGTCTGAATCATTTTGACTATATTAAATGAATAAATGGAATAAAAAATAATTTTTGTCGAAATTTCGAATTTTGTGAATTTTTAATAGTAATATACTTTTTTCCAAAAGGGGCCATTTTTGTCCAACTTTCTGCACGGGTTAACGTTTTCCAAAAAAAAAAATCGATTTCTTCCATTTGGGACCATTCCCAATAAAACTGGGGTGTAATGAACGAAAATCGACAAATCGCTATATTAAGGGACAGTCTAACGTACACCCTCCGAAAAATTTGGTTAGAATTAGGTTACCACAACCTCGGTTAGGTTGTCGCAACATCAATTCGGTTATATTAACCACAATTAGATTGTCACAGCCAAATTCGGTTGTCACAACCTCCATTCTGTTGCGGCAACCGATTTAACGAGGTCGTGATAACCGAATTTGTATGAGTTCGGTTGTAGAAACCGAATTATAATCAATAGGGTTGCAGAAACCGAATTCGGGTGTGGCAAACGAATTATTTTTGGAATTGGGTTGCTGCAACCTTAATATAAATTTTGTATGAATTTTTTTAAACTTCAATTATAAATCATAGAAACAAAATAAAATACTAACGACCAAGAAATAAATAATAAATTAATAAATGTATTCATTTAAAGTATTTACGCCTCGTATACTGTGTATGTGTTGTAAGTTTACTCAATTAATGTCAAAACTAGTTTACGAGCCCTGGTAAATATACGCTTACATGTTTGTGTGTAAACTTTTTCGTATTTATACATACATTTGAATATTGTCAAAAATAAAATTATTTTGAATTTTTTTGTGTGTTGGTTTTTATTTTCTCTTTTATTTGTTTTTAAATAATACAAATTTAAAAAATTCTGTGTTTAATTTATGAAAAGATCAAAAAAATGGCTAAATGCAAAATTGAAATGTAAATAGTTTTAAAAGATGCGTTCATTCAAATAAACAGGTAAAGTTATAAATATACGCGATTACAAAAATACACAGTTTATGAGGGCTGAAGTACACTTTATGGGGCACCCCCCAACACAAAAAAAAAATTATGACTCCCTCTGGAATTAAAAAATGAATTTTTTTTCTATGTGGTGTTAAGGGGGCCGGGGCCCCCGGGACCTGCTAGGTCCAAAAAATAGAAACACACTTAAAATGGAAATTTTCTCCCGATTTCAAAAATGCATTTGGTTTCATGATCCATAAAGTGTGGCTCCCACTAGTTCCATTTAAGACACCCCGGGAGTCTAAAATAGTCACTTAATGTACTAATTATAAAGTATGGGTACTCAAATAAACGGAAATTTTCTTAAGAATTTAAGCATGACCACAACGTACCGAAAAATGAAAAATTTTTCCCCTGCGGCGCTATGTCCAACAATACACAAAAATCCCCCAAACATTTATAAAACATTATGTACGCTATGTACCAAAAACTGAAAAATGTTTTGAAAAAATCGCGCGATTACAAAATGTTGGGTTTTAATGAAGAAAAATAGCAGTTTTTGAAAAAAGTACTTAATTCATAATAAGGAAATTGGCCTCGAACTGAATTAATAAATTCCTAATTAATTAATAAAAAGGTCGAAAAAACAATTTTTATTTTTTTGAATAAAAATTAAAACCCAACATTTCCAATTTTTTATAAATAAAATCCCAAACTTTTAACACCAAAAAGTTTACGTATATAGTATTTTTTAACACCTAAAATGACAATAATGCACCTAGCCCAAATTCTATTTTCCGGATCTTAAAATAAAATGCATATTTGGAATCGCGAGAAAATTTCCTTTATTTAGATGAATCCCACTAATATAAAAACAACATCTTTTTACAATAAAATTCTTCTAAGAAAGGTCTGTATAAGTGCAAAATCTATAGGGCGAGTATTAACTCTTTCACGACGAAACAAAAGTTTCGTCAAAAATATTTTTTTTCAACTCCTTCATCGAAAAAATCCATGGGACTATCCCATTGGTCGTCAACAGTAAAAAATTTGTGAACAACTAACTTACTCTGCTCGTAGCGAGTATATTGTATTTTGTTTTAGTTTTTGCAGAAGTAGTTACATTTCTGGTTTTTTTGTTGTTGTAAATTTTTACACAGAGTGTAGATTATTACTTTTTTTGTTTTTCTTATCATGCGAAGTAGTTTGCATATCGCGTTTTGTGGTTAAAGTCGAGTGTTCTAACGTTTTTTCAAAATAATTTTGATCATTTGGAAAAATCGATTAACAAGTGAATGAAGAAATTCCTTGAATGAATTCCTTTTGGGCAAGGAATTCATTCATTCATTCAATTCTAGTTAATTCAACTTTTAGTCAAGGAATTAAATTTATTTCGTTTAATTCCCTAAGGAATTAAATTTCTTTCGTTTAATTCGCTAGGAATTGAATTTTTTTTAGTTTAATTCCCTGAATTAAGTTTTCAATTCCTAGGGAATTAAACAAAAAAATTTAATACCTAGGGAATTAAACGAAAAAAATTTAATTCCTTAGGGAATTAAACGAAATAAATTTAATCCCTTGACTAAAAGTTGAATTAACTAGAATGAATGAATTCCTTGACTAAAAGTTGAATTAACTAGAATCGAATGAATTCCTTGACCAAAAGTTGAATTAACTTGAATGAATTCCTTGACCAAAAATTGAATTAACTAGAATTGAATGAATTCCTTGACCAAAAGTTGAATTAACTAGAGTTGAATGAATTCCTTGACCAAAAGTTGAATTAACTAGAATTGAATGAATTCCTTGACCAAAAGTTGAATTAACTAGAATTGAATGAATTCCTCGACCAAAAGTTGAATTAGCTAGAATTGAATGAATTCTTTGACTTAAAATTGAATTAACTCGTGTTGAATGAATTCTTTAGTGAATGAATTCTTTAATTCGAAATTTAGTGCTTTGGTCAGAGAAGTCATTCTATAAATATGAATTCTTTGAATTCATTCACAGGAATTAATTCCTACTTATGTTTTATTAATAAATTCGTTCCTTGAATTAAAGAATTGAATTAAATTTTTGGGAATTCATTCCAAAAAGGAATTAATTCTTTAAAGCTCTGTCCATAGCCTAATAGTGTCAGAAAATTACAATTTTATTAAAAATTTGAAATTATTAAGAAAAACACTTAATTCTGTAATAAAATTAATAAGAAAGGATACAAATTTTCTATGACTACAAAAAAGAACGAAATGAACGAATAATGGTGAACGATGTCATATCGTTCAATGAACTGAACCGTTCAAATGAACTAGTTCGTTCATGAACGACACAACTCTAAAAAACATGCATTTGCATGAAATTCCTTGCCCTAGTTATAACACAGCTTTTATTCCCAGGTTGTCCTTGTTGCTAAGGTAAGGATGGCGCCTTTGAATTTTATGAGTGATATTTGTTCGGATAATCAATGAATGGTGTTTCTTAAATATCTGACAAACTCACAGCAAATTTTAGAGAGAGTATGTAAATCTTTAGAAGAAAATATCCTTTTCGAGTAATTGCCAGTAAAGGATGTCACCATAACAACAATTGATTCAAGAGGTTACTTATTTCAATACACTTTAAAACAGGGTTCTCTTTAGAGTTTGCTAAAAACCGAAAAATCTGAAAACCGCGATTTCAGTTATTCAAAATTATAAAACCCGCGGTTTCGGTTAATTTTCGGTTTTCTTGTGCTAATAATAGAATTGTTTTAAAATAATAAAGGGTTTTCACAAGGGGTGTGCTATTTGTTGTATCGTTGTATCGTCCTAACAAAAAACGGAGTTGCTAAAAACTAAATTAAAAAAATACAACATTTGAGAATAGCACGATACAACATTTTTACGTATGTTTAGTGTCCTATGTTTGATTGTGCTAACAGACAGAAAACTGAATTGAAAATCGTTGTTAAACACAAATAAAAATTTTAACAACTCTGTTTTTTGTTAGGACGATACAACGATACAACAGATAGCACACCCCTTATGAACAACCTAATAGAATTGTTTTCAAATAAGTAAATAAGTATAAAAAGGAAATATTTTAAAACGCACAATATAATTATTACTTAAAGTTCAATTGAATTTCTCACTCAAATATATGCAATAACGCCGTTTCGAGCGCTTTGCTGGAGAAAAAAAAACGCGCAAAACTATTATGAATTAATTTTTTTTATTCTCTTTTCCGCAACAAAATTTGTATTTTCAAAAGTACAAATTTAAATTTTAGCAATTTATTTAAAATAATATAAAGATAACATATCATAAATTTCGCGGAAAAATACACGGTTAAAATCTGAACTGAATATGTGAAACTCAATATCTCTTAAACCACTTGACTTTTTGGTGCAATTTTTTTTCTAAAATTATAAGCCTCATTTCATTATACAGTAGTTTTGATTTAACTGCCTTTTTCTTAAGTGCACATTTGCTATAACTGCACAAAATATTGGTTTCGTTTCTATTTTACAAAATTATGTACGCAATTATCTTCTTTAAGTGCACTTTTTGTACCTGCGATTTAAGATAACTGCCTCATATTTTTGGCAGTTTTACATTATTTTCATGAAAAAGATCACCGTTAGCTGCCTCTTGTGTTTTGCTTTGTTTTTCAATTCTAGGAAAAAAAAATACACATAAAATAAATGTGTTGTCAACATTTTTTGTGACAAAAATATACTACTAGTTGTCATCATTAGCTTCATTTGATAATATCCCGGCCGATATTTTTCTGAGCGCTCAGAAATTTTGAGTCGTAAAATACCCAAATTTTGGAGTTATAAATGAAGCATATTAGACTCGTATTTATGAGTTCATTGAAAAGTTTTTCAGAGTACTCAAATTTTGGATTTAAAAATGAAACAGGAAAAAGAATTGCCAACCGAATTGCTAAGCCTATTTTGGTTGCTACAACTAAAAAATTCGGTTGGTAAAACCATATTGGAATGTGATTCCTAAATATTTTGGGTATTGCAACTAAAATTCAGTTGTATGAACCGAATTTTGTTGTGATAACCAATATTCAGTTGCACCAACCTATTTTAGTAGATGTAACCGAATTTCAGTTGGAAAAAGACATATTTTTTCTCTGTGTGTATTAGACTAGTATTTAAGCCCAGTATTTTGTTCAAAAGAGCGAAAAAATTTCGCTCTCTGTTCGGAGATCAAAAAGTATAATAAAAACATCAAAATGCACAAATTTTGTATGGCGTATGAAAAGTTACATCAATCATAATTAATCCAAATATCACTTTTTTTTTACATTTTCAAGTGATCCTGTCTATTAAATTGATGCGAAAAAAATTCCACCGCAATTTCGCAACAATTCCACACAAGTGAAAAATCATTTTTTTATATGGAGTTTGACAGCTTTTTTCGCAAAAGTACGAACAAAATACCGGGCTTTATGAGTGCATTAAAAACTTTTTCATTATTGAAAAATTAATAATAAATGACTCTAATGGCTCAGAAAATTATAAATTTTCCAATAATTCTCATTATTCGGAGGCTGTTAGGGCTCTTTCATGAATCTTTTCTGATTTTAATTGTACACTCCGATGCAATTTATTAAATTATTTTAATTGGTTAAAATATTTAAGAAAAACTCACTTACTTTTGTCGGTTTTCTGTTTCGGTTTTGAGGCTTGAAAAACCGCGGTTTCGGTTTCGAATAAAACCGAACAGCAAACTCTACACTTTTTGCAATTGTAATTCAGAAAATATCAATTGAAATTCAGAATTTCCATTTGAAATTCAGAAAGCATCAATTGAAATTCAGAATTTCCTTTTGAAATTCAGAAAACATCAATTGAAATTCAGATTTTCCATTTGAAATTCAGAAAATATCTTGAAATTCAGAAAATATCATTTGAAATTCCGAAAATATCAATTATTATTCAGAAAACATCAATTGAAATTCAGAAAATATCAATTGAAATTCAGAAATCGTCATTTTAAATTCAGAAAATATCAATTGAAATTCAGAAAACGTCATTTGAAATTCAGAAAACATCAACTGAAATTCAGAAAATATCATTTGAAATTCAGAAAATGTCAATTGAAATTCAGAAAATATCATTTGAAATTCAGAAAATATCATTTAAAATTCAGAAAATATCAATTGATATTCAGAAAACATTAATTGAAATTCAGAAAATTTCAATTGAAATTCAGAAAATTTCAATTCAAATTCAGACATCGTCATTTGAAATTCAGAAAATATCAAGAAAAATAAAGAAACCGTCATTTGAAATTCAGAAAATATCATTTGAAATTCAGAAAATATCAATTGAAATTCGGAAAATATCATTTGAAATTCAGAAAATATCATTTGAAATTCTGAAAATATCAATTGAAATTCAGAAAACATCAATTGAAATTCAGAAAAATGTAAACAGAATTTTTTAAAGAATCCGACCAGGTAGATAATGTTATACCCTATAAAAATTTTATATATTGATTTTATCAAAATACTTTTGATTAATAAGTGGGAGTAAAATTCATTTTATTTACGCGGGTGAGGATTATTTAAAATTTGTGTGGCTCAATGATTTTATGAAGACTAATTTCTTTCTTGTTACGAATTATGGCTCCAAAATGTAAGGTTGAAATTTAAAGCCAAATAAAAGTCTTTAATATCAGCGTTACGTTTTAATGTCTAATGGAGCCATAATCCGTTACAAGAAAGAAATTAGTCTACATAGAATCATTGAGGCACACAAATTTTAAATATTTTTCACTCGCGTATGTACAATGAATTTTACTTATTCTGATAAGACTCATATATAAATTTTTTATAGGGGATAACATTATCTACCTGGAGAGATTCTTTTAAAAAATGTGTTTACATTTTTCTGAATTTCAATTGATGTTTTCTGAATTTCAATTGATATTTTCGGAATTTCAAATGATATTTTCTGATTTTCAATTGATTTTTTCTGAATTTCAAATGATATTTTCTGAATTTCAATTGATATTTTCTGAATTTTAAATGATATTTTCTGAATTTCAATTGATATTTTCTGAATTTCAAATGGAAAATCTGAATTTCAATTGATGTTTTCTGAATTTCAAATGGAAATTCTGAATTTCAATTGATGTTTTCTGAATTTCAAATGGAAATTCTGAATTTCAATTGATATTTTCTGAATTTCAATTGATATTTTCTAAATTACAATTGCAAAAGGTGTAGACTAATTTCTTTCTTGTTACTAATTATGGCTCCAAAATGTAAGGTTGAAATTTAAAGCCAAATAAAAGTCTTTAATATCAGCGTTACGTTTTAATGTCTAATGGAGCCATAATTCGTTACAAGAAAGAAATTAGTCTACATAGAATCATTGAGGCACACAAATTTTAAATATTTTTCACTCGCGTGAGTACAATGAATTTTACTTATTCTGATAAGACTCATATATAAATTTTTTATAGGGGATAACATTATCTACCTGGAGAGATTCTTTTAAAAAATGTGTTTACATTTTTCTGAATTTCAATTGATGTTTTCTGAATTTCAATTGATATTTTCGGAATTTCAAATGATATTTTCTGAATTTCAATTGATTTTTTCTGAATTTCAAATGATATTTTCTGAATTTCAATTGATATTTTCTGAATTTTAAATGATGATTTCTGAATTTCAATTGATATTTTCTGAACTTCAATTGATATTTTCTGTATTTCAATTGATGTTTTCTGAATATCAATTGATATTTTCTGAATCTCAAATGATATTTTCTGAATTTCAAATGACATTTTCTGAATTTTAATTGACATTTTCTGAATTTCAAATGATATTTTCTGAATTTCAATTGATATTTTCTGAATTTCAAATGGAAATTCTGAATTTCAATTGATATTTTCTGAATTACAGTTGCAAAAGGTGTAGTTGTTTTTAGTAAACTTTCGAGGAAACGGTGTCGATTTTTAGAGATACCGTTTAAAGTTCGCTCCAAAAATGGTATTTGGACAAATTATGCTACATAATTGAAAGCATTTTTTCTGCGATATGATAAGAAATTTGGGGCCCAAGTCTAAGTTTGGTGGTACAGTTAACATAAACTTCACTTCAGCTTTACTTTGAAATTTAATATTCTCAACAGACCTTGGTTGGCCATAAAAACATCTAGCTATCATCAAACTTTTCGACCCCGGATACCTACACTAATAGAAAAAAGTCCGTAAAAAATTTAGTAAAAACTACTAAAAATTAGTTAAAAATGATGCTGCAGAAAAAAACTGCTAAATTAGCAGATTATTTTTGCTATATATTAGTAATATAGGAACAGCAAAACTAAAACTGTTAAATATACAGAATTTTAGTTATATATGAGCTAAATTTTTGTAAATGGAGATTAGCAAATTAACCTGCTAAAATCAGCAAAAAATTTTGCTAAATAATTAGTAGCCTAAAAAATCACCAAAAAATTTAAAATTTTCGAAGTTTTTTTTCGATTTTTTTTTTAAATGCAAATAAAAATCGAGCCTTTTGAAAACAGCAGTTTACAATTTTTTAGCAAATATTTCTGCTGATTTTAGCAGAATAGACTGCTATTTGCATTCAACTAAATTTAGCTTAAAAATAGCAAAAATTTTGTAGATTTAACAGTTTATTTTTGCTATTTTTAGTCTACAAATATTTAGCAAATTTTTCTGCAGATTTTACAGTACAATTTGCTATTTTCAATTAACTAAAAGTTAGCCTAAATATAACTAAAATTCTGTAAATTTAGCAGTTTTAATTTTGCTGTTCTCATTTTACTAGTATTTAGTAAAAAAATCTGCTAATTTTAGCAGTTTTTTCTGCAGCATCATTTTTAACTAATTTTTAGTAACTTTTTCTGCTATTTTTACGGATTTATTTCTATGAGTGTACAAAATACACTTTTTTGGACCAACTGCTAAATCGTATTAATTATTTTAGTATTTAGAAAAATGCTATTTTATTCAATACTCTTTAAAAAAAATACATCTTTTAGTGCGGGAAACTTTTTTATAAAATTACCAGAGTTAATTATTAAGGAACAGTTGCATTCCAAAGTAAAAAAATTAATATGGGGCAATATCAAATTGTATTAGATTGTATATAAATTAGGTATACGACGAGATGGAATTTGATCCGAAAAATGAGAACATATAATTGTATCTAAAATACATCAAATTGTATCGAATTTGATACAAGTGTATCGAATTAAATCTAATTCGATGCGATTGGATACAATGTTGTACCATTTGATGTATATTAGATATAATTTCATCCGAATTTTGTCCCCATACAAAATTGTGTGTATTATATATAATTATATTGAATTAGTTATAATTCGATGTTATTGGATAAAAGTTCATACAACAAGTTCCCATTTTTCACGAAGATGTTTATAAAATTATACGTAATTTCATAAAATTATGAAAAGGCTTTTTTTTAATTTCAAACGTTCAATTGTATAGCCTTAATATAAGGTATTAATTTAGTGCTGGAAATATTAATTTAGCCTCAAGAAAAATATATTTCAGAGACCTTTCTTTTGGTGCTCATGTTCATGTACTTCCGAACTCATTTGAGGTTTCAATTTCAGCCTTAGAGACCCACTCGAAAGATATGGCCTACATAAAAGATCATATTTTTTAAATCAGCTCAAAAAGTACATTCTTCAAAAAAATCTTGGCTATGCCGGTAAACTGCTCTTGCTCCATAAAATTGAGCTAATGAATTAAATAAAAAATCCCGGGAATTTTTTGCCAACTAAAAATTGTTTAATTGAAGGGTTAAGTTTAACATAAATATTAAAAGAAAATGTTAATATTGTATATACAAGACAATAACAAATTTTTTAATTAATAGTACTGCATGACAAAATCCTGACTTAAAAATTAATAGAGCTCTCACCATCAATTCTATATAAAGCACTGCTCAAAATTGTAGCGCACTTACTAACAGTCAATTGGTTCTCTCGCCAACGGTCCAATAGAAAATTATAAATTTTTGAGTTTATAAACACAATTTGATTGGAAATTTAGAAATACAGACACTTCCTTTTTTATCTAACCTTGAAGAAAAAACATTGGCAGTAAGGCTATGTAAGCTCCAAACGAGTGGTTCAAAATTATAGCGCACTTACATCAATTTAAATCAAAATATTAAAAAAAGGCTTTATATATTGCGAAATATTTTAGTATTTTGATTTAAATTAATTACTAAGCTTGTTTTTTAAGACATTAGCTACTTTTTACTGAAAATTTCACAAATTTGATTTTCAATTTTGGGAAAATACCAAACTGTTAGCAATTTTCAAATAGAAAAATATGTTTTTTTCTAAACTGATTTAGATTTATTTTTAAATTTCAGAAAAATATCGTGTTGTATCGGGCTTAAAATATGGGATTTCATACTTTAGAAGTTATGGCTTCGGAATACTATCGCCATATTTAATTCAAAATCATCATCTAAAATAGTACAAAAGTATTAATATTGGGAATTTGGTTCAAATTAATCTCTGCTATTAAAAATTTTTAAAAAACACAAATAAAATTGTTACATCATCTGAAGTTCATATTAAAGCCCTATGTTCAGCCGCTCTATTCTACAATGCCTTTACCTTGAACAATTTGAAAAACACTTATCTTTTATGCAAAAAATACTTTTTTAAGTGATTTTTTGTCAAAACAAAATGTAAAACAAGTAATTGTTTACTAAAATCTTTACTTGTTTAAATTTATTTGCATTATTTTTTAATTGTTTCTTAAGGCACTTTCGTCCCATACCTTAATTGTATAAGATGAGAATTTTCGGTATTGGCTCATATGAATAAAAAAATAGATATTACTAATAGGGGGAAATACAGGGTTTTTTAAGCAATTACTTCACAAATCTAGTCTGCTTGGGAGTAGACTAGAAATTTATTTTTTTAATTTTCGTTTACATTTCATGCTATTCTACCAGCCAATTGGTAAATTTGGAGCTAAAAGCCTTCTTAAGCCCAAAGTAATTACTTCGAAGTAATTGCTAAGTTTTATTCATTTGACCCATTGGCTCGTATGAATAAAAAAATATATATTACTAATAGGGGGAAATATTGGGTTTTTTAAGCAATTACTTCACAATTCTAGTCTGCTTGCGAATAGACTGAAAATTTATTTTCTTGATTTTCGTTTATATTTCATGCTATTGTACAAGTCTATGGATAAATTTGGTGTTAAAAGTCATTCCTAAGCCAAAAGTAATTACTAAGTTTTATTCATATGACCCTTTGTTTCATAAGGCTATAAATCTTATTCCCAGAGATCGGTAATGATATTTTTTTTGAAAAGTGGTTCCGAGTACCAGAGATTAATTTAAACTCATTTCTCAATACTGTTGTAGTATTTTTGATGATGATTTTCAATAAAATATGACGATGGTATTTTCGGAGCCATTACTAATAGGGGGAAATACAGGGTTTTTTAAGCAATTACTTCACATTTCATGCTATTCTACCAGCCAATTGGTAAATTTGGAATTAAAAGCCATTCCTAAGCCCAAAGTAATTACTTCGAAGTAATTGCTAAGTTTTATTCATATGACCCATTATATCGAAACAGTGAAATCCCATATTTTACGCCAGATACATCACGTTATTTTACATGAAATTTAATAACAAATCTAGTAGTATAGGAACCGTAAAGATGATCTGATATCAAATTAATAAAAATCAGTTTACAAAACTTTTTAAAATTTTTAATTTTGCAAAAAAGGTTATTTTTCTATTTGGATATTAAGAACAGATTGGTATTTTCTCAAAATTGAAAAATCAAATTTGTGAAATTTTTGGTAAAAAGTAGCTAACATCTTAAAAAACAAGCTTAGTACGTAATTAATTTAAATCAAAATACTAAAATATTTCGCAATATATAGCCTTTTTTAATATTCCCTGTAAGTGCGCTATAATTTTGAACCACTCGTTTGGAGCGTACATATGATATTATAAATTTTTTTATTATAATTATAATTTGTTCTATACGTTTATTTAAATTAGCATTCTTGCCCAAAATCCTCTGTAAATGTACGCAGTTTAATTAAATCATCATCGTTAACTGTAGGCTTTGTACGCAACAATAATTTTAACATATCACGTATTGTAACAGGTTGTTCGAATAGTTTGTCACCTGCCACATCCATCCAGTTCATTTCTGTAGTTCCATCATCACCAGGAGAACATGGTACTAATAAATCATCGCATATCACATCTTTATAAACTGTCGATGGATCTGTCACTTTTTTAAAATGTGTGGCAGTTTGTACTTCACGTACTGGTTCTATAAGAGCATCTCGAACAACAATTGATATATCGGCACCAGAATAATCCTCTATTTTACCAGCCAATTCCTTTAAATTTTCTTCCATCAATACATGCGTTGTATTGTCCAAATGTATCTTAAATATAACCAAACGAGCATGTGCTTCTGGGAGGGTATATAAATCCGCTTTTCAAAACGACGACGAATAGCCGAATCCAAAACCCAATGTACTTATATTCGTAGCACCCAATAATAAAATCCCATCGTTATCATTCAACAATTTCGTCAATGAAAATATCCGATGGTTTATGTTGGCGAGCCAATTCAAAAAGATTCTTTACTAATTTCTCAGATTCACCCAACCATTTAGACATGAGAACTGAACTGGAAACTGAGAAGAAAGTGGAATTTTTGGCTTCGGTGGCCACAGCTTTGGCTAAATATGATTTACCGGTACCAGGAGGACCGAAAAGTAAAATTCCCTTCCTTGGCAGCATCTAAACCAGCAACATCTAACCTTTTTAGTTTTGGTTTTTCAATAAAAATGGCCTCCTCAAGTTTACTTCGTAATTTTTTCTTTTGCGGATCTTCACCATCTGAGTCACTATCACTTTTTTATCCTTGTCGTCTTTGGAACTAGATTCACCTTCCTTGACTGGCTTCTTACCCTTTTTCAAATATTTCTTAAGTTTTTCGGCACGATCTAAATACTGCAAGCACTTGGCTCTTATTGAATCTTTAGCTTTTTCTCCTTGAGCCTCATATGTAATGGCTTTACAAACGTAAAGCCTCAGCATAGTTTTTATTGCGATCCTTTTCTGTGGCTTTGGTTACTAAATCAATGGATTTTTGAAGGGTAGTACCTAGTGTTTCCAATTCGGTTAATCGATTAACCGATTCCTCGATTAATCGCCTCTATTTCGGTTAATGTCGAAACAAATAATTTAAAACTCAAATAATTATTCGACCCGAATAATCGGTTAAAATAGCACGATTAACCGGTTACATTTTTAATATGAAATTTTGCATTTATTTTTTCTGAAAACTTAATAATTTTATTAACTTTGGCTAAAAAATTGTAAGAAGCACTTAGAAAAACAAATACTAAATTAAATACCATCATATTCTTTTAAAATCTATTGAAAAAGTTATTTAAACCTTTAGATACCATATTTTGAGCAATTCCATGTAAGTCGACATTGCCCCAGCGAGACACCTTATGAATTTTAAGATTTGTTTTACATTAGCTGTGTTTGTGCGGCAAGCTATCAATGTTGCCTTATGTCATTCTCATACAAATCTGACATTAGCCAACGTTTAGTGTTAACTCTTAACGTTAATAATGTCAAATTTGTATGGGAATGATATAAGCCAACGTTGATAGATTGTCACACAAACACAACTATTATCGCAATTGCTTTTTAAAGGCACATCTACACGGGATAGAAATCTCGTAGAGTTTGCGTTAAATTTTTCATCTCTAATATTGTTGGCACTAATTTTTATCGTAAAAGTACCATCTCTAGTTGTCAATAATTTGTTTTTATTAAAATTTTTGTATTTCAAAGAATAATTTTTTCTCCAAATACCAAAAAGTGCATTAAATCAACTGAAATATTCAATAATGTTACAAAACATTTTCAAAATTGTTACTAATTAAAAAAATAGTGTATGACAGCAATTGTCAGTGGTTTAGAGATTACATTTCGTAGACTTATACAGAGCTGCATTTTCATAAAATCTCGCGAGTTTTCTATCCCGTGTAGATGTGCCTTAATAAAATTTTTTGGAAATTTTTTAAAAAAATACCTAAGTTCTTGTTTTTAAAAAACCTTTAGAAAAACAATTCGAAAGGACAAAATAAAGGTGTTTTTAAACATCTCAAAATACACTACGCGTCTGGCTGGAGCAGGCTTTAGGAAGTACCATAGACAATTTCTTCATGACTGGATGTCACTACATTGCTAGATCTGTCAAAACAACAGAGTAGTACATTGGAAGATGACAAGGCAAATTGTGGAAAATTTTCTGTTGTTGTTTTTGTTTTTTCTTTGATATTTTAAATGTTTAATAACGCTCCTAGACGAGAACAAAAAATTCTCATTGAGTTTGTAATTTAATTTAACAAATATTTCCAGAAATTCTAAAAACGTCGTCCCCTGACGATTTCCCTAGGCAAGAATGAAATCCGGATAGGGACATGCCTGCAGCGGATTATTTTTCACAATTTGTTAAATACGTTTGGGATTTTTAGCATATTTAATTCCTTTGATTTCTGATTTATGTTTTAATTCTTTTCAAAAGTAAGAGCAGTTTTCAGTCTCTAGTTCGATATTTTTTATTTATATTCTGTTTATGAATTTTTACATTGATTCATTGAAGTTTCGCTGGAATTCGTTCATTGAAACTTTTCATTGAACTGATGAAGTTTTATAGAAAACTTCGTATCATTTATTGAAAATTTCATGCACCCAATAAAAAAATTTTTATTAAAAAAGCTTAATAAAAGTGGTGAAGCTTTTTCGTAAAATTTAAGATATTTTTCATTCACTTTGTGAATAAAACTTCATTAGTCTAGTGAAAACTTTCATTGAAACTAGTCCAATAAAATTTTCTCTGCGTAAATTAGCTTGAAATTTGGGTTATTTTGTTTATTAGTAATGGCGCTTAAAAAACCGAAAAGACCGTTATTTTAACAATTGTTTATGATATTTTCAGACTACTAATATTCAGCAATCTTTTTTCTGTTTTTTGCAGAGTAAATTGGTATCTTCAAATAGAACTAAAAGTTTTTATTTAAATTTTAGAAACTTTGGATATAATTTTTTTTAAATATAATATTAGGTTTGTTCCACGTACGTTACCGCGGGAACCCAATCTTACCAACAAGAGTTTCTATTGTTAAAAATTGGGTAAATGAGAGCGTTGATGAGAGAATAATTTGTTTCTCTTTTTACCAGAATTTACCCGTACTTTTTTTTCGGGTAAAATGGTAAAACTGTCAAATCACTAAGGGCTGTATTCATAAGTTAAATTTGTGTGTATAAAAAGTTGTGCACTGGATGTTAGTCGTTAGTTTTAACTTATGAATACCGCTATAACTGTTTATAAATCAGCTGTTTTAAATTTGTAAAAATAATTAACAAAACAAAACTTATAAACAATAAATAATTAATAGCGTTATTAAATACCACATTCTAATATTTTTTCTTTATTTCCTTCGATATTTTATTCTTAAAAATAGCTTTTGTTTATATGAATAACTTTGACGTTAATTTTAGGGCTTGAAATGTGGCTTTGTGCGTTCCCGGTAATGTGAGCAATTTTACCATTTTTTGAGATAATTATTTGTTTACTCTCATTTTACCAGACTTTACTCAGAATTACGCGGGAAAAACTTATTATATTTTATTGTTGGCAGTATTGATAAAAAACCGCATTCAAAGAAATTTTGTATCTCATATTTTTAAATTTTTTTCTAAAGATGTAAAAACTTTACAATAAATTATCGATATTTAACAGTTTCGGGTTTGCTGTTCTTAACTTACTAATATTTTGCAAAAAAAATCTGTTAGTTTCATCAGTTTTTTTTTTTTGTCATTTTTAACTAATTTTTAGTTGCTTTAGCAAAATTTTTACAGACCTGTTTTTATTAGTATGTATAGGAAATGTTTTAATTTCAAAAATCTCAGATTCCGAAACTTTTTAACCTTGCCAAGAAATTTTTTTGTAATCGGTTGCCAACCACACGAGTTCTGCAACTGTTTTTACTAGAATCTTATATATAAGGTATAACAGACGGAGAATCAGCTATACAACTAGTCCCATATGTTCTAGAATTAGTTCCATAACTTATCTAGATCAACCGGTTCCACTTTGAGGGCTATAGAAGCGATTGTTTTTTGGACAGTTTTAAACAAAAATCATCGATGTTAGAATTGACAGTAGAAGGGATTTCAAAGCAAAAGTAGTTATCCTACAACCGATTCTTTTGAACAGAAAATTTTCCTGGGTTAGAATATGAAAACCATTTTTAAATACATCGAGTTATATGTAGAGCTTTGAAGAATTAATTCCTTTTTGAATGAATTCACTACCAATCGAATTCAATTTTCTCTAGAATTGAATGAATTCCTTTTCTTATATAATTCACTGAATTCATTCAACTGAATGCGTTCATCAAACAACAAATTCAAAGAATTAATTCAATTGCAATAGTTCTTTTTATTAAATCAAATGAATTAATTCACCGGTGAACGCGTTCAATTTTATAAATCGAACGGAAAAAAAGTGAATTAATTCCTTACTGAATTAATTCACCACTGAATTCATTCAATTTCATTTTCATTCAGTGAATTAAAAATAAAATTACATTCAGTGAATTAAAAAAAAATAATAAGTTAACCGAATTGAAAAAATATAAAATAAGTTCACTGAAAAAAAAAAAAAAAATAAGTTCACTGAATTCAAAGCCTGTTTTCTGCCGTTCAGTAGAAGAAAACAATAATGTACAACTAAAATTTTTAAATAAGCAATTTTACAGCGTGTGCTAGTAACAAATTAGAAACCGGATGCTGTTTATCAACCTACATGATTCAAAAATAAAGCCTTTTACTATTAAAAATAAAAACTTTACAGATATAGATAAATTTGGAAAAAAATATAACTATATAACTAGTTTGAAAAATTAATAGTTATATTTTTTTTCCAAATTTATCTATAACAGTTTTTATTTTTAATAGTAAAAGGCCTTATTTTTGAATCATGCAGGTTGATAAAAAGCATCCGGTTTCTAATTTGTTACTAGCACACGCTGAAAAATTGCTTATTTAAAAATTTTATTTGTACATTATTATTTTCTTCTACTGAACGGCAGAAAACAGGCTTTGAATTCAGTGAAATTATTTTATTTTTTCTCAATTCAGTGAACTTATTTTATTTTTTTTTTCAATTCAGTGAACTTATTATTTTTTTTTTTAATTCACTGAACGTAATTTTATTTTTTTTAATTCACTGAACGTAATTTTATTTTTTTTAATTCACTGAACGAAAATGAAATTGAACGAATTCAGTAGTGAATTAATTCAGTAAGGAATTAATTCACTTTTTTTCCGTTCGATTTATAAAATTGAACATGTTCACCAGTGAATTAATTCATTTGATTTAATAAAAAGAACTATTGCAATTGAATTACTTCGTAACAAAATAAATCGAACGAAAGCAAATATGAATTAATTCCATTCAATATATGGCGCTTAGTGAATTAATTCATCGAATTTTTAATTCAGAATTGAAAAACTGAATTAAGGAATAAATTCTTCAAAGCTATGGTTATATGTCACGTTAATATTAAAAAAAACAGATAGCTCTGTTTTTTATTGATAATAAAATTAAGGAAATACATTAGTTTTGCATTAAACGATTAATCGCCAATTTTCTCGATTAATCGACCCGAATAACCGGTTAATGAATTTTAGTGATTTTTCAAATAATGCATTAACCGGTTAACCGCCTATGTCGAATAATTGGAAACACTAGTAGTACCTGAAGCCATTGCAAATACAAACTTGCTATTTATTTGTTACTGCAAAATTATTAAGTTGCTTTTAGTTGCCACTAGACCTTGTTTTCCTTGGGTATGGGCTAACTTATCGACAAGGCATTTCTAGGACTTTGGACAGGAACGTGGTAAAAATGGTGGTTCAAAAGGGGAAAATTGCCCCCCCCCCCCCCCCCTTAACGTCTGCGTCTTTAGCTAGAAACCTAAAACTTAAAGAACAAGTGTATATGAAACACTAAAATTAAGAAACTAAATAGGAAACGAGTGGAATTGAAACACTACACAAGTGGAATGAAATGGATATAAACGTTGAACGTGTGGAATTGAAATTATAGACAATGCAAATGGATTGGAAGAGGGAATTACCTGTTCAAACACTATCCACGGAATATGAAACTTATGTAGCATTTAAACATACTCTCCAAAAAGTTAAACAAATTTTCTAAAAGAGAAAAAACCTTAGAAAAGGAATGGAATAATATATTCCGATATTTAAACTTCATGTAACGAAGCACCGGTGGAAGAAACCGACGCAGTAAATTTTCCAACTGAATTTGTGAATTTACTTGAATTGCCAGGTCTTCCTTTACATAAACTGGAATTAAAAAAAAAAACTTTAAGACACGCTAACAACGTAGCGGGCTTTGCCCGCTATTTTTAATATTATAAAATGCTTTCCAACTCTGCTTTACGTTATTTATTTTCATTCAAAATACAAATGAACAAAACTACTTACGGGTCTATCTACCTAAGTTCGCACTTTACCAAATTATCTTGACATACACACGTATATTGCAAACTATTATGGATTCATTACTAACAATCCACTTTCATGAGAAAAAGTGATCAAATATTTATTTATTTTAAACCCATTGTTGTGCAGAATTATTTATTTTTGATGGCTGGGTGAAGGCTTTAAATAAAAAAACTTTAAATAAAAAAACGAATTTAATAAAAATTGTGGGGGGCGCTAACCTTTAAGGTACGCTAACAACGTAGCGGGCTGCGCCCGCTAGTGGTATATAATTTGATACAATCATAAGCAAGTGTGGTTAATGTCATATCATATAAAATTGTATTTAATTTCATCAATTTAAACAAAATTATACAATTTAGATCTAATAACATTGGGTCATTTTCCCTATCAAATTATATAAAATTTTATATGGTTATATATGGTCTAATAATTTATATATACCCGAGTAAAAAAAATTGATCTCGCGCAATATCTAATTATATCCAATTTGATATTGTTTAAGATCTGCTGTAATATCTAGCTGATCCATTTAGATCTCAAAATTGGGTGTATCCAATCATATCGTATTAGATCCCATTGTATATATGGGGATAAACTAAGATCAAGTTATATCTCAAAATTGGGAGGTCCAGTGATATCTTTGGGGATAAACCTAGATCTATTTTGATCCGAAAATTGGCGGATCCAGCTATATATTTGCGGATATTTTTAGATCTAATTTGATCCGAAAAATGGCGGATCCAATTAGATCCAGCTATATATTTGGGGATAAACTTAGATCTAATTTGATCTCAATTTTGGCAGATCAAATTAGATCCCGCAATATATTTGTGGATAAACGTATATCTAATTTGATCCGAAAAAGTGGCAGATCGAATTAGATCTAGCTATATATTTGGGGATAAACTTAGATCCAATTTGATCCGAAAAATGGCACATCGAATTAGATCCAGCAATATATATGTGGATAAACTTAGATCTAAATTTATCCGAAAAATTCCTAATCGAATTAGATCCAGCAATATATATGGGGATAAACTTGGATCTAAATTTAACCGAAAAATGACAGATCAAATTAGATCCTGCAATATATTTGGCGATAAACTTGGATCTAAATTTATGAGAAAAATGGCAGATCGAATTATATCCAGCAATTTATTTCGGTATTAAAATGGCAGATCGAATTAGAAACAGCAATATATTTGGGGATTAACATCTAAAAGTATCCATAAAAATGACAGATAAAATTAGATGCCGCATTATATTTGGGTACTACGTAAGATCTCCATTTATGTGGGATTAAATAAGATCCCAGACATATATTGCCAACTGTTCAAAAAATAATAGACTGGCAGAGCACTGATTGTATAAAAATTACAATATTTTGTTAAAATAAGGTTTAAACTCAGAAGGGCTCGAGTTCAATATGCATTTCTTTTACAAAATGAATTTCTTTTTATAAAATTAAAATTTTTTTTTCTATTCATTTTTTTATAAAATTATATATTTATTTTTTTATTAAATTGAAATCCTTGAATAAAATAATTTTATATACATCTTTTTGACGCTCTCCAATTGTATTAATTGTTTTAAAATTTATCAATTGTATTTCAGAAATAATCAATTGAATTTCAGTTTTATCAATTGTGTTTCAGAACTCATCAATTATTTTTCACATTTATGAATTGTATTTCAGAACTAGTCAATTGAAGTTCAGTTTTATCAATTGTGTTTCAGAAATTATTAATTGTATTTCCGAAATTCACAACTGTATTTCAGAAATTATCAAACTGTATTTCAGAAATTATCAATCGTATTTCTGAAATTATGAAATGTATTTGAGAAATTTTTCTCTATTAGCTATGAAATTCTGAAATAGATTTCATTATTTCTGGACACAACTAAATAAATAAATAATTAAATTTGCGTAATATTGTAGTTTCTGAAGTGCAAATAATATTTTGTGATATACAATTAAAATTTTCTAAAATACATTTAATAATTTCTGGAATACCTTTTTTCGATGCTTATAAGTTAGCTCGAAATGCTTTTATCATTCATTTAATTTGTAGCTATCACACATCTATAACAAGTCTCGTTAGATTAGAGTGTAGAGGTCTTGGCTGACAATCTGGTGGACTGGGTTAAATTTCATGTTTTTAAAAGCAAATATTAAAAAAAGTTTTCTCAATTTTTTCAAAAATGTTTTTTGAAATCTATTTTTTTGCCAAGATAGTTAATGCAACGTTCTGCCAACGCATAACCGACCATCGCCAACGGTTTGCCAGCATTGTGCCGATTATATTTTTCTGTCTGGGATGTTAAACTTAAACCTATTGTATATTAACATTAATTAACACTATATTTTTATTTTTATGAAATACATTTTTATTTTATTATAAGTTAACATTAAATTAAATTTTAGATAATGGCACCAATTTGTAGTTGTAATTATTATATATTAAATCGTATATTCATAAACATTCTATACAGTTAGACGAGGTTTATGGAACTATTTAACTTTATAAAGTGTTTATAAATTATAACTTAAATGTACATATATATATGTTAAATGTACGTGAACAAATTGTTGATATGGACCCACAAATTGTATCTCAACTGATATTGGAATTATTGTACCATTACCATACATCAATATATATTAAATGATATACATATATTACAATATATGACACTGTATTATAAATATTGTTAATGAAGTAACATACATTATTCAAATTAAACCATATATGGAATTGTATTCAAAATGTTGATGTGGTACCAAATTTGACCATATATTGTTTAAATTGTGCCATATATGACAATATATTGTTTAAATGATACCATATATGTCTATATATTAATATTGTTTAAATGACACCATATATCAATATATATGGTAGCATATATTATCATATCTGCATCTGTATTAAAAATGTCGTTCATCAGGTACCATATATGAGCATATATTGTTGAAATGGCACCATATATGACAATATATGGTTTAAATGGCACCATATATGGTAATATATTGCTTAAATAACACCATATGTAAATATATATGGCACTATATATGGTAGCATATATTATCATATGTGGAACTGTATTAAAAATATTGTTCATGAGGTACCATATATGGGCATATATTGTTGAAATTGCACCATATATGATAATATATGGTTTAAATGGTACCATATATGATAATATATGGTTTGAATGGCACCATATATGATAATATATGGTTTGAATGGCACCATATATGATAATATATAGCTTAAATGACACCATATATAAATATATATCGCACTATATATAGTACCATATATTATCATATCTGGAACTGAATTAAAGATTTGGTTTATGAGGTACCATATATGACCATATATTGTTTAAATGGCACCATATATGATAATATCTAGTTTAACTGTCACCATATATAATTATATATTATTTAAATGATACCATATATAATTATATATTGCTAAAATGCCACCATATATACTAAGATATAGTTCTATATATAACTATATATGCAATAAGATCAACCATGTTATGTAATATATAATTATATATGCCATATCTAATATTATGAAGGCCGATATCTAATTAGATGAAATTATATATGGCATAATATAAGGAAAATTTTTCGGAAAAAACGTCATATATAATTATATATGGATATACATAACCACATGTCTAATTATATATTGTAATATATGCCACATATGATTATATATAATTTTTTTTACTCGGGGAGCTTTATATGGTAATATATAACTTACAGTGATCCATGTACCATTTGATCCGGAAAATGGCCCGATAAAATTGTATCAGTTGTTTATCAGTTTTTATCTAATTGCATCACTTTATATCTGACCTGATTAAATTATGTGTTAATCAGATGAAATTGTATTTGATTTTTGACCTGATACAATTTTATTGGTTTATATTACATGTTATCAGTTTAGGTGCAAATAGATATATTTGTATACAAAATTATCTAGTTATATCCCAATTTTGACCTGATATATTGTATCAGTTTAAAACTTAGATACAATTGTATAAGGTAAATGTCGGATACAATTATATTTTATTTATATAAAATTGAACCAATTACGATCAAACCTAACACCATTACATATAAACCGATAAAATTGTATCAGGGCAAAAATCGGATACAATTTCATCTGATCAATACATAATTTAATCAGGTCAGATCTAAACTGATACAATTAGATAAAAATTGATAAAAAATATTTCGGGCCATTCTTCGGATGAAACTGTATATTTATACAGATATAACTTAATCACATAATATATGACTATATGAACCCGAGTAAAAACAGTTACATATAGTCGTATAAAATGCGATTAAGTTATATCTGTATAAATATACTGTTTCGTCCGAAAAATGGCCCGATGTAATTGTATCAGCCCGGGTAAAAATCTTAATATGGTGTCATACATAATTAAATCTTTTTTGATAAATCCCCATATACAATGACATACAACTTGATCCGAAAAATGGGTCATCTACATGTGTCTAATTATATCAAATTAGATATAATTTGATACAGTTTTATCTGAGATTTGTTCATATCCAGGACATCAAATTATATCTAATTCGATATAAAAATATCTGATTTTATAAAATTTTGTCTGATAGTAGGCATACTTTTTATGCATACCAGCTATTAAATTGACATTGAAATGTCTATGGTTTTAACAATTTTGAAGACTCAAATTTTAAAACATAAAATAAAAATTTATTTGAATACTTTTGTCTTCTAAATCGTACGCATCATTTTTTAATATGATAATTACATGCAAAAACATCACGTGAAATATATTTGGCTATGGAGTAATTAACTCTGAATTTGCAGATAACTAAATTTGATGTTGAACTATATATTAATTTGTATGGGATTATATAGAAAGTTATATAAAATTAAAATATATTTTTAGTACGACGACCATACAGTGTTATAAAACTTAGTATCAAATCATATATAATCATATCGGTCACTACATATAATTTCATTAGTTTTATAAGGCTTATGTAGTTATATATAGAGTCAGATTTGGGGATATGTAATAATATAAATTACCATACAAAAATTTCGTTGAAAAAATAATATCAGATGTAGTTGTATATTATGATGTGTCTTAATGTGACTCCATTCATTGTCAGATATAGCCCAATCACATTATATATGACAATATATAACTATTTTTACTCGGGAGTTGTTTATAAGTTTTTATCTAATTGTTTAGATAGTTTTTATCTAGTTGTTTAGATCTCAACTAATAAAATTATACATTATATCCAATTTTTGACCTGATACAATTTTAGCGGTTTATATCTAATGGTATCTGTTTAGATCGTGGTTGGTACAATTTTATATAAATAAAATATATTTGTATACGACATTTGCCTTATATAATTGTATCAAAGTTTTAAAGCAGATCTAATTGCATCAGGTCAAAATTCAGATATAACTATATAAGTTTGTATAGTAATGTATCAATTTGGATCTAAACTAATACCATGCGACATAAACCCATAAAATTGTATCAGGTCAAAAATCAGATAAAATTTCATATGCTTAATATATAATCTAATCAGTTAAGATCTAAACTGATACAATTAGATAAAAAGTGATAACCAACTGACACAATTATATCGGGCCATTTTTCGGATGAAATGGTATATGGATCACATTAAGTTATATATTACCATATAAAGCTCCATATTAATTTTTTTTAATAGGGTACCCAAGTAAAAAAGTGTTGATATAGTCATATATTATCATATAAAATTTTGTATAATTATATATTGGAACATATATACCAAGATATAATTATATAAAATTTTACGAAATTATATCCTAAATATATAACTATATCTTGTTGTATGTTGCACAATATATAGTGCAACATATTACAATATCCAATTATATATAGGCCTACATATAGTTACATATGCCTCATATAATTATGTATAATTTTATCGAATTATATACCATTATATCTAGTTGGATATGATTATATTTTATTTGATGCATTTGGATGAGGACAAAATCCGGATAAAATTGTATCAAACCATATCTTATTCCATCAAACTAGATCTAATTGTGTCAAATTAGATCTAATATGATCATAATACGATCTAATTTGATACAATTCGATGTTCTCATTTTTCGGATATAATTATATATAATATCAAAAGTCGTATAATTTTTTTTAGTAGGGTAACTATTTTTACTCGTGTTGTTTAAATGATACGATATATCAAAGTATATGGTACTATATATAGTAGCATATATTATCATATCTGTAACTGTATTGAAAATGTTGTTCATGAGGTCCCCTGTATGAGCATATATTGTTGAAATGGCACCATATGAGAATATATGGTTTAAATGGCACCATATGTGGTAATATATTGCTTAAATAACACCATACATAAATATATATGGCACTATACATATTTTCTTATATTATCATATCTGGAACTGTATTAAAAATGTTGATCATGAGGTACCATATATGACCATACATTGTTTAAATGGCAGCATATATAATAATATATGGTTTAATTGGCACCACGTATGCTAATATATTGCTTAAATAACACCATATATAAATATATTTGGCACTATATATAGTGGCATATATTATCATATCTGCAACTGTATTAAAAATTTTGTTCATGAGGTACCATATATGACCATATATTGTTTAAATGCCACCATATATGATAATATCTAGTTTAACTAGCACCATATATAGTTATATATTGTTTAAATGATACCATATATAATTATATATTGCTAAAATGCCACCATATATATTAAGATATAGCTCTATATACAACTATATATGCAATAAGATCAGCCATGCTATGTAATATATAATCATATATACCATATCTAATATTATAAAGGCCGATATCTAATTAGATGAAATTATATATGGCATAATATAAGGAAAAATTTTGGAAAAAGACGTCATATATAATTATATATGGATATACATAACGACATGTCTAATTATATATTGTAATATATGCCACATATGATTATATATCATTTTTTTTTACTCGGGTACTTATATACAATTTAATAGGGAACTTGACCCAATGTTATTAGATCTAAGTTTTATAAATTTATTTATGTTGATTCAATTATATACAATAATATATGATATCACATTAACCACACCTGATTAGATATAATTGTATCAAATTACAAAACATTTTATTAAAAGCTTTTTTACTAGGGAGGTGCTGTTGCAAGAAAATGGGTAAATTTTTTTAAGATCTGTAAAAAAATATTTACAAGTATATTAAATTGAGTTAAAAAAATAAAACAAATTGTTTGTGCACGAGCTGGGATTTGATATAGGTGACTATATATAATTATATATTAAACACATAGAAAATAATTTTGACGTGGGACCCCGGTGAAAAATGTTCATATACGCTCAAACATATTCATATATGGTTTATGTATGGACACATATGAACAAATATGGATTTTTTATGAACATATATGAATTTTATATGAACATATATGGAAGTATATGTGATTCCATATATGGAAAAAAATTTCATATACAGACATATATGGAAGCATCTGTTATTTCATATATGGAAATGGCACTCATATATGGACAAATATGAAAGTATATGTTATTCAATTTATGCAAAAGGGACTTGTATATGAACATATTTCGAAGAATACATTATTCCATATATGTAAAAGGAACTCATATTTGGATAAATATGGAATTATATTTAATGCCATGAATAAAAAAAGGAACATGTGTAGCGCCTAATTTGAATGTCATACATAAATTTATATCTATCGTACAACCTTATAATAAAGGACAGCAACGTTCGCATATATTTAATAAATGTATATGTTCATATATGTTCATATATATCCATATATGAACATATACTTAGGTGTTACCTCATTTTTCGGATCCATACATATATGGTTGAACCATAAATGTTCATATATGGACATTTTTCACCGGGACCATATAAAATCATATCCCGTGTAAAAAAGTTTAGATCTGGTCAGATCTTTTTAGATCTAAATATATATGATTGAATCTAATTAGATCCTGTACCAGATCTCATCAAATATGATCAGATATGGCATATGTGATAATACCTTATGGCAAGATCTGATCAGATCTAGTGCCAAATCTGTTCAAATCTAAAGTGATCTGAACACTTGCGCCAGATATGCTTAGATCTGATCAGATCTAATTTGTCCCCAATTTAGATCTGGTAAGATTTACTGAGATCTGGCCAGATCTGATCTTTTTTACACGGAATCTCAAACTATATTGGTAATCTTGCACCATATGTGGAATCATATATAATTATATCTTATAGCATTTAATATAGTATATAATCATATATAAAAGTATCTTACATCATACAACCAACAAATTTTTATAAGAGGGCATATATGTGACGCGCAAAATAGAAAGGGACCTAAGGGTAAAAAAAGGGTAAAAAAAGGGTAAAAAAAGGGCATGGGATCGGTCTCATTCGATGCTCAGATGTTGTCCACATCAAAAAAAATTGATTTTTTTACCCTTAGGTCCCTTTCTCTATGCGCTGTCACATATTAATATTTGTCAAAATATATGGCTTATATGCCACCATATGTTATCATATGTTATATTATATATTAGATATGACAATATATCTGTCATATCTCATTATGTACAGCATATATGGTAGATATCTAATTTTATAAAACACAATATATAAAAATATATGGCTATTCACGACAACATATATGTTTACATATTATAAGATAAAACAAGATATTACTATATATGACTATATATAAATTTTTTTGATCAGGAACTCATATTTTTGATAGTTGTAGTGGAATTATTTGCAAAGATTTTTTTTATATTTTTTAAATAAGTAAGTTGCTTTACAAAGTCGTTAAATACACTCAAAATAATACGTCTGTTGGCTGGACAGAAAAATTTGTTACCATAATAAAATTTATTCCTGTTTTTTGGCTTAAAATTTCTTTCAGCGGTCACATAAGTAGACTAACATTAAAATAATAGCCCACACAAGACGAAATACACTGATGATGGCTTTGTAGCGAAAGCCGAAGGTACGTATTCTGTATTGCTGGTCTTATCGAATTCTTTCAAATATATTTTTATTCTTTGTAATTTACTTGTAAAAATTGAATCATCTTTCTTTGATTTGAAAATAATTTAAACAGAAAGTGATATTAATTTATGATCTAGAGTCAAACTAAAAAGAAAATTCATTTACTTAAAAAAATAAGAGATCAACTAAATATTCCCCATTCACCTTAAAACACATTGAACCGGTGCAAAAATATAATTTAAATAATATACATTTAAATTTAAATTTAACGGTTCGTTGTAATTAAAAAAAAATCTATGGTTATCATACACAGAGTTGAATAGATTCAGCTGAGATATCTTAAGAATTAACGTTCAAAGCAAAATACAGTAATAATAACAAAGGATAAAAATAGCATTGTTAAATTTCGTTGATGTTGGTCTAAGTTGAGTTGTTGATACGAAATTCGATTTTCTTTCAGCGGTCACATAAGTAGACAAACATTAAAATATTAGCCCACACGAGACGAAATACACTGATGATGGCTTTGTAGCGAAAGCCGAAGGTACGTATTCTGTATTGCTGGTCTTATCGAATTCTTTCAAATATATTTTTATTCTTTGTAATTTAATTTAAAAATTGTATCATCTTTCTTTGATTTGAAAATAATTTAAACAGAAAGTGATATTCATTTATGATCTAGAGTCAAACTAAAAAGAACATTCATTTACATAAAATTTTTTTATTTTAACAAATTCTCTTGTTAAATTAAACAAATCTAAATTTAAGTAAAAAAATTGTAAAACTACAGTTTTATATGTAGTTATACTGAGATGTAGAATTTATCCAAATTTAGGGTCTCGGGACCCTCCCCGGGCGTAGTCCATATCAAGTGAGTGAGCGCACTCCGGTGGAGCAAACATTTTGCCTGTTTTGCTCTATCTCGCTTAGTTTTCGAGATATGGGCCATTTTATGAAGTGGAAAATTTTGATTAAAAATTTCTGAAGGTCCAAGGCCCCGCCAAGGTTCATTTTTGGATAGAGATAACCCCTTTCGTTGGGTATTATAGGGTTAGGAGTGGTCGAAATTTTCATCTCTCTTAGTTTTCGAGATATGGGCCATTTTAAAAAATCGGGAGGGAATGAAATAGCGCCATGGGCTTCGTCCTTGCCCCGACATAGGTCCGTTTACCAAATTTTATTAAAATATCTTCGGATTTGCGACCTGCAGCGTGTAAACAAGTCAATTTTGGGGGGACCTTATATGGGCACTAAATCTAAACATGGACCGATTTCAACCAAAATCAATATGCTTCGTCTTTAGGCCAACATAGGTCTATGTACCGAATTTCATTGAAATACCTGCAGCGTCGCAAATACGAATATATTTCAATGAAATTTGATTAACCAACTCACATGATCCCACCCGAGTAAAACGGGTTATACATTATTTTATATTATTTAATACAATTATTTCTCGTTATATATTGCTTTGTATGGCACTATATATAATAAGACGTAATTTTCGTCTTTTGAAAAATTTTTATATGACCCAATATCTAAATATATCTTTTTTCATATGTTGTCATATTTAATCAGATCTCAACCATGGAATTTAAATTGTAAGACCAAATATAGCCCACTTTCATGTTCAATTTAAATTTCATTTAAGATTTTATGGAAATCAATTACAATCCATTTTTAATTGGAAAATATTATTTTACAAAAACAAATTTTGATATAAAGTTCAAGTGATTTAAAAAATAATAACATGAAAACGAAAAACCGGTAAAATATATTTGAATAGAATCTGAGTGATATTATCTGACAGATGACCCATACATTATCGACGTTGAACTATTAGCCGTTTTTTCTAATCACTTGGATTTAATAAATCCAAAAAGTATTTCTAAAAGTGCTCAACAGATGGGGTTAGATTCTTCCTATTTTAAAAAAATTTTCTGTCCGATACTTCTTTCACCCTAATTTTTAATACCGAATTCGATGATGAAGGATTTTACTTTAACTTTTAATTTATAATTATATTTTACATAAAACAGCGATAAACAGTCTGCCTTTTCAGTTTTATCACTTCAATTTATATTTTTACACAATTGAAAAATTCCATTGCAATCTTTAATATTCACTAATTGGATTTAATTAAATTACTTACTGTAGAGTGAAAAATTGCCATTTCTATTTGAGCTATTTCTCCATGTCCAAGATGAAAAATATGTATTTGGTGAGGTGTAGTTTTTTTTTTCTAAACATATTTCATAAAAAAAAAATTTAATAAAAACCTTTTATTTGTTAGTTTTTCAATTTTTTTGTTTCTCTTTTAATTTTCATTCGTATTTTTTTCTGACATTAAATTAATAGGCTGTTTCATATATTTGTGCTTTTATTGTGGATTTATTAAATCCAGCTTTTTTTTTGGATTTAATAAATCCATTTTTTGTATGTAAAATTCTAAATCCAGGTGATTAAAAAACACGCTAATTATGTTAAAAGAGTTAATACTTAACATAAGCAGTCAGACTTTGTATAGGATTTCGTACCAGATATGTATAGCAACAAAACAAACCTCCCGTGTAAAAAAGTTTAGATCTGATCAGATCTTTTTGGATCTAAATAGATATGATTGAATCTAATTAGATCCTGTACCAGATCTCATCAAATATGATCAGATATGGCATATGTGATAATACTTTATGGCAAGATATGATCAGATCTAGAGCCAAATCTGTTCAGATCTAAAAAGATCTGGACAAATGCGCCAGATATGCCTAGATCTGATTAGATCTCAAATTTGTCCCCAATTTTGATCTAATTAGATCTGGTAAGATCTACTAAGATCTGGCCAGATATGCCTAGATCTGATCAGATCTAATTAGATCTCAAATTTGTCCCCAATTTTGAGATTTAATTAGATCTGGTAAGATCTACTGAGATCTGGCCAGTGTGAGGGCAGACAGTTTTTATGACTAAATATTTGCTCTTCTCTGTTAATATTTTTTTATTAAAAATTAATTGCTTCGATTTAATGGAAATGTATTCAGGAAAAATTTGTCAAATACTGTCGGAAAAAAATTTTCATTTAAATTTAAAACACGTAAGGGGCACAGCGAAATCTTGTTAATAAAATTTAAAAATCATATTATATTAAAGCCCCCCTGAACATATTGCGTATATTAATAAAAATTATTTAAGGATTTTGATCTTGTGTTACAACGTAGAGGTAAGGAAATTGCGGCGAAAATTTAGTTGTAAATTTCCCTAAATTCCAAATAATTTCTCACCAGGTTGAAGGAACATTCCCTCTGTACTTAGTCGGCAATTTGGTGTCCAAGGAACTTATACAAGAGAATATCTCTAACGTTTCATCATCAGAATTGATGGTTGGGTTCTGAAATCTATCTTCAGTCAATAACAGCATATTTTAACGGGAATAATAGTGCTTTAGCAGCCGTTATTTATAAAATTCAATCCTTGATACCCTATACTCAAACGGAAGACAATTCTCAGCGTAATCTCATATATAATCGTTGAAAAATTTAAAGATTATAAAATTCTCAAATACTACATCAAAATACTATCCCCTAAACGTTTAAATCTCTATCGGACTTCGGATATTGATGCTGTTTTGGGAATAGAATCCAATTTTGGAACCTATTCAAATTATTTTATAACGCAATCATATTATATGTTCTAATTTCGGATTCTATTCGGATCAATCGACAAATCGGGATAAATTGTTACAAACATAAAATTTTTTTTAAATTGTTTGTTTTCTTTTGATCTACTTAAATTTTAAAGAAGTCCAAAAGAGAATCCCTTTTGGATGTAAATTTGATTTACACATACCTTCATATTAATCATTCAAACCCAAAAGCTCACATAAACAACCGAGGTTAACATACACACACGAGTGTGTGTATGTTAACACATTCGCGAACTCACCTACAAAATATAATTAATAATAAAATAGAAAATTGAAAATATTGAACAACGGTAAAAAGATATAGACAAGCTGATCAAAACAGAACAACAGGCCTGCTGTCCAGGAATTTGATTACGGTAAGTCTTCTCCAAAAATAAAATAAATAACGCTATATTTTGCGTTTTCTTAAATATTATTAATTTTAAACTTTAATTTTGATTATTTTAATCTTTTTTATACTTTGTTAAATTTTTTTTTCGAATAACTTCCGATTTAAATAGACAAAAATTTTACTTACACCCAGTTTACAATTAAAAAAAAAAAAAAAAGAAAATTAAAAACAATAATAATGATAATATAAGTATCCAGGTAGAAAAATACAAACGGCACAATGTCGGCCCGGTATTGGAGACAGTAGTACATGTACTGGCAATGCTTCGGATTTTCAACTTTCACTGTACTGGCATGTTGTCGAAATTATAACACCAATAAACGCTTGGCCGTACCTATTTCTCAACGTTGGCGCATGCTTGGAATTTTATTTTTTTGGTATTATCCCAGTACATTTAATAACAAATAGTAGTTTGCTGGTACTTTACTGTCCTTTTAGTGTACATCACAGATTTTTAATGCATTCTGTCGAAACTTCACAAGAAAAGAATGGCTATGTCTCACTTACATAAATAATTTTGTAATAGGTGCAAAAACACATAAAACTTATAAAATTATTAATTTTAATAAATTAAAAAAACTCGTTAATTTTCAGAAAACAGTACTGGCGAAGCACGTTTTAAGTAGTACCGGCATTTCGTAGAAAAAAGTGCTCTCCCAGTACAATTTTTGTTGCAACGTCGGCAATTTCTACCTGGGTAGTTAAATAAATTTTTTTATCTTAATTTAATTTCATGACCTTTATTGATTTTATTGTAATTTGTTTACAATGACCAGAGTTTAATATCTATCATATATCAGTTTTTTGATTTCTAGCGGCTATGGAAAAAATATCCAAAGCTTGGCTAGATAAAAATAGCTGTCTGTATACGATATATACGAAAGTGATATTTCTGTTGTGTTGTATATTTTTAGCCATTGATAAATATCTAGCAAATATCACTTCATTAATTTCTAACAACTATCGTAAAAATATCCAACGCTTGGATATTAAACAATATGCTAGATAAAAATAGCTGTCTGTGTACGATATATACGAAAATGATATTTCTGTTGTGTTGGATATTTTTAGCAGTTTTCTTGCTTGTGTGTACAACAAACGATATTTATTTTATGTAAATATCTAAAAATATCTTGCATTGCTAGATATATCTATAACCAATCAAAATGAAAAAAAAATTGCATATTTAAAAAGTAAAAAACTGCTGAAACAGCACAAAATAAGGAAAAAACAAGCTGGGAATATATTCAAATAATAAAATTTGAAATATCCGTTTGTTTTTTTGCTTTGTTGTTTGTTATTATTTAAAAAATTGTCATTTTTTGAACAAAGTGCCATCTAGTGCCAACGATATTTTTTAAACTTATCAAATATTTGACGTCTTTGAACTTATTTTTTTGGTGATGCCATACCCCTGCTATAAATTGAACAAAAAGAAATTTAAACAAACAAATGTACCCAGCAAACAATTTGAATCTATAAAAACGGGGTTTTGTAGATGCACGACAAGAAAAACTGGACAACTCTAAACTTCGTTTATATCTAAATTATTTTATTTGTTTTATATTAAATATTTCAAACCAGAGTTTACGACCAGGCGGTATTCGTCGCTCTCTTTCGAAGATTGACAATTTATATCGAAAATGTTAACCTTTACAGACGTGTGTAATTCTTATGGCTGAATTTTCTATATAAATTAAGAAGAGAGTGTGTTAACAGAGGTAGGGAGAGTTGGTACTTCTTTTAAATTATATGCTCGTTGTTACGACAACGAAATTATCGAAATCGATTATCAAATGTATTTGGATTGTTAGTAAAAATGTTTAAATTGGTTTGACAGTCACGGGGCTACCTGTTTGTAAAAATGTGAAGAAATTTCGATGTCAGTTGCTATCAACAGGGTCGACATATACGACTTAAATATTCACCACACAAATACCCAGCAAAAACAGACATTACCGAGTAATTAAGCGAGTAAGTAGCAAACAAAGGGTTTCACTACTTACCAGGCTATTTACTTGCAACATTACTTTTGTTCGCGATGTCCAAAAATTCATGGGTGGTCATTACCCTCTCGCTTACAAAAAAGGTGCAAATAACGAGTTACCCATAGTTAAATAATAAGTAGTTACTCACAAAGAGAGAATAAGTGGTTACTCAGAAGTTAGGAAATAAGTGGTTACCCTACATTGTAAAATAGTTGGTCATATTGGCAAAAAACTTTTTACCTTGGAAAATTTCCTATTTAGTTCAAAACAAATTTACAAATAAAATATTAATATAAAAAAGACTTAATCAGTACTTATATAATAAATTACCCGTAAGGGATTACTTTGCACGAATATATAAGTAATTCTATAACTTATTACCGGTAAGTCATTATTTTGTATTTTAAAGTAATGCAAAAGGTAATGACCTATCATTATTTGGTAATCCGTATGGTAATGACATGTCATTACCATGTTTTTGCTGGGTAGTTAGAAAAACTAAAAATATAAAATACAAAAATGAAATTTTAATACAAACACTTCTTTAAATAATACCCTTTACGGGCTTTTTTATAGTTTTTTTTATTTTTATTTTTATATATTTTTAAAGTTTTACATTTTATAAGATTTTTAAAGTTATTCTGTTTTCTCAAAAAGTTTTATACGTGTCAGAAAATAAGAAAATAGAGAGTTATACATTTTATTCAAATAAAAGTTTAACTTTAGAAATCAAAAAAGTAAATATAAAGCAAGTTTTTCTCAATTAAAATTGAATTTTATAAACTGCACACTAAATACTAAATTCTAGGTACTTTGATTTAGCAAATTTCTATTGCTGACTAACTAATCTTATTCTCATCTTAATTCAGAGTATATTGTCACTAGGATTTGTCGTTCGGGAATTCCCGGGAAAAGTTTGCCGGGAATTCCCGGGAAAATAATATATTTTTCCCGGGAAAACGGGAAATTTTAAAAATATTAAGTTTTTTAAATTGTTTTTGTTTGGAATAGGATTTTTTTAATTTTTCAAATGTATATTTCAGTTAAAGTCGACTTTAGTTAAAATATTGGGTGGCAGTATACCTTGACTTGGTTAATTTTTGGAGGATTCTGATTGGTTAATTTATTTTCAACCAATCAAAATGTTTGAAAATATAAATATTTTTGTAAGGTTTTCATTCACAAAATGAACAAAACCGTATGATTATAAATAAAGTCGACTTTAAATTTGAAATACTCCTTTCTATTAAGGGCCAATAATTTTAAAAGTAACGTTTTCATTAATAAATGTGATATTTTCAAGTAAGTTTACTTTATTTTAATACACCTGCTTTCAAACTAATATATTCTTTTATATTAAAGAATAAAATTTAAAATAAAATATTCATAAAAAAGGACAATGCAGCGCAGTGCAACATTTGCCCTAAAAGACTAGTGGTTAACGGAGGTATCTAAATTTGGTTATCCGACATCTAAATTTGGTTCACAAAAAAAAAACTGATTGTCATGCAACTTTTCTTGAAGAAAACAACAACAAGAATAACGTTCCAGCTAAAATTATCAAAGTACCCGAAAAAAGTGTAAGCTGAATAGGCATTGAACGTTTTATGGTAGGGCAAACATTTCCTGAAGTGGTATCCAAATTAGCCGCTGTCGACAGAATGTCAATCCGCATCATAACTAGATCTTCGATTATTCGGGAAAGTTTTTATAATAACAACCTGGCATTTCCAATCATCTAAAAGATATCATGATAAAAGAAATATCGAGCAATATTTCTAACAATATGAGATTTACTATAATCTTGGATGAATGGACAAGAATATCACAAAAGAGATATTTGAACATATGTATAAACGGAAATAATTCATTTTATAATCTGGGGTTGGTTGATATATCAGGAAGATGTAATGCTGATGAAATAAGAAGAATTGTAGAAATAAGCCTAGAAGATTTTTATTTGTCTTTGGAAAATAACATTGTGGCCACCATATCTAATGGGCCAAATGTGATGAAACGGTTTGTTTCCGACAGTCCAGTAGTGGGTGCTTTCTGATGGAATCATGCAATTCATTTGGCAGTGCTTAGAGTAGTTTATGTGAAATCAAATGTTCAACATTCTGATATTTTTCTTTGAATTCTCACTACACAGACTGAATTTGTACTGAAATAGTGTTTTTTTTTTTAGCAAAAATTACTTATGTATGTGGTTTTCATTAACAATTTTGTTTAAAAATATTTCCCGGGATTCCCGGGAATCAAACTTTTTTATTCTCGTTTGCCGGGAAATAGAAAAGTCCGAGAAATCCCAAACCCTAATTACCTATCCGGATTTCATTTTGGCCTAAAAATATTCAAGGGGCGACTTTTAGAATTTTTAGAAATACTTGTTAGCTTCAACTCAATGACAATTTCATGTTTTCAAGTAGGAGCGTTAACAAACATCTTAAATCCCAAGGAAAAAACAAAGACAACAAAAAATGATCACAGTTTGCTTTGTCATCTTCCAGCTTACTACTCTGTTCTTGTGACTGATCTAGTAAAGTAGTGGCAACTATTTACGTATAATACATTTTTAAGTATTTTTACGACTTTTTTATATGTTGATATTGAACGAAAACATTACTAATTATTGTAATTAATAATTATTAATTACAATTAATGCTCAATGTAATAAAGCTTGTTTGGTGAGCACTCTAAATTAATAAAATAAAATGAAGGGGTGCCTCCACGTAAACGTATAATTCTCAACAGAATTCTTCCCTACATTTACGTTTTTTATGTATTCCATACATACAATAGAGATACAAATCAATGTACGGGATATTATAATAACTCTTTTAACTCATTGCGGTGTGTTCTCCCCGGTTTGGATAAAATTTGAATATGTGAAAGAGGGGATAGAAAAAATAAAAATATTGACAAAATCTGATTTTAATTATTACATTTAAAAAAAAAACGACTACAACATTGTGTTTTGTCGTTCATTTTAAATTGTTAATAAATTAACTGGCAAAGTCGGTAAAAAATACTACCTCTGTTCCGAAATAAGGTTAACATTTCTATGATTTTTTTGTTTCAAAATAACGTTATCATTTTGCTAAACAAAGTGCTTTTATCAGGGTTGGTTGTCGAAACGAATAACGGTAAGGGTAACGGTATTGAAATTTCTTTGTTTCGCTAACGGTAAAGGTAACGGTATTTAAGACTATTTCGGTAACGGTATACCGTTACACACCATCATACGAAAAATCAAAAAAAATATCTTTACCTATGTGCTTACCAGTACTGACAAAAATAATGAGTCTAAAAATAGATTTTCAAAAAAATAAATTATATAAAAAAAATATTTTTTATTGTATTTTTTTTAATAAAATTTGCTGGTGCGGGAATCGAACCTGTGTCTACAGATTACCAGTCAATAGCTCTACCATCTGAGGTATATCGACATTAGGCCGGGTCGATTTGTGGGGAGGCAAAAATCGCCCATGGCTCAGGGAAAATCGTATTCTAGGGATCAAAATAAGAAACTTTGCCGAAGGAACCATACCTCTAAAACGAATTCTACTGTTGACTTTTGTCCCGTAGGGTCAAGTTTTGAAAAATCACACTTTGACCCATTTAGAGTGCCCCAATCGAGTCCAAATGTATGACCGACCCCCACTAACTTTGGAGGGCCGATCCCCCCATGCCAGTGGCACACCCCTGGAACTCCCCTGGGGGGTTCCCTATACAAACATTTAAAAAAATCACCATTTTTGGCACTTTATTTTATTATTTTTTATTTATTTTATTTATTTTTATTATTTTATTTATTTTTTCTCCTTAGAAATTTATTTAGTCAGAACATATGTAAATGAAAAAATTAATTTAACTTTGTAATAGAAAAGAAAAAATAAAAAATTACTCTTTGAAGTCTTTTTTGCTTTCAAGTCTGGGCAATTTCGCACGGCTCTCTAATGTCGTCGCCATAACAGCCTCTACATTTTCCGGTATAACTCGTTTGGAAACGCTAGCTAGCAATTGAACGTGTCGTTCTGTTTCTTGTATGTGTGATGGAATTTTTGGATCATTAAACGGTGGATCATCTTGATTTAAATATTCTTTCAAAGAACTGTTGACTTTTGTCCCGTAGGGTCAAGTTTTGAAAAATCACACTTTGACCCATTTAGAGTGCCCCAATCGAGTCCAAATGTATGACCGACCCCCACTAACTTTGGAGGGCCGATCCACCCATGCCAGTGGCACACCCCTGGAACTCCCCTGGGGGGTTCCCCATACAAACATTTAAAAAAATCACCATTTTTGGCACATTATTTTATTATTTTTTATTTATTTTATTTATTTTTATTATTTTATTTATTTTTTCTCCTTAGAAATTTATTTAGTCAGAACATATGTAAATAAAAAAATTAATTTAACTTAGTAATAGAAAAGAAAAAATAAAAAATTACTGTTTGAAGTCTTTTTTGCTTTCAAGTCTGGGCAATTTCGCACGGCTCTCTAATGTCGTCGCCATAACAGCCTCTACATTTTCCGGTATAACTCGTTTGGAAACGCTAGCTAGCAATTGAACGTGTCGTTCTGTTTCTTGTATGTGTGATGGAATTTTTGGATCATTAAACGGTGGATCATCTTGATTTAAATATTCTTTCAAAATATCGTATGGAATGCTTCGCGTGAATGGTGGTTCAAATACGTCATTTATGTCATTCATATTGATCATTTCCGTGTAACTTGTGCAATAAAAGTTTATATCTGGTTTTTTATAAGCTCTAAGTCCCGTTGGGTCGTCAACATCGGTTCGATAGCGTAGAATTATCTTGATAGCACAGTCGCGCTTTTCTTTGCTATCATCAAACAACATTGATAAGATATTTTCCGAATGCGCATAATATGAATTATCTGTAATTACTTTATTGACAATTTTGCGTAAACGAGGTTCTAGAAATCTCGACTAACTAATGAATTTGAAAAATAATCTACTACCGTACACGACAGAGCTGTAATACTTGATATTGAAGTACATTGGCACATAACATGTAATTATAAATTCAACCAGTATTCTTAAATTTGCATCTGGATTTTCCGTTGTCACATATAATCGTAATAGTCTAGCGGCCTTGGTGAGCCACCGAGAATGTACAATTTTCCCTGGTTTGATGTTTGCCAGATCCACTGAAACCACGCCGCTAGAAATTGCATGGGTCATGTCGTATAAGTACTTGGAATCGGTGGAAAATTCAATTTTTTCTGGAGCAGGGGGCATATTTTTCAACTCAGTTTTCTGAAAGCCGTCCACCACCTGAAAATATATAAAAATAAAACAATTAAAAACGGTTGACAATTATAATAAATGAGTGATAGCAATAACTTACCGGAAGAGTTTCACAAGTTTCGATTTGACGGCTCAATTTTCCGGTTGCCGATCTTGGTCCAGTGCTGGTTGATTTATCCAAAGCTTCAAACAAATGCCAAAACGGAAGTTCGTTGAAGTGTAGAAGGCAAACGAACCAATGCAATGGTCTTTTTAACAGCAATTCGAATCGTCGTATAATTCCACCGTTTGAGCCAGTGTTTGTTGGCTCACCGTCAGTGCATATGCCAATTAATGCATCCAGTGATATATTTTTATCGTTGAAAAAATCATTTAATTTGGTTGTTTTGTATTCAGCGGTTTCATATTCCAGTCTTACGTAACCAATCAATTCAGAATTCGGTTCTCTCAAAATAACAAGATGAGGTTCTTTTACCATTCTAGTATGATACTTCTCATCAATTGTATCTCTCGTTAAAGTATCATCTTTTCTGCCATCGAATGAAAATGCTAACAAATTGGTATCATCTAACCGTTTGCGAAGCACTTCTTGTCTGCATTTCTCTTTTTCTCGGCGAACTTTCGATTTATCCATGATGAGAGGTTTGCCATGGATATCTTTCATTTTAAAATCTTGGAAAAGAGCTGTTCCCATTGCTGATGCTACTCTATCAGGCACGCCAAATCTGTCACATACCAAGGCAAAGTTAAAACAATCGTATCTCTGTGTGTATTGTGAACTTGTGCTTATATCCAAATCTTCTTGAACCGGTGGCGGTGCGTATGTTGAATCATCGGGATCTTGGTATGTTGGCATTGATGACATAGACGTTGCTCCTTGCTCTTCAATTTCCATCGCAAATCCATCCATTGTTAGACTTCTCTGATTATGTTGATCGTGCATAAACTCTTTGAGGCGTTCGGGAACCAAACCGCATGCACATGGAGCTGCCTTCAAATCGCATTTACATGTTCCAATGAAAAAAATTGTTTACAGAGATTTTACATACTCTGTAAATTGTTGGGGTTTGTTTCTTCTCTTGATTTGCTCTTGATATTTGTCAAGCAATCTATTCAATTTATTACATACACTTTTTTTCAGCATTATTTCCATACCAAGTTTTTCCCAAATTCCAATCAACTTATCTTGTACTTGAATAGTGAATGCTTTATAGGACAACTTTTTTTGTTCGCTCAAGTAAAAATAATATCTCAAGATATCCAGATGGGTTGGTAAATTAAGATCAGTCAAATCAGTAGACACACCAAAAACAGTAACATCATGCCTGGGTATATGACTCATTGGGTTTTCGATAGTTGTTGATGTTGTTATTGCTTCATCTTGCGGTGTAGAGGATGGTGGATTCATTGTAAACTTCTTGATTTGGAATGATTTTTTTTTAAATATTTTTTTATCTCAAATTAGCACTTCACACTTCGAGTTCTTCACAACGACTTAATGCATTCACAAAAACTGTTGCGTTATATATGGTCTAGGAGACGAGGTAATAAGAATGAAATGGTAATTTCAATTCTACCTGTAACCGATTTTGTTGTCAAAACTGCCCATAAAGTACTTACATGTAAATTAAACGTTAATCTGACTACAAATTCTGTTAAGCAAGTGCGCCTTTTATTACTTCTGGAAAATCCTTTATGATCATTTTATGCTCAATTCTACCTGTAACCGATTTTGTTGTCAAAACTGCCCATAAAGTACTTACATGTAAATTAAACGTTAATCTGACCACAAATTCTGTTAAGCAATTGCGCCTTTTATTACTTCTGGAAAATCCTTTATGATAATTTTATGCTCAATTCTACCTGTAACCGATTTAGCTTAAGTAAGTTTACGACATGCAGCTGTGTCTTGTGGTGGCTTAAAAAACCCACACAACCTATTTTACGACCTGCAACAGAACGACACGTTCAATTGCTAGCTAGCGTTTCCAAACGAGTTATACCGAAAAATGTAGAGGCTGTTATGGTGACGACATTAGAGAGCCGTGCGAAATTGCCCAGACTTGAAAGCAAAAAAGACTTCAAACAGTAATTTTTTTTATTTTCTTTTCTATTACTAAGTTAAATTAATTTTTTCATTTACATATGTTCTGACTAAATAAATTTCTAAAGAGAAAAAATAAATAAAATAATAAAAATAAATAAAATAAATAAAAAATAATAAAATAAAGTGCCAAAAATGGTGATTTTTTAAAATGTTTGTATGGGGAACCCCCCAGGGGAGTTCCAGGGGGTGTGCCACTGGCATGGGTGGATCGGCCCTACATACATTTGGACTCGATTGGGGCGGTCATACATTTGGACTCGATTGGGGCACTCTAAATGGGTCAAAGTGGGATTTTTCAAAACTTGACCCTACGGGACAAAAGTCAACAGTTGGGGGGTAGTAGAATTCGTTTTAGAGGTATGGTTCCTTCGGCAAAGTTTGGACGATTATTAAATCGACCCGCCCTAATCGACATGTAATATTTAATATATAAAAACATAATTGACCTGCTGCACACAAGTAAGCTTACTCGCCAACATACAAAAAATCAAAAAATATGTGGTTACATATATCCTTAGCAGTGTAAAAAAAATATTCGCCCTTACTATCTAAATTTTTTAAATGTGTATTTTAGTATGCCTTGACTTAGTTTATTTTTGGAGCATTCTGATTGGTTAATTTATTTTCAACCAATCAAAATGTTTGAAAATATAAATATTTTTGTAGGGTTTTCATACACAGTTTTCATACATAGGTTTTAGCTGAAGAAATAAAACTAAAGCTGAAAATAAAACTAAAAAATGGAGAAATGAATATATTGTACATACACTCAAAAAAAGTCAGTAAAGTCAGCAAATTTTTAATCAGGAGCGTGCTTGCAAAAAAGTTGTTAATTTCAGCAAAAGGTTTGCTGAAAATCAGCAAGCTGATTTTTACCAAAAAAATAGTAATCTTCAGCAAAAGTTTTGCTAACACTTAGTCGACTGCAAATGCAAAAAATCGTTGCAAAAATTACTAAACTTTTTGCTGAATATTAGTAGACTAAAAAAAACTAAAAAACTTGTAGCGAAATTTTACTTCAGTTAATTTATTTGCTGAAAATTTAAATATAGAATATGTGTAGAGTTGTTTTTCTTTTTTTTGTCATTTCCGTTTCCAGACAAGCTGCGACATCTACATCTTGTCTATCTGGTTGTCGTCCACGCTATGAATGCGGTTATCAGCACAATTTTTGTTGCAAAATAAATTAGTAAAACATTAGTTCAAAATTAGTTTAGTGCTAAAAAAATATAACTACCCGAGTAAAAAAAATTATATATAATCATATGTGGCATATATTACAATATATAATTAGACATGTGGTTATGTATATCCATATATAATTATATATGAGGTTTTTTCCGAAAAATTTTCCTTATATTATGCCATATATAATTTCATCTAATTAGATATCAGCCATCATAATATTAGATATGGCATATATAATTATATATTACATAACATGGTTGATCTTATTGCATATATAGTTATATATAGAACTATATCTTAATATATATGGTTGCATTTTAGCAATATATAATTATATATGGTATCATTTAAACAATATATAATTATATATGGTGACAGTTAAACTAGATATTATCATATATGGTGCCATTTAAACAATATATGGTCATATATGGTACCTCATAAACCAAATCTTTAATTCAGTTCCAGATATGATAATATATGGTACTATATATAGTGCGATATATATTTATATATGGTGCTATTTAAGCAATATATTATCATATACGGTGACATTCAAACCATATATTATCATATATGGTGCCATTCAAACCATATATTATCATATATGGTACCATTTAAACCATATATTATCATATATTCAACAATATATGCCCATATATGGTACCTGATGAACGACATTTTTAATACAGATGCAGATATGATAATATATGCTACCATATATAGTCCCATATATATTGATATATGGTGTCATTTAAACAATATTAATATATATATGGTATCATTTAAATAATATATTGTCATATATGGCACAATTTAAACAATATATGGTCAAATTTGGTACCACATCAACATTTTGAATACAATTCCATATATGGTTTAATTTGAATAATGTAAAACTGTATGGCGCTATAAAAAATATTATCAGATATGTTACTTCATGAACAATATTTATAATACAGTGTCATATATTGTAATATATGTATATCATACAATATATATTGATGTATGGTAATGGTACAATAATTCCAATATCAGTTGAGATACAATTTGTGGGTCCATATCAACAATTTGTTCACGTACATTTAACATATATATATGTACATTTAAGTTATAATTTATAAACACTTTATAAAGTTAAATAGTTCCATAAACCTCGTCTAACTGTATAGAATGTTTATGAATACACGATTTAATATATAATAATTACAACTACAAATTGGTGCCATTATCTAAAATTTAATTTAATGTTAACTTATAATAAAATAAAAATGTATTTCCTAAAAATAAAAATATAGTGTTAATTAATGTTAATATACAATAGGTTTAAGTTTAACATCCCAGACAGAAAAATATAATCGGCACAATGCTGGCAAACCGTTGGCGATGGTCGGTTATGCGTTGGCAGAACGTTGCATTAACTATCTTGGCAAAAAAATAGATTTAAAAAAACATTTTGCAAAAAATTGAGAAAACTTTTTTAATATTTGCTTTTAAAAACATGAAATTTAGCCCAGTCCACCAGATTGTCAGCCAAGACCTCTACACTCTAATCTAACCAGACTTGTTATAGATGTGTGATAGCTACAAATTAAATGAATGATAAAAGCATTTCGAGCTAACTTATAAGCATCGAAAAAAGGTATTCCAGAAATTATTAAATGTATTTTAGAAAATTTTAATTGTATATCACAAAATATTATTTGCACTTCAGAAACTACAATATTACGCAAATTTAATTATTTATTTATTTAGTTGTGTCCAGAAATAATGAAATCTATTTCAGAATTTCATAGCTAATAGAGAAAAATTTCTCAAATACATTTCATAATTTCGGAAATACGATTGATAATTTCTGAAATACAGTTTGATAATTTCTGAAATACAGTTGTGAATTTCGGAAATACAATTAATAATTTCTGAAACACAATTGATAAAACTGAACTTCAATTGACTAGTTCTGAAATACAATTCATAAATGTGAAAAATAATTGATGAGTTCTGAAACACAATTGATAAAACTGAAATTCAATTGATTATTTCTGAAATACAATTGATAAATCTTAAAACAATTAATACAATTGGAAATGGTGTGGAGCGTCGAAAAGATGTAAATAAAATTATTTTATTCAAAGATTTCAATTTAATAAAAAAATAAATATATAATTTTATAAAAAAATTTATAGAAAAAAAAATTTTAATTTTATAAAAAGAAATTCATTTTGTAAAAGAAATGCATATTGAACTCGTTACCTTCTGAGTTTAAACCTTATTTTAACAAAATATTGTAATTTTTATACAATCAGTGCTCTGCCAGTCTATTATTTTTTGAACAGTTGGCAATATATGTCTGGGATCTTATTTAATCCCAAATAAATGGAGATCTTACGTAGTACCCAAATATAATGCGGCATCTAATTTTATCTGTAATTTTTATGGATACTTTTAGATGTCAATCCCCAAATATATTGCTGTTTCTAATTCGATCTGCCATTTTAATACCGAAATAAATTGCTGGATCTAATTCGATCTGCCATTTTTCTGATAAATTTAGATCCAAGTTTATCCCCAAATATATTGCTGGATCTAATTTGATCTGCCATTTTTCTGATAAATTTAGATCCAAGTTTATCCACAAATATATTGCTGGATCTAAATCGATGTGCCATTTTTCGGATCAAATTATATCTAAGTTTATCCCCAAATATATAGCTAGATCTAATTCGATCTGCCACTTTTTCGGATCAAATTAGATATACGTTTATCCACAAATATATTGCCGGATCTAATTTGATCTGCCAAAATTGAGATCAAATTAGATCTAAGTTTATCCCCAAATATATAGCTGGATCTAATTGGATCCGCCATTTTTCGGATCAAATTAGATCTAAAAATATCCGCAAATATATAGCTGGATCCGCCAATTTTCGGATCAAAATAGATCTAGGTTTATCCCCAAAGATATCACTGGACCTCCCAATTTTGAGATATAACTTGATCTTAGTTTATCCCCATATATACAATGGGATCTAATACGATATGATTGGATACACCCAATTTTGAGATCTAATTGGATCAGCTAGATATTACAGCAGATCTTAAACAATATCAAATTGGATATAATTAGATATTGCGCGAGATCAATTTTTTTTACTCGGGTATAATAAAAATTGCTGAAAACTAGTACACTTGATATACAAGAGGTTTTACTAATTTTTCTATTAACTTATTTTTTTGAGTGTACTTAACAACTTCAAAATATATTTTCTTTTAATTAAAAGGTATTTTTGATTTCAAGTGAAACTTGCCAACATTACAAATTAATTGATTTGTCTAAAATATTGAAAAAACATTTAATTAACTAATGGGAAAAATTAAAAAAAGTTTGCTAAAAAACAAAATATTAATCAGAAAACAATAATAAAATATGGCAAATATATGTACTCGCATTAGTAAAATATTAAAAAAAAAAATTTTTTTCTAAAAATTCAAAACTATACAGCACATACATATATATTTATGTAAGTACATATGTAAATGCATTTTTGAAAAATATAGTTCGGTATTAATTAGTATTGTCATTATTATTACTATAATTAATATTTTCGATTTCAGGTGAAACTTGACAACATTGCAAATTACTTGATTTGCAGAAAAAAATGAAAAATATTCAATTAACCCATTTTCTTCTTCTTCCTACTCTTGAGTATACATATTATACTATTTATTAAAGCATAGAATCACCCAGCAAAACCTTTCATTACCATGTAATGAGTTTTAGGTATTGAAATCTTAAGTGTTCACTAGTTACCTTTTAATTACTAAACTACTTATTTTAACATGGTGATGTCATTGGAGGAAAGTCATTACACTGATGTTACCTGTAAGTAGTTTATCAGCTGTTCTATAAATAGATGTTAAATATAGATTTAAAAAAATATAAAAATTTAAAAACCAATAGGAGCTGACACGTATTGATCAGCGTACCCCACGATTGTCAGGCAAACACTCTAACCATTAGACCACGACATCACTATGATTTTTAATGCTTTAACTTATGTACACATTTATTGTGGCAACTGTTATACATGTCTATTTTTCACAAAACTTGTTATTATTAAATACTGCTTAATGAACATTAACATTTCTATAAATAGATGTTTAATATAAATTACAAAAAAAAAAAAAAACAACAATGGAAGCTAACACGAGTTGAGCAGCGATCCTCATGTCTGTCAGGCAAAAACGATAACCACTAGGTTACGCCATAGTTATGCTTTTTAATGATTTAGAACATATATTATTGGTTTCAGCTATTGTGAAATAGTAATGTGTGGGGTATAATTATCGGTAACTCATTACATTCAGTTTAAAAGTAATTCAACGGGTAATGAGATATGAGATCTAAGTAATTCATGTAGTAATGACCAGTCATTACCAAGGTTTTGCTGGGCATATACCGATTAATGGAAAAAATAATAAAATTGGTTAAAAAATTATATTTTTTTTCTAAAATTTTTTAACATTAATATGATATCAAATATATTTAAAAAAAAACAGTCTTCAAAAATACACTCCGTAAATACATTTTCAAAAAATATACCTACGTATACGTATGTAGTTGTGATTTGTTATTTAAACTTGTGAATGGCGAAGTGTACGTACATGCATGCATACTTATATGAAAAAGTTAGTAGTTTCCTAGTTTTTACAAGGAGTATGTCATGTGATAATATGCGATCTTAATAAAATTTAGATATTTTGTAGAGAAAAAAATTCTAACGTTGGGGTGTCTGAGATTATTGGCGATCTCGGGCATTTAGGGGGTTAAAATTGGGGTAAAAAATTACCCATTTTTTTATTTTTTCCCAAAAAAATTAGCTACGAATGGTGTTCATATCTATCCGTTGAATTTTCGATTAGATTTTCAATAAGTGGGCTGTTTTTCCAGAAGTTATTGAAAATGCATTTTCATTTACTATTTACCGAAAAAATTTAATGAAAAAACAATTTTTGTGTAAAGGAAAGCATTTGTATGCATATTTCTAAACATCTTAAATGTAGGTTTATGCATTTAATACAGTTCTTTTAGACACATTTAATAAAAATTCAACAAAATTTTAATGTTGCTTAACTCTCTTGATACAATTAAAAATGTGTCTATATGTGTCTTTAGTTATCTTGGCACCATGTTAAATCATTAATTTAAATTTTATTTGTTTAGTTGGTGGGCTGAAATTGGTTAAGGTTTTTTTGTGTAACTCAACTAAATTTTAAGTTACTGAGTTAAATATTGCTATCTTGGCACCATCTTTACTTTAGGTTTGCGCATCCTTTCAAAATCTATAGTCCTTGGTGGTACATGTTTCTGGTATTTATCAAGCAAACCAGTTAATTTTGTGAAAACACTCTTTCTATTAATGATTTCAATATTTAATTTACACCAAATTTGGATCAATTTATCTGTTACGTTAGGAGTAAAAGTTTTATACGAGAACATTTTGTTTTCAAATTTAGCACGATCACTTAAAAAAAAAATATTTTAAAATGTCACATTTAGTACGCAAAGTAAGATCATTTAAATCACTTGATAAACCAAAAACAACAATATCTTGCAGGCATGTTAGTCAATCTAGAGTCAAAACTTGTTGATGTTGTTGCTTTCATTTGCGAAGACAATGCAGACGATGTTGATGGTTCTTGATTATCCATAATAACTTTGATATTATCACTGCACTCTTAAATTGTGTCACACTAAATTAAAAATTAATAAAAAATATTGGTATTGTGATACCGAGTTTTTATTTAAATATTTTGGCAAACTGCGTGCGCATTGCACGATGAACGATTAAGGAAGGAGGAAAAGCAAGCTTGGCAACGTTTAGTGTTGGTAAATGTCATTATTTTGTAACGTCATTATTCAGTGTTACAAAGTTGTTCAATTGAACAATGCTGCCATTGACGACTTATTCTACAGGTATCAATACAGATTCTCAAAGGTGATAAAAATTCCTTTCAAACAAGCCCAGATTGAGAAATCTACTATAATTCTATCCGATTTTATGACGAATTTAATTAAAGTATATATGGAAAAATATCTATTTTGAAATTTTGTGGGGCTCCAAATCCGACTTAGAGGTATCGTCTCTTGAGCAAAATTTATCAAAATCAGCTATAGATTACGTTTTTGCCAAAAAATCGTTCCATACAATTTGACCCGCCCTAATATATGAGTGAAATCAAAAAATGTGATAAATTTTTGGGCCAAATTTGTTAGAAGCAAAAAGTGTTAATATTTCGGTTTTTTCTTAATGGAATCAGTAAGTTTAGTCATTATAAACCTAATTGCAAAAAATCTCTTCTACTAGTTGTCGCAATAACTTTTTTTGCACAATTTTAATTTTTTTTGTTGTAATGGAGTTTACATTTCTGCAAGCAAAAGATATAACAAAAAAAATTGCGTACGAATTTTCTTCAATTTATTAGTTTTTCGTATTTGGGTTTTCAACTTGCTTTCCAATGATATATAATTTGTGTTTATCAAATTGGCGGTTTCGCGAATAAAAATACAATTCATTCCGCGAAAAAAATTTTTATTTTTTTTAAATTTTGTATTTTTGGTCCTTTTAAATGCTTTTCAAAAATATAAAATTTTTTAAAATCCCAACAGCGGTTGCGCAGTTACAAAATAATATATTAAAAACATAACATTTCAAGATCAAAAAATTCTTAAATTGTGTGAAACAAATTTAATTTGTCAAACTAATGTCAGTAATGACTCGAAATATCGATTCAAAACCAATGAAATGCAAAATCAATCGTTTTTCGCTCCAGCAGCTTAGGGTAAAAAACTGATAACTTTTTTTGATTTGACGCAAAATTATTAGTTGAATCGTCTTTTTACGCATAAATATTAGTTATTTTAAACATTTATCTACATTAATTTGAATGAAATCTGATGCAAACAATTATGGTTACGGAGTTTACAGTTACGGAGTTTACATTTGGTTACTTTTTTCGTTTTCTTTCAGAAACGCTTTGTCAGAATTTTTTTTCCGAAACAAAATCGCATGATGCCTACATGGTTAATCCAAATATGACATTGTTTTTCTTACTCGTTAAATAGTTTGGTGTAAAAATTAGGAACGGAGTTAACAACATTTTTTCAAATCTTATTAAAGACATCCTTTTTCATCTCAAGAATGTTACATGCTGCAGAAAAGCTTCAAGTCTGTTATGCTGGATGATTACCTACAGTCCAACGATCATTTGAGTATGAATAACATTATACTTTTCGCAATATATATAATAGATAACTCCAAAATTCTGGTATATGCATTTTTATCAAAAATTATGACGAAAAATCGTTACAGAGTTGAAGTCGTGATAGCTAAGATATATGAAAAAGTTTGTAAAATGTATTAATTTTTATTAAAAACGGCACTTTTCCTCTTCATAAAAATTCTTACAGTTAGTGTTTAGCTTTATTGGTTATTAAAATATAAGCTATTAAAGTTAAAAAACCTTATGAGTTACTTGTTACGGAGTTTACAATTGGCGTATAAAATTGGTCACAAATTTTATGTATTAACCAAAAATTGGTCAGATTGTTATAAATTTTGTAAAACAGGTGACAATGCGCTGATATATATCGAAATATGTAACTCAAATGTTTTCCATGCATTAGAAATTAGGTGGTTACACGGTTTTTATTACATTTTTTGATATCACCCATATATATATATATATATATTTTGAAAATCTAATTTGAAATTTAGATCTTTCTACATTTCTCCATAAACTTTAACTTTTTATAACCAAATTTATCACTTTAATAAACAAATTTGTTAAAATGTGTATTGAGGTTTTTTAAATGGCGACTGGTTTAATGAAAATAAAGAACATTTTTTATATTTCATCTAATTATTTATGATAACAAATTTTTATTTCTCTCCTTTTCCCCTCTTTTTCCTTTTTTCCCCTTTCTGAGTTCTGGAATTTGCTGAGGGGGGGGGGGGGAGGATTTCCCTATTCCCCCTGGAGCCGCGCATGACAAAATTGATTAAAATTTCGACTACCCCTAACCATATAATACCCCCGTGGAAAAGTTTTCCCTATATAAATATGGACCTTGGTGGGGCCTTGTACCATCCGAAATTTTTAATGAAATTGTTCTACTTCATAAAATGGCCCATATCTCGAAAACTAAGCAAGATAGAGCAAAACGGACAAAATGTTTGCTCCTTAGGAGTGCCCTTACTTGTCCTTAGCCGATTTGGGCTAGGCCCGGCGAGGGTCCCGAGACCTTAAATTTAAACAGATTTTACGACTCAGTATAATTACAAATAAAACTGTTGTTTTGCTAATTTTTTACTTAAATCTAGATTTGTTAAATTTAACGAAAAATGTTTTAAACCAACAAATTTTATTTTAAGCCAAGAAACAGAAATAAATTTTGTTAAAGTAACAAATTTTTCTGTTCAGCCAACAGACCTATTATTTTGAGTGCAGAGTTATTTCGCAATGCTCAATCGAAAATCGTATATCGTTATCAGTAGTTCGATTTTTTCAGCGTTGATTCTTTGAAATAAAATTAACGCATTTGTTGCAGCCATGTCGAGGAGGCGGTAAAAATTCTGGTTGCCATATTTTGCGTTTTGATTTGTAATCCATTACGACCTATATAATAATCCATTAAATCTACACAGCCCAAGGTTCTACACAGCGACTTTGGTTCTCTGGAAAGGCTTAGTGCCAACAACCGTTGATCTCAGTCTGACATTCTTCGTATCCTTCCACAAAACTGTGGTAATATCAACTACGTAAGGAAAGCCAATAAATTCCGTTGAGTAACCTCGTGGTGCTTTTTTATGTTCTTTGCTTTTTCAGTTTGAAGTTTGCAGCTGGGAATCTGATTCGCTTAAAGTGCCAAGACTAGAAATACCACGTGCTCTAAGGTGCACCATAAGCGGTAGAGACGTGTGAAAATTGCCGAAATAGAACCCGGGTAAAAAAAATAATATGATGTTATATGTAATGATATCTTATTTAATATAATTGGAGATATGCTATGATCCGAAAAATGGTGGATAAAATTATATCGGATAAGATCTTAATATATTGAATCATATAGAATCTTATCCGGATTTTGACCCGATATAATTATATCTAATTTGATGTAGAAAGACATAATTATATAACGCTTAATACTTCAAGATCAAAAGAAAAACTATTAAAAAGTACTGAAAAATAACACCCTTAAGTTAAGAATTAAAAATTTAAATAAAAATTTAGAAGAAGTTGTACATAATTGTAACCAAGCCTTCTCATATAAACTTGTATTCTACCCGTAAACTGTGTAAACCTGGTATGTTTATGAGTTTAATGTCAAATTCCATACATAAAAATATGGCTTGTATTTATGCAAGGTTTACAAGGAATTTAGGAGTTATAATGAGTACGCCTTTTATATTTTGAAATCATACATAAATATATCTCAAAAAAACATAGAATTTTTTTTACATTGCGCTATACTTAAACATATCTAAAACAACTTAGGAAAAAAAATTAACATTGAGCTATATAAAACTTTATATATTTTCCGATAAAGCCATTTTTAATTATATATGACGATGTATTAAAATTGTCATAGCATATGTAAATAGATATGGCACATATAAATATATATGGGGACATGTATATTTATACTGATCTATATATGACATCATATAAGAAATTTTTGAAAAACTCAAAGCTATACATAATTATATCCGCAAAGATATAGTGTTACACTTGACTATATATAAACATATTAATTCATATTAAATTATATAATTTCCTATATAACTATTTTTACTCGGGAATATATGATTCACAAAATTTTTAACTGTTTGAGACGACATGATTTTATAAAATCTTAAAAAATTTAAGGAAAAGGAAAGTTTTCACAAAATATATGCAGTCTTTATTTCTTCCACTTAGGACTGATTACTGAATTTCTAGAGAAAATTTAGCCGACAGTTAAATTGAAATTTTATATGAGAAACAACAACAAATGTGTCAGTTAAAGACCCAGTTAGTAGCTAACTGAACATTCAGTAATCAAAGTCATATTTTCCCAAATTAATAAAAAATCATAGCAATCAATACGTTTGATTGAAGTCAAAAATGAACAGACCTAGCAAAACCTTTCACTACCAAGTAATGAGATTTAGGTATTGACATCCTAAGTGTTCACTACTTACCTTTTAATTACAGAACTTATTTTAACATGGTGTTGTCATTGGAGGAAAGTCATTACACTGATGTTACGTTGAAACGACGAGTTTTCCTCCGCTAGTTGGGTTAAACTCGCGGGGGTAGGGATCACAGAAATTTATTTCATTCAGTGGCCGAGAGTAATGTAGAATGGGAAGTTACCTACGAACGGTACGCTTCCTGAATGCAAATTATGTTCAAGTACTTCCGCAGGATATTCAAAGGGATATGTCAAAAAGTGACTTACGAACGGCATGCTTCCTGGATTCAAATTATGTTCAAGGGCCTTCACAAGATATGGCAGAATTTTTAAAAGCATACGACAGGAAGTGACCTACGAACAGCACGCTTCCTTGATGCAAATAATATTCAAAGACCTTCGTTGGCTATGGCAGAATATTCAAAAGGATACTTCAGGAAGTGACCTACGAACGGCGCGCTTCTTGAATACAAATGATGTTCAAGGACCTTGGTAGGGTAATCACAGGATTTCGAGGGATATCCAAAACACCTCGTAGTATATTCAAAGGACCTCGAAAGATATTCGCAGGATACCTACAGGATCTTAAAGGATGAGATCCACTCACGTAACACGTCCTTGTCAGGATAAGTGCTTAAGAGCTAGAAAGAGAGACTAGTAGAAATTACATTGTGGTCATGTTCACGACTTCTGGCAACTGACCCAGATTTTTACGATTCTGCGCTTTATATACCACTATGGCAGCTGAGTGTGTTCGTAGTAGTAGTGGTGACAAGAGTGTGGTGTATTAGTCAGTACATAGAGTAAATTTCAACGTGTGTAGACAGAAACGAGCGGAGCGACTTATGTCGTTACAACGTGTAAGTATTTTATCAACTCCTCTATAAATGGATGTTAAATATAAATTTAAAAAGTATAAATTTAAAAAGCAATGGGGTATGACACGAATTGATCAGCGTACCTCATGATGATCTGGCAAACACTGTAACCATTAGACTACGACATTGTTATGATTTTTAATGCTTTAACGTGTGTACGTAAATGTAAATGTGTATTTATTGTGACAGCTGTTGTATGTCTACTTTTAACAAAATTTGTTGTTGTCAAATACTGCTTACATGTAATACTGAGGGTAATGAATATCAACAGTTCTCTTAATAAATGTTTAATAGAAATTAAAAAAAAGAAAGAAAAACAAAACAATGGGAGCTGACACGAATTTATCATCGAACCTTATGATTGTCAGGCAAAAACTCTAACCACTAGGATACGCAATAGTTATGGTTTTTAACTCTTTCACTACCCTTGTACACTACAGTGTACACATTAAAAAAAAATATATAAAATTTAATAGTGCTAAAAAAACTTAATACTTTTTACAAATAAGTTTATTAGGATCTTGGATTTCAAATAAATATAAGCAGTTCAACATGACAATATGGTCGCGATATTTGTTAATGAAGTCTAATTTTTTGAAGAAATCATAATCTCCGTGAAAAGGGGGTTTTGGTGTTTCTCCTAAACTAATGAAGATAAATAATTGAAATTTGGCATATACTTAGCTTCGTTTTATGACGAGAATAAAAACCACCAAAAGATTTTTGGCTACTCAAATATTTAAGTGGTAAAACGGGGCTCAGAAGTTTGAAAAAATCGATTTTCGACCGTCATTTTCGGTGGGTAGGAGGGGGAGGGGGCAAAATATGTTACATATTTTTTTCTAATTTGAGGACCCTTAACAAGAATCGGAAGTCAAAATAACGATACATCCGCAAACAAAAAGTCGGTAGTGAAAGGGTTAATGATTTAACCATAATGTTTTTGCAATTGTGTGTCGAGTTTAGCGTAAATTTGTTGACATTACATACTGCTTACATGTAATTCTGAGGGCAGTGAACTATAAATTTAGTAATGAAATTGTAATTTGTAGGGTATAATATCGGTAACTCATTACATTCAGCTTAGAAGTAATTCAAAGGGTAAGGAAATTCGAGATCTAATTAATGCATTTAGTAATAACCAGTCATTACCAAAGTTTTGTTGGGGAAAACCACCTAAACGGCAACAAATAACTAAATAAGTAAATAAGTCTGGAGATATTTTTTAAGCTAAACCACTCAAAAAGTCTTCACAAAAAGCTCGATTCAAATTCAAAGCAACTAAAAACATGTTCAGCAATTTGGTCGAAAAAATAATAATTGTGAATAGAATTGGATTTTGATGATGAACTTCTGTAGATGGTCTTAGTGGTTAAAGGGTTAAGAGTTTTAATTACTCTTTCTTCAACTATTCAACACTTTTAAACATGAATCGTATCGGACGTAAATTTTTGCAGTTGTATGGCAGTTGCCCATTTTTTTGTTATCGAAGCTGCATATTGGTCTAGTAAAATCTTGTTCTAAAACTGAAAAGTCTAGCTTCATTATTTTCTAAGATATATAATTTTGTTCCCCTAAAATTATAAAATCTTATACTCTGCATGGCATAAGTAAACTATTTTAAAGACCGCGAAAAAGTAATGTAATTTTTAATGATTTTCTTTGATAATGCTATGGGCATTTTGATAATTGTAAAACAAATTTAAAAAAATTATTGTCCCAATCTTCATATTACTTACCTATAACATTATTCCCAGAACTAACAATTGATCCTCCTCCTCCACCAAGAACAATAGCGGGTGCCAAAATGCCACCAATAGATGGTGATCCCGTACTGGAATTACTTGTAGGAGCATAAACCTGTGATGAAATACCCAGAATATCTGGTGATTGTCGAGGCCCACACATAATCGTTGTATTGCTCATTATACCAGACGTTATAGAACCGGCTGTACTACTTTGAGACAGTAAATTATTAGAGGGACCCAATGTGCCATATAAGTTTCCGGTTGGGGCATAACTTATATAATTCTGAAAAAGTAGAATAAAACATATGTATATGAAGTACTACACCATACATGGACCAATTTCGTGCAACCCTTCATTAATTTCAAAACAATCAAAAACAATTTGAAAAATAAAAATTTGCTGATCATTTTCTTACAAATTATTTTCAAATGAAAGAAAGGTCATAAAATTTATATTAATTTAATTTCGATAAGGCCAGCAGGGTAGAATATGTATTTTTGCGTCTCCCACAAATTCATCATCAGCATCCATGCAATTGTAGATTAATAATTGATGATGTCCATGCGCGGTTCCAGCAATTAATATAATAGGAAAAATCATACGCCACCGTAGACAAATATATTAAGTTGGACACTGAGGCGTATGATTTTTCCCCTTATATTAATTGCTGGAACCGCGCATGATGATGTCCTATTTGTATTTCAATGGAGCAAATTTACAAATTCGAAGCAACTCAATTAAACTAACATTAACGAAATTCTAACAGTACTACTTTTATTCTTTGTTATTACTGTTTTTAATTTGAACTTTAATTCTTAAAGTATCGCAGCTGGTTTTTATGAAATTCAACCCTGATTGAAAAATTTATGTTGTGATTAGTATTTCCAATTCGGTTAATCGATTAACCGATTCCTCGATTAATCGCCTCTATTTCGGTTAATGTCGAAACAAATAATTCAAAACTCAAATAATTATTCGATCCGAATAATCGGTTAAAACAGGTCGATTAACCGGTTACAAGTTTAATATGGAATTTATCCCTTATTTTTTTCTCAAAACTTCATAATTTTCTTAACTTTGGCTCAAAAATTACAAGAAACATAAACACAAATATATTTGATTTGTATTTAAGAAAATTCTAATTGTATTTTAGATTTGTCCAAATACATTTCAAAATTATTCACTTGTATTTAAAAATTTGTTATCTGTATTTCAAAATTTTAAAATTGCATTTAAAATAATTCCATTTGTATTTCAAAATTCTCCAAATGTATTTCAGAAATTTCCAAATGTATTTCAAAAGACTCTATTTGTATTCCAAAATTTTCCAAATGTATTTAATAAAATTCCAGTTGCATTTCAAATTTTTATAAATGTATTTCAGAAATTTCCTTTTTTTTTAAAAGCGTTTTTACAAACATGCCTGTTTTCTCTTTCGTAATGAAAATTTGATAGGAATTATGAGACATGTACGTTAGTAAATATTCTTTTAAAATAAAAATATAAATTTCTGAAATAGATTTCGAAAAATTTGAAATGCAATTAGAATTTTATTAAATACATTTGGAAAATTTTGGAATACAAATAGAGTCTTTTTAAATTCATTTGGAAATTTCTGAAATACATTTAGAAAATTTTTAAATAGAAATGGAATTATTTGAAATGCATTTTGACAATTTTGAAATACAGATTTAAAATTTTTAAATACAAATGAATGATTTTGAAATGTATTTGTACAGTTTTCAAATACAAATAGAATTTTCTTAAATGCAAATAAAATATTTTAAAATATATTTGTATAATTAGTGAGGGCAGATATTATTCAGCCTCTAGTTCGATGTGATTGATATATTTGTATAATTTTGAAATACATATTGAAAATTTTAAAATTAATTTTGAACAATTTTGAAATGAATTTTGAAACGTTTTTATACAATTTTAAACAGTGTTTGGACAATTTTGAAAAATTTTTGAACAATTTTAAAACATTTTTGGACAATTTTGAATGATTTTTGGACAAATTTAAAACATTTTTGGAAAAATTTAAAAAAATTTTGGATAATTTTGAAACATTTTAGACAATTTTTAAACCTTTTTAGGCCATTTTAGAATATATTTGAACAATTTTAAAACATTTTTGGACAATCTAAAAACATTTTTGGAGAATTTTAAAACATTTTTAAACAATTATGAAAAATATTTGGAATTTTCTGAAATAGAACTGAAAAAGGTGTAGAATACCGTAACCGTTTCACTGAAATTAAATTTTTATTCGTATTTGAGACATTAATAATAACGAAGTAACCTAAAGTTAACACAAAATTAAAGCTAAAAAATCAAAATTAAATGGAATTTGACAACTGTACACTGAGAGAAATGTCTACATTCTATTTATGAATTTTTACATTGATTCAAAAAAGTTTCGCTGAAGTTCGTACATTGAAAATTTTTATGAAGCTTTCCATTAATTTTGTTAAGAAAAGTTTAGTGGAAATTTAGTCTACTAACTCTACTATTCAGAACATTTTTTTTTGCAAATTTTTGTAGAGTAAATTGATATTTTGAATTAATTAATATTTTACTCAAATGGAACTAAATCTTTTTTTTTATTTTATTTCTTCAGAGGAGGAGGAAGAACTTTGGACAATAATTTTTTTAAATGCAATATTATATTTATTGTAGTATTCATTAAATTTGCATTTAAAGAAATTTTGTATCCAAAGTTTTACAGATTAAAAAAAAATTTCGTAAAGAAATAGAAAATTTACCTTTGGGTTATGCTGTTTTTAACTTCTAATTTTTATAAAAAAAATCTCCTAGTTTCAGCAGTTTTTTTTTGCCATTTTTAACTAATTTTTGATAGCTTCAGCTATATTTTTAAATAAATTTTTCTATTAGTATAAGAAATGTTTCAATTTAGATAATCTCAGATTCCGAAACTTTCAATCTTAAGGTACATTTACACGCGAGAGAAAACTGCTAGAGATGGAGGAAAAAACACTACAAAATAGCTAAACTTTTTTAAAAAATAATGGAAGAGATAGTAAGTAGAAGATTAACAGATTTTCTGGATAAATATAAAATCATAAACGTCAACCAATTTGGATTTCAAAAAGGTAAAAGCATTACTAACTTACTGGGCAATTTCGCAAACTACATCAATGAACAACTAAGTAAAAATCATCACTGCTTAACGTTGTTTATTGACTTTAGTAAAGCTTTTGATACATTGTCACATGAAAAATTGATTCTAATGCTAGAAAAAATTGGAATAAGAGGGCATTGTCTAGAATGGTTCAAAAACTATCTATCCTTTAGAAAATACTATGTTAAAGTAAACAACCTAAGCGATGAAACCGCCATAGAACATGGAGTACCTCAAGGATCCAAACTGGGACGAATTCTTTATATCATCTATTCTAATAAACTAATCAACTCATTAAAACTAAGCAAAATATTCGCTTATGCAGACAATACTGCCATAGTCGCAGCCCACAAAGATTTGCAGGTAGCAACCAATTTGATGCAACATCAACTCGATACGGCAATAAGATTGTGTCACGATCATGGATTAGTCATCAACGCATCCAAGACAAAGCTAATGCATATAAAAACTCCGCATTTTCGATACGCAGATATTAAACTTAAATTTCATAACACTGAATATCTGCACAACAATAAATTAATGGACTTTGATTATATTAACGATCATTGTCAAACTTTTATAGAAATCGTTAATACATATAAATATCTTGGTGTGTGTATAGACCAAAACTTTAAGTGGCACGTGCACGTGGAAGAAGTCCGGAAAAAATTAAGAAAGGCAGCGTATATACTATATCACTTAAATTTTTGTTCCAATAAAATGGTAATGAGACAAGTATACTATTCGTTGGCCGAATCTCACATTCGTCATGGTATAACAGCCTGGGGAAGTTCAACAAGCTGTAAAAAGCTCCAACAAACACAAAATCAATTTAAATTTTGAAATCACACAACACTATCAACGAACAGCTAGAAAATCCAATAAATAGAAATTCAAACAATCAACTAACAAGTATTGCTAAAGATCAACATATACTTAATGTAAACAAACAATAGATTTTTATAACGATGCCAGATTTTTGCAAACAATCAACCACAACTACGGAACACGAAGAAATGAAGAAGGAAGATTCAAGATCCAAAGCTACAGAAATGAATATGGAAGGAGAGCACTGTCCGTTGTAATCCCAAAAATATTTAACAATATGCCTTATAATATTATAAGAAATGTTAACACCAATATGAAAAGAAGAAAAATTTTTAAAATTATTATATAAGTATGCAATGAGTACTCAGGGAAAAATTAAAAAAAAAAAACAATACTTCATTAATGTTCAGCTAATTTTATTTTTTTTTTCCTTTATTGAACGACATACTTACTTGGTTTAAATATTTTAGTTTGAAAGGAAGGAAAAATTCTGTAACCTAGTGTCTTCAAATGCAATGAAATGTTCAAAGAAATTTGAAAATAACACACAAAGCAACAACAAAATTATTTTCGTTGTTGTTGTTGTTTCTGAATTTCAATTGATGTTTTCTGAATTTCAATTGATATTTTCTGAATTTCAAATGACGATTTCTGAATTTCATGTGATATTTTCTGAATTTCAAATGGCGATTTCTGAATTTCAATTGATATTTTCTGAATTTCAAATGACGATTTCTGAATTTCAATTGATATTTTCTGAATTTCAAATGATGTTTTCTGAATTTTAATTGATATTTTCTGAATTTTAAATGACGATTTCTGAATTTCAAGTGATATTTTCTGAATTTCAAATGACGATTTCTGAATTTCAATTGATATTTTCTGAATTTCAAATTACGGTTTCTGAATTTCAATTGATATTTTCTGAATTTCAATTGATGTTTTCTGAATTTCAATTGATATTTTCTGAATTTCAAATGACGATTTCTGAATTTCAATTGATATTTTCTGAATTTCAAATTACAATTTCTGAATTTCAATTGATATTTTCTGAATTTCAAATGACGGTTTCTGAATTTCAATTGATATTTTCTGAATTTCAAATGATATTTTCTGAATTTCAATTGATATTTTCTGAATTTCAAATGACAATTTCTGAATTTCAATTGATATTTTCTGAATTTCAAATGATATTTTCTGAATTTCAAATGGAAATTCTGAATTTTAATTGATCTTTTCTGAATTTCAAATGGAAATTCTGAATTTCAATGGATATTTTCTGAATTTCAAATGGAAATTCTGAATTTCAATTGATATTTTGTGAATTACAATTGCAAAAGGTGTAGTAAAATAAAATTACGTACCGGAAACTATTGATCTGGTGCTGTTATTTCAGAAGTAATGGCGATTTTCGATTTTTGAAAATTATGAAATTTGACGAATTTAGCAATAAACATCAATAAATTTTGATGAAATTACTTTTATTTACTACTAACTCTGAGCGTATAATAATTAATTTCAGAAAAAATCTGCCAACTTGTTTTCGAGTTAGAAAGATATTGATAAGACGTATCTTGACATTATCCTTTGAGCCCTGGAGCTTATTTTACAAGTAGAGACTCTACACTAGCTTCGTGATTATCGATAATATTTGCCAAATCGTAAATGTATTTTTGGGGACTTTTCAAATATTGTTTTCTGTTTTAAGAAGTTATTTTTTTCAAACTTACGAAATTTTTACTTTAACTATTTACATCCTTCTTGCTTTAAAATAAGTCCTTGTACAAAAAAGTCTGAAGGCAGAAAAGTAGCTAATTATGTTTTAATCAGGGTTGGCAACCGTTTCTTAAAGTTAGTGATAAGTGATAACGTTATTTCAACAGTATTTCGTTAGGTTATTTTAAGGTTATCGGTATTTTAAGTTATATCGTTAAGTTATTTTAGGGTTGACCGTATTTTAAGTTATTTCGTTAGGGTATTTTAAGGTTAACGGTATTTTAAATAATTTCGTTAGGGTATTTTAAGGTTATCGGTAGTTTACGTTATTTCGTAGTATAATTTAAAGATATCAGTAGTACAGGCACGTAGCTAGGAATTTATTTCGGGGGGGATGCTTTTAAAAAAACTTTTGTTAAATTTTTTCCGTTTTTTTTTGTTTACTGGGGAAGCTTATAAAATTTAAAAAAAACTCGTTATTTTAAGTAAAGTGTGTTCCTTTACTTTTTGTGTAAAGTTCAATAAAATGAGAGTAATCACAAAATCCTCTATCTAAAAGACAAAATTATCCAAAAGTACGGGAACGCACAAAATCACTTTTCTAACCCAAAACTATTTAAAAGAAAAAAATTAAAATTCGTATAGTTTTAGTCTCAAAAATCGCACAGAAACACATATTTTTTGCATTTAAAAGTTTTTTTGACTTCGTTCAGTTAATTTTTATATATAGAAGTTTTATTTTGTGTATTTCTTTGCTTAATTAAAACTTAGAATTTTCACAATGGTGTTATTCGTTTATCATTGCACCAGCTGTCCCTTTTACAATTTTTTTTAATAGTAAAAAGAGAATTTAATAGTAGTCAGAGGCAGAAAATTTTATAAACGTATCCGTAAGAACCCAAAAATATCTATAAGGGCCTAAAGGTTTTTCAAACTTGTTTTATATTACAACTAAGAGTGGCTAATAACCATAAAGGAAATTTAATTTTTAACGCATTTTCTAAGTTCTAAACTAAATTACATATTTCAATTGTAATTTGATTTCTAGGTGATTTCAATTTTCAAAAATTTCAGTTTTTTTGTCAATATTTAAAATTTTCTGCAATCCGTTTGTGATATAGAGTATATTGTTTTACCCATTTTCTGCCAAGCATGGATTCAGTGCGAATTTTCTGACAAAACTTCGTAGAAAGATAGATAGACGTGTCTTTAAAGATATGTTGTTAAAAAATGGATTAAACAATTTACATACTGTATCTCATAGTTTTGTTACTTGAAAACATATTTTAATACTTTTTGGACAATTTTTTAATTTATTTGTTTGGTTTCCGTGTTCGATATTAGTTTTAAAAGGTCCCAGCAAAAAAACTTGGATGTAATGCTTTACAAACTACTTCCTCCACTGCTTCACAAGTATCTGTTAGTGTATTTTTACTGCATTTTTAGAAGTTAATCTGAATAAAATCAACAAATCACTTCTTTCATTGCTTCCAAAGTATTCATCAGTATATTTTTACAGCTTTTTTAGAATTACTTCTGAACAACATCCAAAAAATAACTTAAGCATTGCTTCGAAAGAGTAATTGCTCTCAAAGTGATCATAAAAAGTAATTTTCGTATCACTTGGCATTTCCAAACAGAGGGTCCGGGTTCGATTCCCGACGGGACCAAGATTTTTTCCATTTTTTTTTTGTTATTCTATTAATTTTTTTAATTTTTAAAAATATGTATATATGCAAAAAATGGGAGAATTTGCTTTTTATGCACCTGTAAAAAGTACCGACAACAATTGAATTGAAGTGCACCTTTTACACTTGTTTAATAATTACTTTTATTGAAAAGAATAAGGAACAATATCTCGCAGTAACAAAGTGGCGCTTTTATGTCACTCAACTTTCATATCAAAGAACAGCTCAGCGGTAGAGCGCTAGACTAGTAATCGTGAGGTCGCAAGTTCGATGGCGGCAATAAAAAACTTTTGTAAAATAAAACGAGTAAAAAGGTTAAAGTCGGGCATGCCGGCTATACAATACCCTACACCAGTCTGGTTAAAAGCCAACTAATGTTTGGATCCGAAATTCGAATGGGTTTAAATGGGACTTGTGTCAAAATTTTCTATAATGTGAGTCAGCGAACCTAATTTCATTAAAATATCTTAATATTTGCGACCTGCAGTTTGTAACCAAGCCAATTTTGGGGGGACCCTTATATGGGCACTAGGTCTAAACATGGACCGGTATTAACCAAAATCAATAGGCTTCGTCCTTGGGCTGATATAGGTCGGTGTACCTAATTTCATTAAATATCTTAATATTTGCGACCTGCAGCGTATAAACAATATAATTTTGGGGGGACCCTTATATGGGCACTAGGTCTAAACATGGATCAATGTTCACCAAAATCAATAGGCTTCGTCCTTGGTCCAACATAGGTCTGTGTACCAAATTTCATCAAAATATCTTAATATTTGCGACCTGCAGCGTATAAATAATATAACTTTGGGGGGACCCTTATATGGGCACCAGGTCTAAACATGGACCGCTGTTAACTAAAATCAATAGGCTTCGTCCTTGGGCTGATATAGGTCGGTGTACCAAATTTCATCAAAATATCTTAATATTTGCGACCTGCAGCGTGTAAACAATATAATTTTGGTAGGACCCTTATATGGGCACTAGGTCTAAACATGGACCGATTTTAACCAAAATCAATAGGCGTCGTCCTTGGGCCGACATAAGTCGGTGTACCAAGTTTCATCAAAATATCTTAATATTTGCGACCTATAGAGTGCGCACAAGAATGTATGGACAGACAGACGGACGGACGGACAGACAGACATCGTTAAATCGAAATAAAACAAAATTCTGAGCCGATCGGTATACTATAAGGTGGGTCTAGGACCAATATTTTTTGGTGTTACAAATATCAGCACAAACTTATAATACCCTGACCACGTAGTGGTGTAGGGTATAAATATATATTTTTTTTGCGCAGAATTTTTTTAAACTTTTAATTGGTGAAAAAGAGTTTTTTTGCACTCGTTCAAAAAGTACTGAAAAAATGTTGAAAGTGGAGTACTCCTCTTCTATGATAACTCAATGTTAAAATCATTAGTAATTATGTTAAAAAAGGAGTTCATCTACACCTTTTGCAATTGTAATTCAGAAAATATTACTGTTTCCAATTATTCGACATAGGCGGTTAACCGGTTATTGCATTATTCGAAAAATTACTAAAATTGATTAACCGGTTATTCGGGTCGGTTATTCGAGAAAATTGGCGATTAATCGATTAATCGTTTAAAGCAAAATTAATGTATTTCCTTAACTTTTTATCAACAAAGACACTAACAGCTTCCTGTTTTTGTTAAATATCAACATGACATATGAACACGATGTATTTAAAAAAAAATCAAATTAAAAAGCACATCTACTCGAGACAGAAATGCTAGAGATAAAACAAAAATCACCTCTAATTAGCTCTATTTTGAATGAGTTTAGCTATTTTGGAGTGTTTTTGCTCCATCCCTAGCAGTTTTCCCTCGCGTGTAAATGTACCTTAAGGTTGAAAGTTTCGGAATCTGAGATTATCTAATTACAACTTTTCTTATACTAATAGAAAAATTTATTTAAAAATATAGCTGAAGCTAGCAACAATTAGTTAAAAATGGCAAAAAAAACTGCTGAAACTAGGAGATTTTTTTTTCTAAAAATTTGTAAGTTAAAAACAGCATAACCTAAAGGTAGATTTCCCATTTCTTTACGAAATTTTTCTTTAATCTGTAAAACTTTGGATACAAAATTTCTTTAAATGCAAATTTAATCAATACTACAATAAATATAATATTGCTTTTAAAAAAATTATTATCCAAAGTTCTCCCTCCTCCTCTGAAGAAATAAAAAAAAGATTAAGTTTAAGTAAAATATTAATTAATTGAAAATATCAATTTACTCTACAAAAATTTGCAAAAAAATTTTATGAATAGTAAAGTTAGTAGACTAAGAATATCAGAAGCAATTGTTAAATTTCTCATTTCCGTTTTTAAGGGCCATTGACAATAAACAAAATTATCCAAAGTTTGAGCAAACATACGTACAGGGGTCTTTATTATTCTAGTTTTAATGAAAATTTTCACTAAACTAATGAAGTTTTCTTAACAAAATGAATGGAAAGCTTCATAAAAATTTTCAATGTACGAACTTCAGCGAAACTTCATTGAATCAATGTAAAAATTCATTGAAATCCCTCAGTGTACAGTTACAAATGTCAAATGCTTTAATTTTGTGTTAACTTTAGGTTATTTCGTTATTATTAATGTCATAATTTCAGTGAAACGGTTACGGGTTCCCTTGTATTCTACACCTTTTTCAGTTTTATTTCAGAAAATTCCAAATATATTTCATAATTGTTTAAAAATGTTTTAAAATTCTCCAAAAATGTTTTTAAATTGTCCAAAAATATTTTAAAATTGTCCAAATATATTTTAAAATTGCCTAAAAAGGTTTCATAATTGTTTTTAAATTTGTCCAAAAATCATTCAAAATTGTCCAAAAATGTTTTAAAATTGTTCAAAAATTTTTCAAAATTGTCCAAACACTGTTTAAAATTGCATAAAAATGTTTCAAAATTCATTTCAAAATTGTCCAAAATGCATTTTAAAATTTTCAAAATGTATTTCAAAATTATACAAATATATTTTAAAATATGTATTATAAATATATTTTAAAATATTTTATTTGTATTTAAGAAAATTCTATTTGTATTTGAAAATTGTCCAAATACCAAAATTATTCATTTGTATTTAAAAATTTTAAATCTGTATTTCAAAATTGTCAAAATGCATTTCAAATAATTCCATTTGTTTTTCAAAATTCACTAAATGTATTTCAGAAATTTACAAATGAATTTAAAAAGACTTTATTTGTATTCCAAAATTTTCCAAATGTATTTAATAAAATTCTAATTGCATTTCTAATTTTTCGAAATCTATTTCATTTCGTACATGTCTCATAATTCCTATAAAATTTTCATTACGAAAGAGAAAACAGGCATGTTTGTAAAAATGCTTTTTAAATGAAAATATAAATTTCTGAAATACATTTGGAAAAATTTGAAATGCAATTAGAATTTTATTAAATACATTTGGAAAATTTTGGAATACAAATAGTCTTTTGAAATACATTTGTAAATTTCTGAAATACTTTTGGAGAATTTTGATATACAAATGGAATTATTTTAAATGCAATTTTACAATTTTGAAATACAATTACAAATTTTTAAATCCAAGTGAGTAATTTTGAAATGTATTTGGACAAATTTAAAATACAAATAGAATTTTCTTAAATACAAATAAAATGTATTTGTGATTATGTTTCTTGTAATTTTTTAGCCAAAGTTAAGAAAATTATGAAGTTTTGAGAAACAAATAAGGAATAAATTCCATATTAAAATTATAACCGGTTAATCGACCTGTTTTAACCGATTATTCGAATCGAATAATTATTTGAGTTTTGAATTATTTGTTTCGACATTAACCGAAATAGAGGCGATTAATCGAGGAATCGGTTAATCGATTAACCGAATTGGAAACACTAGAAAATATCAATTGAAATTCAGAAAATATCAATTGAAATTCAGAAAATTTCAATTGAAATTCAGAATTTCCATTTGAAATTCAGAAAACATCAATTGAAATTCAGATTTTCCATTTGAAATTCAGAAAATATCAATTGAAATTCAGAAAATATCATTTGAAATTCGGAAAATGTCAATTGAAATTCAGAAGATATCATTTGAAATTCAGAAAATATCATTTGAAATTCAGAAAATATCATTTGAAATTTAGAAAATATCAATTGGTATTCAGAAAATATCATTTGAAGTTCAGAAAATATCAATTGAAATTCAGAAAATATCAATTGAAATTCAGAAAATATCAATTGAAATTCAGAAAATATCAATTGAAATTCAGAAATCGTCATTTGAAATTCAGAAAATATCAATTGAAATTCAGAAATCGTCATTTGAAATTCAGAAAATATCAGTTCAAATTCAGAAAATATCAATTGAAATTCAGAAAATATCAATTGAAATTCAGAAATCGTCATTTGAAATTCAGAAATCGTCATTTGAAATTCAGAAAATTTCAATTGAAATTCAGAAATCATCATTTGAAATTCAGAAAATGTCAATTGAAATTCAGAAATCGTCATTTAAAATTCAGAAAATATCAATTGAAATTCAGAAAATATCATTTGGAATTTAGAAAATATCAATTGAAATTCGGAAAATATCATTTGGAATTCAGAAAATATCATTTGAAATTCAGAAAATATCAATTGAAATTCAGAAAACATCAATTGAAATTCAGAAAAATGTAAACAGAATATTTTATAGAATCCGGCCAGGTAGATAATGTTATACTCTACACCTTTTGCAATTGTAATTCAGAAAATTTCAATTGAAATTCAGAAAATATCAATTGAAATTCAGAAAATATCAATTGAAATTCAGAATTTCCATTTGAAATTCAGAAAACATCAATTGAAATTCAGAATTTCCATTTGAAATTCAGAAAACATCAATTGAAATTCAGATTTTCCATTTGAAATTCAGAAAATATCAATTGAAATTCAGAAAATATCATTTGAAATTCAGAAAATATCAATTGAAATTCAGAAAATATCATTTGAAATTCAGAAAATATCATTTTAAATTCAGAAAATATCAATTATTATTCAGAAAACATCAATTGAAATTCAGAAAATATCAATTAAAATTCAGAAAATATCAATTGAAATTCAGAAAATATCATTTGAAATTCAGAAAATATCAATTGAAATTCAGAAAATATCATTTGAAATTCAGAAAATATCATTTTAAATTCAGAAAATATCAATTATTATTCAGAAACCGTCATTTGAAATTCAGAAAATATCAATTAAAATTCAGAAAATATCATTTGAAATTCAGAAAATGTCAATTGAAATTCAGAAAATATCATTTGAAATTCAGAAACTATCATTTGAAATTCAGAAAATATCATTTGAAATTCAGAAACTGTCATTTGAAATTCAGAAAATATCAATTGATATTCAGAAAACATCAAGTGAAATTCAGAAAATATCAATTGAAATTTTATTGATATTTTCTGAATTTCACTTGATGTTTTCTGAATATCAATTGATATTTTCTGAATTTCAAATGACAGTTTCTGAATTTCAAATGATATTTTCTGAATTTCAAATGATATTTTCTGAATTTCAATTGACATTTTCTGAATTTCAAATGATATTTTCTGAATTTCAATTGATATTTTCTGAATTTCAAATGACGGTTTCTGAATTTCAATTGATATTTTCTGAATTTCAAATGACGATTTCTGAATTTCAATTGATATTTTCTTAATTTCAATTGATATTTTCTGAACTTCAATTGATGTTTTCTGAATAATAATTGATATTTTCTGAATTTCAAATGATATTTTCTGAATTTCAAATGATATTTTCTGAATTTCAATTGATATTTTCTGAATTTCAAATGGTATTTTCTGAATTTCAATTGATATTTTCTGAATTTCAAATGGATAATCTGAATTTCAATTGATGTTTTCTGAATTTCAAATGGAACGTCTGAATTTCAATTGATGTTTTCTGAATTTCAAATGGTAATTCTGAATTTCAATTGATATTTTCTGAATTTCAAATGGAAATTCTGAATTTCAATTGATATTTTCTGAATTACAGTTGCAAAAGGTGTATAAAAAATTTATATATGGATTTCATCAAAATACGTTTGATTAAGAAGTGGGCGTAAAATTCATTTTACTTACGCGACCCGACTAAAAAAGATGTTATATAATCATATATCACCATATATAAACCAATATATACGTCCATATCTAATTTGATCCGAATATTGGAATATATAATTATATCAAGCGAGATAAGCATGTTATCTCACCTGATACAATTTGATCCGAAAAATGGGTCTATCTAACTGCATCTAATTATATATAAATACATATAATTTGATGAAGATTTTCAAAGAAAATTTTAGTAAATATTATTGAGATCACTTATTTCATTCATATTAAATCTAATGCTTAATGTTTAGAACAATTTTTGCTAATAAACTTGGAAATAGGTGACAAAATAAAACATTAAAAAAATTTGTCGGAACAACTTTTTCTAGGTTAGAGTTTTTATCTTTCTTATAAAATAACTGAATTAACTAATTAGAAATTTATTAATTCAGTTCGAGGCCAATTTCCTTATTATGAATTAATATAATAAGTACTTTTTTTCAAAAACTGCTATTTTTCTTCATCAGGATACTCTCCTGACAAATACTTCACAGAGTTTTTGCTTTCAAAAAACCTCTACACTTTCAGGAATGAAAAGACGATCGTTTCGGGGATTACGCCACCACTTTCTAAAGAAAACTAATGGAGGGGACCTGGAAAATCCCCGAAACGTTTCTCTTTTCATTCTTGAAAGTGTAGAGGTTTTTTGAAAGCAAAAACTCTATGAAGTATTTGTCAGGAGAGTATCCTGATGAAGAAAAAAAAAACAGTTTTTAAAAAAAGTACTTATTATGTTAATTCATAATAAGGAAATAGTCCTCGAACTGAATTAATAAATTTATAATTAATGAATTAAAAAGGTCGAAAAAAACAAATTTTATTTTTTAAAATAAAAATTAAAAACCAACATGATAAAAAATTAACTTTCACAATTAATTTTTTTTATGGAAAAATAAATGAACTTAAACCATATTTATTTCAACATATGTTTGTCTAATTTTTAAATTTAAAAGTAAAAATAATTATTTCTACCTTTAGTTCCACAATGAAAAAAAAAAATTTCCTTTATTTCTTTAAAATTATTTTGAATTTAATAAAGAGTATTTCGCTAACTATTTGGAAAATATATGTTAAATTCAATTATAAACATTTATTTATATGTCAAAGTGCAAAATTCAAAACCAGATCCACAATTTCGGAGTTTTTTTTTAATTTTTATAGTGCAATTAAACTTTATAAAATTTTGTATAATTAGATATCATGTCAGATAAATTTATACATAAAATTAATACAATTTTATATTAAGTTTGTTATATATTTTGATATAAGATTGTTTAGAGAAGCTTATACGCCATTATATATATACAATTATGTATAAACTATATTTGCAGATCTCTTAATATATGCCTGGAGACCAAATCGCATATGGTTATATATAACGTCATATCAAACATATTTATAAAACCAAAGTGTTAATATAAATGTATATGGTCATATAAAGCCACACATATAAACATTTATAATTATATCAAATCGTATAAGATTATATGAAAACTTTTTTAGTCGGGGAGTGAGAATTATTTAAAATTTGTGTGCCTCAGTGATTTTAGGTAGACTAATTTCTTTCTTGTTACGAATTATAGCTCCAAAATGTAAGGCTGAAATTTAAAGCCAAACAATAGTCTTTAATGTCAGCGTTACGTTTTAATGTCTACATAATGAAATTAGTCTACATAAAATCATTGAGGCACACAAATTTTAAATATTTTTCACTTGCGTGAGAAAAATGAATTTTACTTATTTTGATAAACCCCATATATAAATTTTTATAGGGGATAACATTGTCTACCTGGACGGATTCTTTTAAAAAATGTGTTTACATTTTTCTGAATTTCAATTGATGTTTTCTGAATTTCAATTGATATTTTCGGAATTTCAAATGACGGTTTCTGAATTTCAATTGATATTTTCTGAATTTCAATTGATGTTTTCTGAATTTCAATTGATATTTTCTGAATTTCAAATGACGATTTCTGAATTTCATGTGATATTTTCTTAATTTCAAATGACGATTTCTGAATTTCAATTGATATTTTCTCAATTTCAAATGACGATTTCTGAATTTCAATTGATATTTTCTGAATTTCAAATGCTGTTTTCTGAATTTTAATTGATATTTTCTGAATTTCAAATGACGATTTCTGAATTTCAAGTGATATTTTCTGAATTTCAAATGACGATTTCTGAATTTCAATTGATATTTTATGAATTTCAAATTACGGTTTCTGAATTTCAATTGATATTTTCTGAATTTCAATTGATGTTTTCTGAATTTCAATTGATATATTCTGAATTTCAAATGACGATTTCTGAATTTCAATTGATATTTTCTGAATTTCAAATTACAATTTCTGAATTTCAATTGACATTTTCTGAATTTCAAATGACGGTTTCTGAATTTCAATTGACATTTTCTGAATTTCAAATGATATTTTCTGAATTTCAATTGATATTTTCTGAATTTAAATGACAATTTCTGAATTTCAATTGATATTTTCTGAATTTCAAATGATATTTTCTGAATTTCAAATGGGAATTCTGAATTTCAATTGATCTTTTCTGAATTTCAAATGGAAATTCTGAATTTCAATTGATATTTTCTGAATTTCAAATGGAAATTCTAAATTTCAATTGATATTTCCTGAATTACAATTGCAAAAGGTGTAGATTATCAATTATAGTGCTTTTTCTACTGCTTCGGTATCTCTTTTTTTGCTGGGGTTTTATTACAATTTTATAGATTATCGGAACGGTTAAAAATTAAAAGTAAATTACATCATTATTATTCTGATTTCCAATGGAGTGTGCCATTCCAATATAATCTTTTGCAAAGTTAGCTCGGTTTCTTATTTTATGACCTCTTGAAATATCTGTTTGGCGCGAAAGCCCAAAGATGTTGCACATTTTTAGAGTTAGGAAGTCTCTCGCGTTCACGAATAAGTTAAATTTCAACTGTTCTTTTCGGTTCTTTAATTTTATTCGAAATTATCAAACAAACCACTTACAATATAATCTTATACTTAATAATCTTATTATCAATTGATATTTTCTGAATTTCAAATGATATTTTCTGAATTTCAATTGATATTTTCTGAATTTCAAATGACAATTTCTGAATTTCAATTGATATTTTCTGAATTTCAAATGACGGTTTCTGAATTTCAATTGATATTTTCTAAATTTCAAATGATATTTTCTGAATTTCAATTGCTATTTTCTGAATTTCAAATGACGATTTCTGAATTTCAATTGATGTTTTCTGAATTTCAAATTACAATTTCGGAATTTCAATTGATATTTTCTGAATTTCAAATGGGAATTCTGAATTTCAATTGATCTTTTCTGAATTTCAAATGGAAATTCTGAATTTCAATTGATATTTTCTGAATTTCAAATGGAAATTCTAAATTTCAATTGATATTTCCTGAATTACAATTGCAAAAGGTGTAGATTATCAATTATAGTGCTTTTTCTACTGCTTCGGTATCTCTTTTTTTGCTGGGGTTTTATTACAATTTTATAGATTATCGGAACGGTTAAAAATTAAAAGTAAATTACATCATTATTATTCTGATTTCCAATGGAGTGTGCCATTCCAATATAATCTTTTGCAAAGTTAGCTCGGTTTCTTATTTTATGACCTCTTGAAATATCTGTTTGGCGCGAAAGCCCAAAGATGTTGCACATTTTTAGAGTTAGGAAGTCTCTCGCGTTCACGAATAAGTTAAATTTCAACTGTTCTTTTCGGTTCTTTAATTTTATTCGAAATTATCAAACAAACCACTTACAATATAATCTTATACTTAATAATCTTATTATCAATTGATATTTTCTGAATTTCAAATGATATTTTCTGAATTTCAATTGATATTTTCTGAATTTCAAATGACAATTTCTGAATTTCAATTGATATTTTCTGAATTTCAAATGACGGTTTCTGAATTTCAATTGATATTTTCTAAATTTCAAATGATATTTTCTGAATTTCAATTGCTATTTTCTGAATTTCAAATGACGATTTCTGAATTTCAATTGATGTTTTCTGAATTTCAAATTACAATTTCGGAATTTCAATTGATATTTTCTGAATTTCAAATGACGGTTTCTGAATTTCAATTGATATTTTCTGAATTTCAAATGATATTTTCTGAATTTCAATTGATATTTTCTGAATTTCAAATAACAATTTCTGAATTTCAATTGATATTTTCTGAATTTCTAATGATATTTTCTGAATTTCAAATGGAAATTCTGAATTTCAATTGATCTTTTCTGAATTTCAATTGATATTTTCTGAATTTCAAATGGAAATTCTGAGTTTCAATTGATATTTTCTGAAAAAAAACTCTGCTAAATTTAGCAGTGTTTTTTGCAAGGTAATTTTTTAGCTAATTTTTGGTAGATTTTCCTGCTATTTTTACTGGTTTTTTCTATGAGTGTAGTGTTGCATAGGACACCACAAGTAATATTAACAGAAGCCGATCATCCAATTTTAATATAATTACTTTGCAAGAACTCATCATTTTAAAAGATTCTTATAGACAAAAAAAAACTATTTGTATAAAAAGCAAAATTAAGGTAAATCAAATGGAAATTTAAAAATAGCTATGTGTAGTTTTTGGGAAAACTATGCCTATGCGCCTTAAAAAGTTGGATTTTTTATGGTATAATAATGGGAAAGTGGTAAAGGAATAAGTAAAAAATATAACATTAAAATAATATCGCGAAATTACAAAATTAAACAGTGCTCTCCTGTAAAGTTGGGAAAAAACAAACAGCTATTTTCTTAGGCGCAGCGACGATATGTAAGTTTGACATTTAAATCACAAGTAACTCCGTGCAAAAGAGTCAAAAATTAGTTTTTTTGTCGAATATCCGTGAAAATAGGACATGTCTGGATATGCTTCAACATGTTAGATGCGCCTCAAAAAAATTTTCATATGATATATATATTGTATATTGTGTCTTCAGCTAAAATTCAAAGTTCTTCCGAAAACTAAAAAGACCTTTTTAAAAAAATGTCCAGCTTGTGAGATTTCATAGCTAGACTGAAAATATTTTGGGAATCATCATAAAACAAACTACGTTGTATTTTGAGGGGGGCACTTTTTTTAATTTTTGTCTACCCATATAAGGTGAGTCGCTCTAATGTACACTTTTGGTCATTTATATGTTTGTGGAATTTGATATGCGTGTGCATTAGTGTCCCTTAAAAATAGATTTGTCATTACACCCCCAGTTTTATTTGAAATGGTCCCGAATGGAAGAAATCGATTTTTTTTTTGGAAAAAGATAACCCGTGCCGAAAGTTAGACGAAAATGGCCCATTTTGAAAAAAGTGTATTATGTATTATTAAAAATTCCCAAAATTCGAAATTTCAAAAAAAATTATTTTTTATTTCATTTGTTCATTTAATATAGTCAAAAAGATTCAGGCATGGAATTTTGACTTCATCGGATATCATTAACCCACTTTAGCCTGGAATCCAAAATGACACACGAATTTGATAAAAATGCAAAAACGTGTTTTTTTTTAATTTACCCGAGTATCTGACATTAATTACCCGAGTAAAAAAAATTGATCTCGCGCAATATCTAATCATATCCAATTTGATATTGTTTGAGATCTGCTGTAATATCTAGCTGATCCAATTAGATCTCAAAATTGGGTGTATCCAATCATATCGTATTAGATCCCATTGTATATATGGGGATAAACTAAGATCAAGTTATATCTCAAAATTGGGAGGTCCAATGATATCTTTGGGGATAAACCTAGATCTAATTTGATCCGAAAAATGGCGGATCCAGCTATATATTTGCGGATAAACTTAAATCTAATTTGATTCGAAAAATGGCGGATCGAATTAAATCCAGCTATATATTTGTGGATAAAATTAGATCTAATTTGATCTCAATTTTGGCAGATCGAATTAGATCCAGCAATATATTTGTGGATAAACTTAGATCTAATTTGATCCGAAAAAGTGGCATATCGAATTAGATCCAGCAATATATTTGGGGATAAACTTAGATATAAATGGATCTGAAAAATGGCAGATCACATCAGATCCAGCAATATATTTGGGGATAAACTTAGATCTAATTTGATTCGAAAAATGGCAGATCGAAAAAATGGGTTAATCTAATTATATAAAATTAGATTTAATACAAAAAGTTACATTTTAATTGATACCATTAGACAAAAATAACCCAATAAACCACGAAACGATACAGTATCGTTAACGAATTCATATTAAGTATCAATTTGCTATCGTTTATGATACAAAAATATGAACTCGTAATGATATCATAATTTTTCAAAATAACGATAAATTTTCTGAAAAAATCATATTTGCTTGTTCTAATTTAATTGTTAAAGATATCATATACGATATACTTCTTTATTTCGATTCGTCAATGATATCATATTTTCATCTAATAGTGATAAAATAACGACAAAAATTTTGCAATATGACGAAAATATTATCGCACTGCCTCATATTTTCGATATCATAACGATATCGTTACTTCATGAAAAAACGATATCATTAACGAATGTGCACTTTTCTTCACAGTATCTATTACTTATGAATCGTTAATGATATCATTCTCGGACAAACGTATCATCGAAATGTTATCGTTACGAATTCGAAACGATATCGTTTGGTTTGTTGGGAAATCATTCAGATATCGCTCAGATTACATTAAACGGTCCATTCTATTGAAATTATTTCTGGATTAGCATTATGTCACATCCAATTTTATATAATTAGATAAACTTGTTTTTCGGATCGCATTTCATAATATTAGATCCAAGGTGGATCTAAATTACTGCAGTACGATCCACCATTTTTCGAATAAAATTTTATTTTGGCCGATATCAAAAAAAGATATGATTGTATGTTGTACTTCATTAATTTTTTTAATAGGGCATCCACAGAAATGACAGATAAAAATAAATCCCGCATTATATTTGGGTACTATGTAAGATCTTCATTTATTTGGGATTAAATAAGATCCCAGCTAGATATTGACAACAGTTCAAAAAATAATACACTGGCAGAGCACTGATTTTATAAAAATTACAATATTTTGTTAAAATAAGCTTTAAACTCAGAAGGTCTCGAGTTGGATACCGTTCACGGCTATGCATTTTTTTTTATAAAATGAATTTCTTTTTATAAAATTATAATTTTTTTTTCTATAAATTTTTTTATAAAATTATATTTTTTTTATTAAATTGAATTCTTTTAATAAAACAATTTTTTTTTTTTTTTAAAGAGAAGCAACACAGGAAATTCTTCCTATTAATTAACGTGTTGCTTCCTTTGCAAAGGGGATAGAGAAGAAGTGAAAGGTGCTGAAAGATGAAGGGCTTAAAATATGGCAACATTGTAATTGCGCGAGATGTTGAATTTTAGAACAGTTGTTACGCGCCATCTGATGGTGAGTTGGCGAACTTTGTTGAAGCTTTTTAGTTCATAGCCCTGTTATATTATTTTACTTCGGTAGAGTTAAGTGCTATGGGAACACCGAAGGAGGACACTGCGATGTGTATGAGGGATAGAAAAGCTCATACATATTACTATTTTTCATAAATTGATGTTGCCTTGGTTGGGGCTCGAACCCGCAACCTCACGTGTAACAGTCCAACGCGCTAACCATTACACCACAGCGCCCATTTTCATCTTTTTGACGCTATATACCATTTCCAATTGTATCAATTGTTTTAAGATTTATCAATTGTGTTTCAGAAATAATTAATTGTATTTTAGAACTTATGAATTATTTTTCAGATTTATGAATTGTTTTTCAGAACTAGTCAATTGAATTTCAGTTTTATCAGTTTATTGTTTTTCAGAAATTATCAAACTGTATTTCAGAAATTATCAATTGTATTTCAGAAATTCAGAAATGTATTTAATAAATTTTTCTCTATTAACTATGAAATATAATCAACAAAATCTCAAATAGATTTGATTATTTCTGAAATACAATTAATAATTTCTGAAATACATTCGATAAATTCTGAAATACAATTACAATTTCTGAAATACAATTAATAGATTCTGAAATACAGTTAATATTGTAGTTTCTGATGAGTTACCATATATGATAATATATTGTTTAAATGGCACCATATGGTATGTTGTTTAAATGATGTGATATATCAAAGTATATGGTATTATACAACATATAGTAGCATATGTTATCATATCTGGAACTGTATAAAAAATGTTGTTCTTGAGGTACCATATATGAGCATATATTATTGAAATGGCACCATATATGATAATATATGGTTTAAATGGGACCATATATGGTAATATATTGCTTAAATAACACCATATGTAAATATATATGGCACTATATATAGTGGCATATATTATCACATCTGGAACTGTATTAAAAATTTTGATCATGAGGTACCATATATGACCAAATATTGTTTAAATGGCATTATATATAGTAATATATGGTTTAAATGGCACCATATATGGTAATATATTGTATAAATGACACCATATATCAATATATATGGCACTATATATAGTAGCATATATTATCATATCTGGAACTGTATTAAATATTTTGTTCATAAAATACCATATATGACCATATATTGTTTAAATGCCACCACATATGATAATATGTGGTTTAAATGGCACCATATATGATAACATCTAGTTTAACTAGCGCCATATATAGTTATATATTATTTCAATGATACCATATATAATTATATATTGTTAAAATGCCACCATATATATTAAGATATAGCTCTATAACTATATATGCAATAAGATCAGCCATGCTATGTAATATATATTCATATATACCATATCTAATATTATAAAGGCCGATATCTAATTTGATGAAATTATATATGGCATAATATAAGGAAAAAATTTGGAAAAATACGTCATATATAATTATATATGGATATACATAACGACACGTCTAATTATATATTGTAATATATGCCAGATATGATTATATATAATTTTTTTTACTCGGGTAGATATAAATTTATAGGATTTTGTATTTTTTCCAATAAAATAATTTATATTTTTAAACAATTATCTGCAGATCACATATATTTTTTAATTTTTATTAAATGTGCCAAACATTTTACAACAATAACAAAAAAATTTACGACTAAGCGTTTTCGTATAACTAAATCCAGAGATGGTCTCCAATATGTTTCATCATGTCAATTATCATTTTAAAAGTGAGGACTGTAGTGACTGTCGTGTAATAAAGACGTTATTTCGGATGCAGACTAAACGCTCCATTAGTCTTTACGTTCCGTGACGTTTCTGTAACATGCCCTGCCGATGGCTCTTTTGTGTACTTACCCAGGTAGAAAAATACAAACGGCAGAATGTTGGCCCGGTATTGGAAGCGGTAGTACATGTACTGGCAATGCGTCGGATTTTTAACTTTCACTGTACTGCCATGTTGTCGAAATGATAACACCAATAAACGCTTGGCCGTAGTTATTTCCCAACGTTGGCGCAGGCTTGGGATTTTATTTTTTTGGTATTATCCCATTACATTTAATAACAAATTTAGTAGTTTGCTAGAACTTTACTGTCCTCTTAGTGTACATCACAGATTTGTTTTATTTTTTTTTTTTTTTTTTGGCAATATCTTGAGATTGGATGGAATTTCTTCAAATGTATTCTTTCGAAACTTCACAAGAAGAAAATGGCCATGTCTCTCTTACATAAATAATTGTGTAATAGATGTAAAAATACGCAAAATTTATAAAATTGTTAATTTTAATAAATTAAAAAAAGCTTGTTAATTTTCAGAAAACAGTACTGGCAAAGCACGTTCTAAGTAGTACCGGCATTTCGTAAAAAAACAGTGCTCTCCCAGTACAACTTTTGTTGTAACGTCGGCAATTTCTACCTGGGTAGTCTTTTCCGTAACAACGTATCAGCTGTTTAATGTTGTTTTTCTTAGCAGAGATCTTCGTCAACCAGTTTAATCTGTTGCGGTGGTTAAATAAAAAAAATGCAGCGGCGGCTTAAAGCTGGCTGTGAGCCAAAAGCTGATCGGCTAGCCAACTTTAAGTTGACACATACAAAACATCAGCTTAATGGTAAAAAAAGAAAATTAAATCTTTATTTTAATTTTTAGATTTTTATCGAGTAAAAAAATTTTCGACGGCGGCGGTGACAAAAATTAGACGGCGGCTCGGCTTAGCCGGTTTAAGCCATTCGTCGCAGATCTCAAAATATCAGCTGTCAACTCGCTGTCACTTAACGGATAACAAAAATTCTGTTTTCAACAGGTTCATCCGGCACGTTACATTATAGACAAAAATTCATAAAATATCAATTGAAATTCAGAAAATATCATTTGAAATTCTGAAAATATCAATTAAAATTCAGAAAATATCATTTGAAATTCAGAAAATATCATTTGAAATTCAGAAAATATCAATTAAAATTCAGAAAACATCAATTGAAATTCCGAAAAATGTAAACAGAATTTTTTAAAGAATCCGGCAGGTAGATAATGTCATACCCTATAATAAATTTATATATAGATTTTATCAAAATACGTTTGATTAATAAGTGGGAGTAAAATTCAGTTTCTTTACGCGGGTGAGGATTATTTAAAATTTGTGTGCCTGAATGATATTATGTAGACTAATTTCTTTCTTCTTACGAACTATGTCTCTAAAATGTAAGGCTGAAATTTAAAGCCAAATAATAGTCTTTAATATCAGCGTTATGTTTTAATGTCTAATGGAGCCATAATTCGTTACAAGAAATAAATTAGTCTACATATAATCATTGAGGCACCCAAACTTTTCATTTCATTTCTTTATTTTTATAAAGTCTATGGATAACAATGATCCTTACAGACTACTCGCTAAAAATAAAATTAAAACAAATTATTTAAATAAAGTTTAAACATATGTTTTTGGAAAACTAAAATCTATAACAGCATTATTCTCTAACTTATTAAAATTAATCTGAGATCTAATTAAGGGTTCATTTAACGAATACTTCGTTTTATGCATACCTGTGAAAAAATAGCCATGGTTTCTTAAAGATTTTAAATATTTTTCACTCTCGTGAGTACAATGAATTTTACTTATTTTGATAAAACTCATATATAAATTTTTTATAGGGGATAACATTATCTACCTGGAGAGATTCTTTTAAAAAATGTGTTTACATTTTTCTGAATTTCATTTGATGTTTTCTGAATTTCAATTGATATTTTCTGAAATCAAATGATATTTTCTGAATTTCAGTTGATATTTTCTGAATTTCAAATGACGATTTCTGAATTTCAATTGATATTTTCTGAATTTCAAATGACGATTTCTGAATTTCAATTGATATTTTCTGAATTTCAATTGATGTTTTCTGAATATCAATTGATATTGATATATTCGTTGATTAATTGAAAAAAGGAACCGCGAAAAAAGTCGCGGATAAAAAATTTCCAAAAGGAAAATTCATACATCAGTATGTTTGTTTCCAGAATGAAAATCGCTGATTAAGTTTTTTAATTAAATTTTTGTACCATAAAGACTTTTTTCGCGTTCCGAGATTATTTTGCAATTTTTTAAGTGCGTTTTTTTAAAATTTATAATCTAGGGACTATAACACCCATTTCATAGAACAAAGTTCGGTGGCTAGTTGAAAAAAAGCAATCTATCCATCCCCCTTTTTTTGTAAACAAATGCTTTTTTTTACTCAATTGTTCATAGTTTTTAAGGCATTAGTGCGATTTCATTAGCAAGTATTACAAATTCTAATGCCAGAAAATTTCAGTACCATTAAATGGTAATGAAATTTTTTTGCCATTAGCATTAGTCAACTAATGATAATGAAATTTCAATGCCAATGAAAAAATCCCAAGTATGTTTTAAACATATATTTTCTTTATATTGACACATATTGTGAAGTTACATATACTTCAGTAATAGAATCAACCTAAGTGTTTACAAATATAGTACTAAATGATTAAGAGAAAGAGTACTAAAAGAAGTTCTCTTGATTTTAAAAAAAGAGTACTAAGTGAAGTATCCCCTGCTTTGAGAGAAAGAATACTAAATGAAGTACCTTTCCTATGGGAGAAAAAATACTAAATGAAGTACCCTTTCTTTGAAAGCAATCATACTAAATGAAGTTTCGTCTCTTTGAGAGAAGCAATACTTGATGAGATACCCTTTTTTAAAGAAAAAATACTAAATAAAGGGGCCTTTCTTTGAGAGAAAGAGAGCTTAATAAAGTACCCTTTTTTGAAAGAAAGTGTACTGAATTAAGTACCTTTTTTCTGCAATAAACTGATAAGAGTGCCCTTTCTTTCAAACTTTTACTTTCTTTCAAGGAAGGAGTACTAAAACAAGTACTTCATTTAGTATTCGTTCTTTCAAAGAAAAGTTACTGTATTTTACATTCTTTTTTGAAAGAATGAACTATCCTTTCTTTGTAAGAAAGGATAGTTCTTTTAACACCCTTTCTTTGAATGAAAGCATACATGAGACTAATTAATTATTTGGACAAATTAATTGGTGATTTCATTACCATTAAATTGAAACTAATGCTAATGAAATTTTTGGCATTATTATTACTTGGACTACTGCTAATGCTTTCAAATACATCGATTTCATTACTAATGCCAATTGTATAGTCAATTCATTACGATTACTAATGCCTCAATTATAAGAAAGAATTGGCATTTGTAAACGTCATTTTATAGAAGTCAAATTAATTTCTGAGCTTGCAAATGCGGAATGCGAAAAGGGTTTTGTGGTATAAAAAATTAATTAAAATACTTAATCAGCGATATTATAATATATTGATGCAAGAATTTTTATTTTTGCAAAATTATTTTCGCAAACTTTTTTTTTCAAACTAACCACCAGTCTTTGGTATGAGTTATGGGTATTATAGTAACCAGATTCTAATTTTACAAAAACCACACTTAAAAAATTGCAAAATAATGGCGGAACGCGAAAAAAAACTTTATAGTACAAAAGTTGAATTTAAAAACTAAATCAGCGATTTTTATCCTCCAAACAAACATACTGATGTAAGAATTTTCTTTTTTGTAAATTTTTTTTCTGCGACTTTTTTCTCGATTTCTTTTTTCAATTAATCACAGAACTTTGTTCTATGAATTGGGTATTATAGTCCCTAGATTATAAATTTTTAAAAACCACACTTAAAAAATTGCAAAATAACCGCGGAACGCGAAAAAAGACTTTATGGTACATAAGTTGAATTAAAAAACTAAATCAACGATTTTTATTCTGCAAACAAACATACTGATGTAAGAATTTTCCTTTTTGTAAATTTTTTTTCCGCCACTTTTTTCGCGATTTCTTTTTTCAATTAATCACAGAACTTTGTTCTATGAATTGGGTATTATATTCCCTAGATTATAAATTTTAAAAAACCACACTTAAAAAATTGCCCAATTCATAGAATATAGTTCGGTGGCTAGTTGCAAAAAATACCGCGAAAAAATGCCGCGCAAAAGTAATTTTGCAAAAAGGAAAATTTTTACATCAGTAAATTTGTTCGCAGAATGAAAATCGCTGATTAAGTTTTTTAATTAAATTTTTGTAGCATAAAATCTTTTTTCGCGTTTCACGATTATTTTGCAATATTTTAAGTGCGGTTTTGTTAAATATATAATCTAGGGACAATAATACCCAATTCAAACAAAGTTCGGTAATTAATTGAAAAAAGAAATCGCGAAAAAAGTCGCGGAAAAAAATTTACAAAAGGAAAATTCTTACATCAGTATGTTTGTTTGCAGAATGAAAATCGCTGATTAAGTTTTTTAATTAAATTTTTGTACCATAAAGACTTTTTTCGCGTTCCGCGTATATTTTGCAATTTTTTAAGTGCGGTTTTTTAAAATTTATAATCTGGGGACTATAACACCCATTTCATAGAACAAAGTTCGGTGGCTAGTTGAAAAAAAAGCAATCTATCCATCCCCCTTTTTTTGTAAACAAATGCTTTTTTTTACTCAAGTGTTCGTAGTTTTTAAGGCATTAGTGCGATTTCATTAGCATTAGCATTACAAATTCTAATGCCAGAAAATTTCAGTACCATTAAATGGTAATGACATTTTTTTGCCATTAGCATTAGTCAACTAATGATAATGAAATTTCAATGCCAATGAAAAAATCCCAAGTATGAATGAAAGAATACTTCTGTTAATGCTCTCTCTTTGGATTAAATAATACTTCATTTAGTATCCTTTCTTTGGGTAAATTACATCTGTAATATAAATGTAGTTGGGCCGCTTATGGCGGGTATTACATTTCGCTCGGGCTGCGGTCCACAAGGGCTAAGCGATGACGATTAAATTAAAAAATACATTTACTTTCGAAGATCTCTTACAAAGATAAAAAACTAAACTGGAGTTCAAGAAAATTCTTCTTTCGAAGAAAGGGATCTTATATGAGGAAAGAAACATAATTTGAATTTACTGTTGCCATGGCTTAACACCAATGCATAGTATTTACCTCGTCAGCGAAAAGATCTCACAGATGCGATTTTCTCATTAATTTTGCATGCAACCTGTAACGAACCTTCCATATGGGGTCTACCTCTTCCAGGGCAGGGCTACCTATAATGCCGGCCGTACTCAGGGCTGGGGTGTGTTCTTGCCCCTTCGGAGGTCGATTCAGGTTCGCTGACAACAATATTAAATTTAGGTAGCTAAATAACAGAAAAGAAAAATACTTTTGAAAAGGGGACAGATAAGGGATGTTGATGATTGATCTGCACTCGCCCTACCTTGCCGACTGTAGGGTAGATTTATAGTTGGCCCAATTTGGAATTTATTTTATCCTCCTAACCAGAAGTAATATGATATAAATATATCAATAAATTCAATATTTATTAAATATAATCACGTTAAATTAGTCTAATTTAAATAATAATAAACGTTTGATATGAAAGGCAGTTAAAGAAAATTAATTTGAAAACCTATTTAAGAATTAAAATTAACTCATATGGCAACCCTGTAGTCAAATTATATATGAGTAACATCAACAAGTATAAATCTATAGAGAGACTACCGTCCTCACCAAATTTTGTTGTTGTGTGGCGAACTTGGGAAAGGCTAAGAAAACATGTTGATAATGTTGTTAAGAGAAAAAATGAGTTGGAGGAGCATTTTGATAAAAATTTTTTGGTTTTTTTCTTTTGAAAAAAACTTCTTTGATCAGTGTTGTCAAGTTTGATTTTCCATTTAGGGGTTTTTAATGAGTGCAGTAAATTTTTTGAACTACTGTTTTTAATAATTTTTGTTAATATTATTTTAAAATTTTTTAAATAATTTATTTTATTATACAAATAATATATAATTCAACTTATGTTTTTAATAATTTTTGTTAATATTATTTGAAAATTTTGTAAATAATTTATTTTATTATACAAATAATATATAATTCATTTTCACCGTTCTTGTTAATTTAAATGGATATTATTTTTGTTAAAATAAACTATATTTTAAAAAATAAAACTATATTAACTATCAATATTAGTTTAAAAAAACAAAATCGACAACATTGACAAATGTTTGTTGGCACGTTAATTTTTTCCATGTTGAAGCAACATTGGAATCTCTTAAATCCTCTTAAAAATCTGAAAATTCTCTTAAAAATCTGAAAAAACTCATTCAACCCCATTGCTTATTATCAGTGGGTTTCTATACCACTCTTCCTCTGTTAACCTTTACTCTTTATTATTGTTCGTGAAGTCGGGAAAGAAAACTAAAACAGGTTGGTAAACATTGTAAAGAAATGAGAGATTGAGTGTTTTTTTTACACATTTCCCTATCACTGTTGGTAAAAGTGGCACAAAAGTGCCATTTGTGGCACTATTGAATGTTCAATGGCACCTTGGCACTCTCCATAGAATTTTGGCACTTTTTACGAAAATTTCTATATAATTTGATAAAAGGTCGATATCGCTGGTTTTTCATTAAAAGCCACGCCTATTAAGAAGGGGTAGCAAAATTAAAAAACAAATGCTACACTAAAAATATCTACAATTTTTTGGACCACCTTCCAGTTCTTCGGGGACAATTTAATCATTATTTTGATATTTAAAAATAAAAGCAACGGGGATAAAATTAGAAAAACTTTAATTGATTCTATTGTATTGTCAAATTTAATTGTAAAATTTTTTGAAAGTCTTGGACCTGCTAACTTATCTTAAAATAACGTAAGTTTAGTGCTTTACTATAGTTAAGAATGACATTTTTATATGAAAATATTTGTGGTAGGTAATGTTAAACTCGGGTTACTTTTTAGATAAGTTGCCCGCCTTTTTTTTTGTATTTTTACTTAACCCTTAAATGCATGATCTCTACAATTTTAACCATTTTTTTATATATGATTTCTAAAGGCGTGTACATTTCAAGAAAAATATCAACAAAATTGCCAAATAGCTAAATTGTGATTATTTTAACGTGTGTGAAAAAAAGAAACAAAAAAAATATATGAAATATTAATTATACATTTATTGTTGCCAAAATTAATTTTATTGCGAGAATACAACTTTAAATATTTAAACAAATATTTTTGAATATTGCACTTTTTGTAAAAAAAATGCGTGTTTTAGATTTTTCACAAAAATACGAAGCAAAACCAAGATTTTTCCTATAACTATTTAAAAAATCTGAGTTATAGTTTATAAGATCACTTTGTGCAGAAATTGACCCAATGCCCAAAAATTGAGTTTTATGCATCAAGTGGCGGTTTTTTATTAAGAAACTGGTATGTTGCCAAATGGCTACAGAATGCATTTAAGGGTTAAAGGTTAAAGTAACTAAATGTATAAATATTTGAAATAAAAGCTGAACATATTTTTTTGAAACATTAAATGTTGCTTAATTTTTTTTTGGTACTTTTAAAACATTTTTGGCACTTTTTTTGGCATCATTGAGGCACCAAACGAAAATTCTCAAATACCATCACTGTTCCCTATATAAAAAGCATTGAGGTTGAGTGAGTTTTTTCAAATTTTTAAGAGTTTAGGAGACTCCAATGTTGCCTCAACATCCAAAAAAATTCCGTGCCAACAAACATTAGTTTAAAACACCCAATGGTGTCAATTTTGGGTGTTTTAAACTAATATTGTTATTTTTTAAAATATAGTTTATTTTAACAAAAACAATATACCTACATTTAAATTAAAAAGAACGGTGAAAATGAATTATATTTATTATTTGTATAATAAAATAAATTATTTACAAAATTTTCAAATAATATTAACAAAAATTAGTTAAAACTAAGTTGAATTATATATTATTTGTATAATAAAATAATTTATTTAAACATTTTTAAAATAATATTAACAAAAATTATTAAAAACACTAGTTGCAAAAAATTTACTACACTCATTAAAAAACCCCTAAATGGAAAATCAAACTTGATAACACTGATCAAAGAAGTTTTTTTCAAAAGCAAAAAATGAGAAAATGTTTCCCAAAATGCTCTTCCAACTCATTTTTTCTCTTAACAACATTATCAACATGTTTTCTTAGCCTTTCCCAAGTTCGCCATACAACAACAAAATTTGGTGAGGACGGTAGTCTCTCTATAGATTTATACTTGTTGTTATTATATAGGGAAATGTGTAAAAAAAACACTCAATCTCTCATTTTTTTACAATGTTTACCAACATGTTATGTTTTCTTTCCCGACTTCACGAACAAAAATAAAGAGTAAAGGTTAACAGAGGAAGTGTGGTATAGAAACCCACTGCTTCGGCTTGTGTTCTTTTATTCTCCAAAGAAACACTCTCATTGACATTGATTTTGTTCATATATGCAGTGATGCCAACTTGGTGCTTTAAGCACTATTTATGATGCTTTTTGATGACCCAAAACGCCAAAATTTTGCTCATGGTGCTAAAACAAAAAAAAAAAAAAAAATAGTGCTTTTTTATTTTTTGGTTAGTGCTTTTAGTACTTTTTGTAATAATTTTTCATATTCGTGCTATTGCAATTAAATTGTTCTAAAAAAGGTCACTAATTTTTTTAAGTGGAACATTTTATATGGCAACTTTTTTTAGGTTTTAAGGTCGCTGTAGGCAATGGTACCAGATCAAAAGTTAAACTAAATCATCAAAAACTGCAAATTTTGCAACTGTAATTCAGAAAATATCAATTGAAATTCAGAATTTCCATTTGAAATTCAGAAAATATCAATTGAAATTCAGAATTTCCATTTGAAATTCAGAAAAGATCAATTGAAATTCAGAAAATATCCTTTGAAATAGTGCTTAAAGCACCAAGTTGGCATCACTGCATATATGAACAAAATCAATGTCAATGAGAGTGTTTCTTTGGAGAATAAAATAACACAAGCCGAAGCAGTGGGTTTCTATACCACTCTTCCTCTGTTAACCTTTACTCTTTATTTTTGTTCGTGAAGTCGGGAAAGAAAACAAAACATGTTGGTAAACATTGTAAAAAAATGAGAGATTGAGTGTTTTTTTTACACATTTCCCTATATAATAACAACAAGTATAAATCTATAGAGAGACTACCGTCCTCACCAAATTTTGTTGTTGTATGGCGAACTTGGGAAAGGCTAAGAAAACATGTTGATAATGTTGTTAAGAGAAAAAATGAGTTGGAAGAGCATTTTGGGAAACATTTTCTCATTTTTTGCTTTTGAAAAAAACTTCTTTGATCAGTGTTATCAAGTTTGATTTTCCATTTAGGGGTTTTTTAATGAGTGTAGTAAATTTTTTGCAACTACTGTTTTTAATAATTTTTGTTAATATTATTTTAAAAATGTTTAAATAATTTATTTTATTATACAAATAATATATAATTCAACTTATGTTTTTACTAATTTTTGTTAATATTATTTGAAAATTTTGTAAATAATTTATTTTATTATACAAATAATAAATATAATTCATTTTCACCGTTCTTTTTAATTTAAATGTAGGTATATTGTTTTTGTTAAAATAAACTATATTTTAAAAAATAACAATATTAGTTTAAAACACCCAAAATTGACACCATTGACTAATTTTTGTTGGCACGGAATTTTTTTGGATGTTGAGGCAACATTGGAGTCTCCTAAACTCTTAAAAATTTGAAAAAACTCACTCAACCTCAATGCTTTTTATATATGGAAATGTGTAAAAAAAACACTCAATCTCTCATTTCTTTACAATGTTTACCAACCTGTTTTAGTTTTCTTTCCCGACTTCACGAACAATAATAAAGAGTAAAGGTTAACAGAGGAAGAGTGGTATAGAAACCCACTGATAATAAGCAATGGGGTTGAATGAGTTTTTTCAGATTTTTAAGAGAATTTTCAGATTTTTAAGAGAATTTTCAGATTTTTAAGAGGATTTAAGAGATTCCAATGTTGCTTCAACATGGAAAAAATTAACGTGCCAACAAACATTTGTCAATGGTGTCAATTTTGTTTTTTTAAACTAATATTGATAGTTAATATAGTTTTATTTTTTAAAATATAGTTTATTTTAACAAAAATAATATCCATTTAAATTAACAAGAACGGTGAAAATGAATTATATATTATTTGTATAATAAAATAAATTATTTACAAAATTTTCAAATAATATTAACAAAAATGATTAAAAACATAAGTTGAATTATATATTATTTGTATAATAAAATAAATTATTTAAAAAATTTTAAAATAATATTAACAAAAATTATTAAAAACAGTAGTTCAAAAAATTTACTGCACTCATTAAAAAACCCCTAAATGGAAAATCAAACTTGACAACACTGATCAAAAAAGTTTTTTTCAAAAGAAAAAAACCAAAAAATTTTTATCAAAATGCTCTTCCAACTCATTTTTTCTCTTAACAACATTATCAACATGCAGTGTTGCCATTTCAGTGCTTTTCGGGTATTTTTTGGTGCTTTTTTCCTTCTTGTACCCGGTGATTTTTTACAAATACCCGTTTAAAAAAAGCGGGTATTTACAGTGCTTTTTCAGATTTCTGTCAGTGCTTTTAGTGCTTTTTGTACAGTTTATATTTTTGGTATTTGTTCTCGTTTTTTTTTTAGTTTTTCTTCAATTTTCTGTCATAGTTGAAAAAATAATACGAACTAAACAAAAAATACATTTTTTCACAATGTTTGTAGTACAATTTTAAATAGCAACTTCGATATATTTAAACTTCAAAATTTTTAGATTTTAGTTTGGTGCTTTTTTACCCCTTTTTTTGGTTATTTTTTGAACTTTTTTTACACGATTTTACAAAGCTAAAATGTGTTTTTAAATTCTTGACTTAAATTTTTCAAAAAATTAGTATCGTGCTTTTTACCCCATTTTTGGTAAATTTTTACCCTTTTTACCCGTTTTCACAATCCTCACGGTGCTTTCCTGCCTTCAAAAGTTGGCAACACTGTCAACATGTTTTCTTAGCCTTTCCCAAGTTCGCCACACAACAACAAAATTTGGTGAGGACGGTAGTCTCTCTATAGATTTATACTTGTTGATGTTACTCATATATAATTTGGCTACAGGGTTGCCATATGAGTTAATTTTAATTCTTAAATAGGTTTTCAAATTAATTTTCTTTAACTGCCTTTCATATCAAACGTTTATTATTATTTAAATTAGACTAATTTAACGTGATTATATTTAATAAATATTGAATTTATTGATATATTTATATCATATTACTTCTGGTTAGGAGGATAAAATAAATTCCAAATTGGGCCAACTATAAATCTACCCTACAGTCGGCAAGGTAGGGCGAGTGCAGATCAATCATCAACATCCCTTATCTGTCCCCTTTTCAAAAGTATTTTTCTTTTCTGTTATTTAGCTACCTAAATTTAATATTGTTGTCAGCGAACCTGAATCGACCTCCGAAGGGGCAAGAACACACCCCAGCCCTGAGTACGGCCGGCATTATAGGTAGCCCTGCCCTGGAAGAGGTAGACCCCATATGGAAGGTTCGTTACAGGTTGCATGCAAAATTAATGAGAAAATCGCATCTGTGAGATCTTTTCGCTGACGAGGTAAATACTATGCATTGGTGTTAAGCCATGGCAACAGTAAATTCAAATTATGTTTCTTTCCTCATATAAGATCCCTTTCTTCGAAAGAAGAATTTTCTTGAACTCCAGTTTAGTTTTTTATCTTTGTAAGAGATCTTCGAAAGTAAATGTATTTTTTAATTTAATCGTCATCGCTTAGCCCTTGTGGACCGCAGCCCGAGCGAAATGTAATACCCGCCATAAGCGGCCCAACTACATTTATATTACAGATGTAATTTACCCAAAGAAAGGATACTAAATGAAGTATTATTTAATCCAAAGAGAGAGCATTAACAGAAGTATTCTTTCATTCATACTTGGGATTTTTTCATTGGCATTGAAATTTCATTATCATTAGTTGACTAATGCTAATGGCAAAAAAATTTCATTACCATTTAATGGTACTGAAATTTTCTGGCATTAGAATTTGTAATACTAATGCTAATGAAATCGCACTAATGCCTTAAAAACTACGAACACTTGAGTAAAAAAAAGCATTTGTTTACAAAAAAAGGGGGATGGATAGATTGCTTTTTTTTCAACTAGCCACCGAACTTTGTTCTATGAAATGGGTGTTATAGTCCCCAGATTATAAATTTTAAAAAACCGCACTTAAAAAATTGCAAAATATACGCGGAACGCGAAAAAAGTCTTTATGGTACAAAAATTTAATTAAAAAACTTAATCAGCGATTTTCATTCTGCAAACAAACATACTGATGTAAGAATTTTCCTTTTGTAAATTTTTTTCCGCGACTTTTTCGCGATTTCTTTTTTCAATTAATTACCGAACTTTGTTCTATGAATTGGGTGTTATAGTCCTCAGATTATAAATTTTAAAAAACCGCACTTAAAAAATTGCAAAATATTCGCGGAACGCGAAAAAAGTCTTTATGGTACAAAAATTTAATTAAAAAACTTAATCAGCGATTTTCATTCTGCAAACAAACATACTGATGTAAGAATTTTCCTTTTTGTAAATTTTTTTCCGCGACTTTTTTCAATTAATCACAGAACTTTGTTCTATGAATTGGGTATTATAGTCCCTAGATTATAAATTTTAAAAAACCACACTTAAAAAATTGCAAACTAATCGCGGAACGCGAAAAAAGATTTTATGGTACAACAATTGAATTAAAAAACTTAATCAGCGATTTTTATTCTGCAAACATACATACCCAGCAAAATATTGGTAATGATACCTCATTACTATCAGCATTACCAAAAATTATATATCATTACCTTCTACATTATTTTATAATATAAAATAATGGCTTCCTAATAACGGCCTATTGTATTCATTAATTCTAAATATAAAATAATGACTTACTCGTAATATTTTAAATAAATACCTTTTACACAGTTAAATTTTATATATTTTTATTTATTATATGTAAATATGTTTTATGTTTAAATTTTTATGACGAGTCCTAAAATTACACATTAGAAAAAACTTAAATTTTTCTGAATGTATTTTCTTAAGCTAATAGTATTTGCTTAACTCCTTATTTTTAAGAATCAAGTAAGCAATCGGAAAACCACTTATAATTCAACTTTTTGTAAGCATGTGTGTAACCACTTATTATTCAAAATCTCATAACTACTTATTTCTCATATTTTCGTAAGCGAGCGGGTAAGCGTGACTACTTATAAAATAGACCACGCCAAACAAAAATAATGAGCTTAGACGCCAAAAAATAAGTTGTGCGGAGCTATGAATTTCTATTATATAACAACTTATTTGGTAATGAAAGATTTTGCTGGGTACTGATGTAAGAATTTTCCTTTTTGTAAATTTTTTTTCAGCGACTTTTTTCGCGATTTCTTTTTTCAATTAATCACAGAACTTTGTTTGAATTGGGTATTATTGTCCCTAGATTATATATTTAACAAAACCGCACTTAAAATATTGCAAAATAATCGTGAAACGCGAAAAAAGATTTTATGCTACAAAAATTTAATTAAAAACTTAATCAGCGATTTTCATTCTGCGAACAAATTTACTGATGTAAAAATTTTCCTTTTTGCAAAATTACTTTTGCGCGGCATTTTTTCGCGGTCTTTTTTGCAACTAGCCACCGAAC
>CATLKA010000038.1:0-104154 GCA_949987735.1 Leucophora obtusa
TAATTAGTAAATACTATTTGAATGTACCTACTTACCAAAATATATGGGCATCAGCAGTAACAGCTTAGATTTCATCCTATCATTAAGAACTACCTAAAAATAAAACAGAAAAAAGAGGCGACATAAATATTTCTATCTTTGTAAATTTTTTATAATTAAAAAAAAGCACTTAACCAAGCAAAAATTTTTACTAATGATGGTCAGTCAATACAACTATTCATCTTTATTGATTATAATATTTTCTGCATTGGCCAGTATATACTCTATTCGTTTGACAAATAAACCACTAATTAGTATTTAATCGCTTAGATTTTTCTAAACAAACCAATTTACAAATAGTATTTAGTTTAAGTAAATACAAGCAAAACGATAAAAATTATTTAACACCAGTAGCTATAAATTAAACAATAATTAACCAACAAACATAAACTCCTACAGATAAACCACACATGACCAAATACATAAATGGTATAACAACAAAAAAGTAAATGAAGCACTACACCCACTAATTATTAAAAACCACCACTACCACAAGAACAAGGACCTACTAATTGAAAATGCTAACATGTTAATTGTACAGACATTGACCAATATTAACACCTACAATGTAAATATACCATAACAAACAACTTTGTACATACAACAATATTAAATTAATACACAAACAAATATATACCATGTTCAGATACATATGTATGTGTTTGTTTAGACAACCTTACATTGCTTAGTGTTTGTACATTGTCATTTGTAAACCTCAATTAAAACAATATGAAGGAAAATTACAATGATTTGTTTTTAACCATTTGCAAAACATTTCAAGTTAGTTACGTATTCTTCTTCATTCCTGCATGTAATTTTTATTATCAAAAAAAAAAAAAAAAAAAAAAAACTGAAAATTGACATGCAAAGAATTTTTTTCTATGCATAAGAAAAATTTCACATATCATAAAAGCAAAAAAGGCGTATAACAGTTAAGGGAAAAGGGGGTTTTAAAAATTTTCGTCCACCTTCTCGCTTGTATTGTATTCAAATTAGTTAATCGCTTAACTGATTCCTAGACTAAAATATTCATCGATTAATCGATTAACTGATTCATCGATTACATTTCATTACTATTTAATGGCAGTGAAATATTTCTAATTAGAAAAAAAATATTACTAATGATAATGAAACTACACGAATACATAAAAAAAAACTACCCGTGTAAAAAAGATCAGATCTGGCCAGATCTCAGTAGGTCTTACCAGATCTAATTAGATCTCAAAATTGGGGACAAATTTGAGATATATTTAGATCTGATCAGATCTAGGCATATCTGGCGAGATCTCAGTAGATCTTACCAGATCTATTTAGATCTCAAAATTGGGGACAAATTTTAGATCTAATTAGATATGACCAGATCTAGGCATATCTGGCGCAATTGTCCAGATCACTTTAGATTTGAACAGATTTGGCACTAGATCTGATCAGATCTTGCCATAAGGTATTATCACATATGCCATATCTGATCATATATGATGAGATCTGGTACAGGATCTAATTAGATTCAATCATATCTATTTAGATCCAAAAAGATCTGATCAGATCTAAACTTTTTTACACGGGTAATTACAATTGATTAAAAACCATTTGTTTACAATAAAAAAAAATCAGATAAATGAAAACGAAAAACGGGTTTGGCCAAGGAAGTTATTAAACATCATTTTTTAAGGAGAACCCAATGGCTGGAATGCACTCCGTTACACTTTACCTGGATGGAAAATATTTAATTTAAAATGAGCCTGAATGAGTAATTTCGATCCTTGATTTTATCAGGACGATTCTTTTACGATCCCTGTAAACGTTTTACAGAAATACAAATATAATTTTCAATATTTATTTTTGAATTTAAAATTTGATCACCAGAAGGCATTGGCCCTTACTTTAAAAGAGTATTTTAAATTTAAATTTGACTTTATTTTTAATCATACGATTATGTTTATTTTGTGTATAAAAACCCTACAAAAATATTTCTATTTTCAAACATTTTGATTGGTTGAAAATAAATTAACAAATCTGAATGCTCCAAAAATAAACCAAGTCAAGGCATACTGCCACCAAATATTTTAACAAAAGTCGACTTTAACTAAAATATACATTTGAAAAATTTAGATAGTAAGGGCGATTGTTTTTATGTTTTTATTGAAGGTCTGTGCCCTGTTTTGAAAGTTTATCAATTAAATTGAAAAATTCAAAATGTTTTGGATATTTCTTTTTCAATTTCATATTAGGCGTGTTCGTTTACTTACTGTAAGTTACTACTTTTACTACAGCTGGAAAAATTCAATACAAAAAGTAAATAAAACTTTCCAATTGCAGTAAAAGTAGTAAGAATTTCGAGTAAACGAACACACTGATTATTGAAAAGTGTATGGCCAATATTGAAATGTTAGTTTTTTAAATTTGTTTCTTGTTGTTGAAAAATAAATAAAATTAAAAAAGCATATAAATTATTGCAAAATAAAAAATAATCGCATTAAAGGAATTAAATATGCTAAAATCCCAAACGTATTTTACAAATTGTGAAAAATAATCTGTTAGAGGCATATCCCTATCCGGATTTCATTCTTGCCTAAGGAAATCGTTAGGGGACGATGTTTTTAGAATTTCTGGAAATATTTGTTTAGTTAAATTACAAACTCAGTGAGATATTCTTGTTCTCGTCTAGGATCGTTATTAAACATTCAAAATTTCAAAGAAAAAACAAAAATAACAACAAAGAATTTACCACAATTTGCTTTGTCATCTTCCAATGTACTACTCTGTTGCTTCGACAGATCTAGCAATGTAGTGGCATCCATTCACGTATAAACAAAAATCGAAAACAATGTTTTCTAAAGTGTCAGTAACATTTAAATTTGCACAAGCACTTGCATATTAGTTTTTTTTTAATTTATTTTTATCGGGATATAATCACTGTAAACGTGATTATATTTTAAAATCTGCTAAATTTTGCAATTTTTTATAGGAAGGAAAATATTTACCAATTAAAATTTCATTTGAAAGTGCGTGTTAAAAAATCAATAAAATTGAAATAAATTATGTTGACCGCTTAAGGATATTTGTTAGAAATACGTGTAAATTTTTTTCTGGGATGACTGAACAGTAGAGATTTATTATTAAGATCCATATCGATACTTTCTGATCTTCGGGATACTCTGTATGAAGATAATTGCAATCACTTTATTGGAGGCTATACGTTCTACGGCGATTCGCAGGCCTTACGGTGTGGGGATTACCAAACCCACAGCACATTATTTTAACCCTTCTTACAAGAAGAGATACATATTTTTGTAAATTATCATCCATCATCCGGAAATTTATTCATCAAGGAATACCGAAGGCAATATTGATGCGACAACTTTAATCATACCAGAATCTTAGAAAAAGTCTGAAACTCCTATTGCTTTTGAACAACAAAGTCAGTGTTACCTTCCAAAGAAAGTCATCCACGTGGTGCACTTCAATAGGAAAAAAAAAATATTTTTTTTAAAACAAAAACCAGCTAGAGGAACAGAATTAATTGTTCTGGGGTATAAATAAGATATTGTTTACAACAATATTCGTATACTTTTGTCAGTGAGACAAATTCAAGACTTTCCCCCTTAATCTTTGAGGATTAATGCAATAGTTAAATTTTTATCCATTTCACCGTATACTAGACATATTTCATATACTATCTGGTCAACTGTAAACCTATACGTCAGATAGTAAGCATTTTGTTTATCTCTACAAAGATGATAGAAAGTTTTCTAGTTTAATTAATTTATTTAATTAATTATATTTTATTTTTTTTTCATATATCCATCCGCGCTTTTCATACAACCGTACTTTATATATAATTCTGTTGTATATACCTGCAAATTTCCTCCCTGTTATGGGTAATTCATTTGAATAATCCTAATGCACAGTATTCACCACATTTGCCTGTATGTGTTTTGTTTAAACACCATCTAACGTTATCAAAAGAATACTGTATAACCGAAGCTATCTACAAGGCCTTGACGACGTTGGAGTGCAACAGTGAGTAAATTTTAAATATTGTACACTCACAGAAAATATTATTTAAATTCATTTAAAGAAAATTATGAATTTTAAATGATGTTAAATAATATTGTTTGAATTTATTTAAGGAAAATTATAAATTTTAAATATTGTACACTCACAGAAAATGTTATTTAAATTCATTAAAAAAAGAAAAGAAATATAAATTATATATGACGTTAAATAATATTATTTGAATTTATTTAAAGAAAATTTCAATTTGAAATACTTTGAAATACACTCATAGAATAATATTATTTAAATTTATTTAAAAAAAAAACTGTACATTTTAAATACTTTTAATTATACTCAGGGAAAAATGTTATTTAAAGGTTTTTAAAGAAAATTATAAATTTTAACTTCTATAATTTTTTTTCTTATAAAAAAAAATTTTTTTCGTGTTCGGTATTGATTTTCTTAGTTAATCATTTAACATTAAATTTTTGCGATAACCTCTGAAATTTTCTTTTTAATTTTTTCCTTATATTTAATTATAGACCCACTTAATATTATTAGTTTCATTATACATTTTTTTTTTGTGTTGCGCATATTATAACGTATATTAATTAAAAATGTTCATATCAATGGAAATAAAATTTTAAATATTTGATCATTTAACTCCCCGAAAGATATGGCAGGAGGTTTACCCAATGACATAAATAGGATGGCACTACCGAATTTTATTGCCATCATTGGAGGGCGGATGTTCACTTCGGCTAAGTTACATTGATAGTCGAAGTTCAGCATTACAGTTTCTCTTCTCTATCTTCTTTCTCCCCGTGTAAAAAGGATCAGGTCTGACCAGATCTCAATAGATATGATTGCGCCAGATCTAATTATTTTATTTATTTTTATTTATTTATTTATTAATTTGAAGTTCCGTACACAAGACTTACAGTCTCATATTGCAGTACAAAACTGATTGTTTGGAAAATTACAGAAATTGTTATTAAAATTTTAAAACTAAAAATAATAAAATATAATAAATTTATAACATGTATCAAATTAACCCTTTCAGACCCAACCAGATGCAAAAATTTATTGTTTTTGTAATTTTAAGGTAAAATGGTATTAAAACTATTAAAATTTTCTGATGTCAATTCATATTTTATGAAACATAATTTAGGTAAAGTATAATTGTAATTTTTGTCTAAGTAAACCTATCAACTAGGATTTGGGGTTCGGGAATTCCCGGGCGGGAATTCCCGGGAAATCCCGGGAAAAGTTTGCCGGGAATTCCCGGGAAAATAATATATTTTTCCCGGGAAAACGGGAAATTTTAAAAAGACTAAATTTTTTAAATTGTTTTTGTTTCGAATAGGATTTTTTAATTTTAGTCATAAAAAACATTTTAAATACCAAAACAAAAATGTCATTGATAAAATCTTTTAAAAGGGAATACATTTATTTGACACACAAATAAAATCTTTGCCAATTAATTAGGAGCATTTCAACTAATAAAGATTTTTCGCATAACTTATTCAAAATTTAAGTAGTAAAACCTAAAAACTTGGTAAAATGTTTAAAAGAAATATGAAAAAAAGCTTTGTTTCTTACAAATAATCGCCCTTACTATCTAAATTTTTCAAATGTATAATTGAGGTAAAGTCGACTTTAGTTAAAATATTGGGTGGCAGTATACCTTGACTTGGTTTATTTTTGAAGCATTCTGATTGGTCAATTTATTTTCAACCAATCAAAATATTTGAAAATATAAATATTTTTGTAAGGTTTTCATACACAAAATGAACAAAGCTGTTTGATTAAAAATATAGTCGACTTTAAATTAAAAATACTCTTTTTATATTAAGGGCCAATAATTTTATAAGTAACGTTTTCATTAATAAATGTGAAAAGAAAAGACTGGTTAACAGTGTTATCTAAATTTGGTTATCCGACATCTAAATTTGGTTCACAAAAAAAAAAAAAAAAATCGATGGTCATGCAACTTCTCTTGAAGAAAACAACAACAGGAATAACGTTTCAGCTAAAATTAGCAAAGTACCCGAAGGAAAAAAGTGTAAGCTGAATAGGCATTAAAGGTTTTATAGTAGGGCAAACATTTCCTGAAATGGTATCCAAATTAGCCGCAGTTAATCCACACCATAACTAGATCTTCGTTTATTCGAGAAAGTTTTTATAATAAAAACCTGGCATTGCAAAAAAATGAATCCGATGTAAAGAACATTATATTAAATTACTGCAATCATGTAAAAGATATCATGATGAAAGAAATATCGAGCAATATTTCTAACAATAGGAGATTTACTATAATCTTAGATGAATGGACAAGAATATCACAACAATGTATAAATGGAAATAATTCATTTTATAACCTGGGGTTGGTTTATATATCAGGAAGATGTAATGCTGATGAAATAAGAATTGTAGAAATAAGACTAGAAGAGTTTTATTTGTCTTTGGAAAATAACATTGTGGCCACCATATCTAATGGGCCAAGTGTGATGAAACGGTTTGTTTCCGACAGTCCAGTAGTAGGTGCTTTCTGCTGGAATCATGCAATTCATTTGGCAGTGCTGCGAGTAATTTATGTGAAATCAAATGTTCAACATTCTGATATTTTTTACTTTGAATTCTCACTACACAGACGGCATTTGTACTGAAATAGTTTTTTTTTTAACAAAAATTACTTATATAGGTTTTTTTCATTAACAATTTTGTTCAAAAATATTTCCCGGGATTCCCGGGAATCCCGGGAATCAAATTTTTTCATTCCCGTTTCCCGGGAAATAAAAAAGTCCGGGAAATCCCAAACCCTACTATCAACATTGAAAATATTTGCAACTTTAAGAAAAAACATCACATCACACAATCGTGTATGCTGGGTCTAAAAGGGTTATAGTCAAATTAAAAACATAAAAAAATATCATAAAAAATTAATTAAACATTCAAAGTATATACTCATATAATTAATTTAACAGACCAAAAATCAAATATAGTTTCCTAATTCGAATAAGCTCATAATTTTATTTTTGAACTGAAGTGCATTATTTATAACTTGAGAGTCATATGGAAGATTATTCCAGAGACGGGTGGCGTATAAAAAGAACTGCCATTCGGATATCAAACTATGATGTCTAAAGAGTATCAATCTTCTCCCCCTATTGGATCTCGAAAATCTCAATCGTTCGTATAAATGCTGTGGTTGTTGAATATAAATAATCGTATGTAAGAATAGTAAAATTCTAGTTTTAAGGAGATTATCAAAACTTATGCCATACAATCTTATTGAAAACGCTGAAACCCTATCAAATCGTTTCAAACCATAAACATATCGAGCGATATTATTAAAAACGACGTTAAGTTTCCTTTTACTATGTGTGTCACAACTAGCAAAAATTTCACACCCATATAAGAGAATAGGTATTAAATAGGTTTTGGCAAGAAGTATCCTAATATTTATTGGTGTGCAGTGTTGTGTTTGCCAAAGTGTTCTTAACATAGAATAGGTACGACCACAAGCATAATTAATATGGTCAGACCACGTGAGAGTATTGTTGAAATATACTCCACGATACTTCACGGAGTCAACTATTTCAATTGGTTGATCATTAAGGGTTATGACAGGTACAACATTAATTGTTGTTGAACGCTTTCTAATAACTAGGCATTTAGATTTCTTCGGATTTATACTAAGACCAAATGGCAAATGCCGAGGCCCATATAAAAATTCGATGCAATTCACGATTCAGATTGTTCACACAGAAATCAATGGAAGTGACCTTACAACTAACGTGAAGTTGGACATCATCCGCATACATCCTAGACTTACATATCTCAAGTGTATCCAGAAGATCATTTTTAATTAGATCTCAAAATTGGGGACAAATTTAAGATCTAATTAGATATGATCAGATCTAGGTAGATCCGGCAAACCATATAAAATCAGATTTAATTTGATTTTGACTTTAAACTAAAATTAAGAAACTTATACCTGATGTTAATACTGAGAAATTCTTCATATAAGCTTAAATAGATAAAAACTGTTAGCAGATCTTGTACCAAATCTGGCCAGTTCTGCTTAGATTTGGTCATCAAAGTCATTCAGTTTTCCAGATCACTTTAGATATGAACAGAGCTGGCACTATATCTGGTCAGATCTGGCCATAAAGTATTTCCCATATACCATATCTGATCATATATAATCTGATGTGTTAACCAGATCTAAATAAATTCAATAATATGTAATTAGATCTAAACAGATCTGAGCAGATCTAATCTTTTTTACGCGGGTCTTGACATTTATAATTTTTTTCAGAGAGTTTTTCAGAGAGGTATCTTATTAGTTTTTTTTTACCTTTATGTTCAAAGGAAAAAGGGCCAGACTGGGCATGGCCGGGACGAGAAGATAGCCATCTTCCTGAGAAGATACGACGGTAAGTTGGGATTCGTTGCAATTTCTCTCCCTCCTATCCACCAAAAGTAACGTTCGCAAATCGATTTTTTGAAATTTCTCATCACCATTTTACTCCTTAAACATTCGAATAGCCAAAAATCCTTTAGTCGATTTTCTTCTGTTAATAAAATGATGATATGTGCCACATTTTAATTATCTATCTTCATTAGTTTACGAGAAATACCAAAATCCCCTTTTCTCGGAGATTATGATAAATTATAAAAAATTAGACTTCATTACCAAATATCGCGACTATATTGCCAAGTTGAACTGCTTATACATGTAATGATTTTTTTTAAGGCCAAGAGCCTAATAAACTTATTTACAGAAAGTCTGAAGATTTTTCTGCATTATCAAATTTTATATATATTTTTTAAAAGATATGTACAAGGGTAGTGAAAGAGTTAAATGTCTTCTATGAACTGCTAATGCTATCAAGTCCTCTTGTGATTTACATAACGTAAAAAATATCCCTTCCAAAAATCGTAAAATGTAACACAACTCTGTTTATTACAATACAGTCTTGCTAACTTAATATCAAAGAAAATTTTACCTCAACATTGTTGTCATTTTTGTGAACAACTACAACTACTCCAATTCTTACATGTATACAAAGTAGTGGTAAAAATAGTCGAAAAAAATGCCGTTCATGCTCCAAAAAACATTTGATGTGAACGTGCTGACCGAACATTACTATTGTGTAAAATGAACCTTTAAGTAAATAATAGAAAAATGAAAATTACAACAACCAGAACTGTGTTACATTTCATTTGAACCATTGCAAATACTTGCTTTTCCATTTTATCACCTATTTTTTGTTTTGTTTGAAAGTGTGAGGGTTTCTTGACATTGTCAATAGTTTCTTCATTTTCTGTTATTTTTTTTTTCTTTCACTTCTTGATGATGTCTGTTCATGTTTTGGTTATATCAATGTTTGGCTGTTTGGTTGGTCGGTTCAGTGGTAGGTTGGTTGGTTACTTGGCTATTTGTTCAGTTGTCTTGTACGGTTTTTGTAACACTACTCTGTTGAATCATCTGTTCGCACGCAATGTCATGTCCAAACTGCTGACAGCGTAGGAAACGAAAATGTGTAATACTAACAGAGTGAAGAAAAAATTTTTAAAGGTTTTTTTTTTTACTAAAACAAGCAGTGTTTTAATAAAGAGATTTATTTTGAATAGATTTTCCATAATTGTACCTCATGAAAAACTATTTGAAAATTTGTCTATTAAAGGTGGCGTAAGGTGGGCTCTTATTGAGATTTAAGTCGTCAGAAATCTTTTTGCGTCAATGTAATTTTTTGCAATAAAATTTAAGCTACCCAGGTAGAAATTACCGACATTATAACAAAAATTGTACTGAGAGAGCACTGTTTTTTACGAAATGCCGGTACTATCTCAAACGTGCTTTGCCAGTACTGTTTTCTGAAAACTAACGAGCTCTTTTTAATTTATTAACATTAACAATTTTAAAAATTTTACATATTTTTACATATATTACACAATTATTTATGTAAGAGATACATCGCCATTCTTTTCTTGTGAAGTTTCGGCAGAATATATTTTGTACTCTTTTAGTAACTTTAAAACTTTTCTTTTATTTTAATTTCTTTCGGTTTTAAAATATTTTTGTAGAAAATTCAATTTAGTTATATTTTTTAAATAATAAACAACATTTTTATAAAAATAAGAAATACAACAAATTGTATTTTATTACAAAAAGATTTTGAAAACGAAAGAAATAAAACTAAAAGAAAACCAGATTATTACCCAATAAACCAAAGAACAATACGATAATGAAATCACTATCACCTGAAATATCTGAATATCATATTCCACTAAGATTATTGTATCGTTTCCGATAAGGTTAAGGTTAAGGATAACTTTAAACAGTTTTCAGAAACAAATAAAATTTTTAAAAACTTGCAATTTTTCTTCGCTTGGCGATTTAAACTCTTTTTATTTTAAACTTCACAATTTCCTTGAGCCTAAGGTTTGTTTTTCTTTATCTTCGGGAAATAATAATTAATTATTTTTTCCTGAAGATGCTACACAATGGAGTAGCGAAATATTGAAAATAAAAAAACTTTGTTTACATATAAAAAGCAAACCTTAAGCTCAAGGAAATTGTGATGTTAAAAATAGAAAAAGAAGGTTAAATAAACAGCAAGAATATATTCTTTTTAACCCTTTCGACCCCAACTTTAAATGGCTGGGAATTTTCCGACCAAACTTCTTGTAAAAGAAATATTTTTTTTATTACTTTCATGGCTTTGCAGCACCCCCTAGCGGAGATATTTGGAATTAAAGTTCAAAAATTAATATGCTGCCGGTCCCGAACGGGTTAAGATTTTTTTTAATTTTATATTTTTTCTATTACTAAACTCTACATAAAAATTTTTGAATTTTGAGTTTTATTCATCACACAATTTTTAAGACTAATTTAAACAAAAATTTTATTTTTCCTTAAATTTTGCTGTGAGAAAAAATTTGTGTTGGCACTATGAAAAATAGCTCGCAAATGAACACTATTATGAAATTACACTGCTATATGAAATTATACACAGGTATTCTAGAACTTCAATGCTACTGAGTAAAAAAAATTGTTAGAAAAAATATAAATATAGCGGGAGTTATAGGCACAAAACAACGAAGTTGCTTGTAGGCAACTTTGGGGTCGAAAGGGTTAATTGAGAAATTAGTTGCAAAATCTAGGTGAGTTCTATTTTTCTTTTTATTATAACGATTTCATTATCAATTTTTTATCATTGACTTCATTTTAGCTAATTTGAAAAAGATACCGGTTTTGCTATCATATTGCCTGGCATAACAATAGTGTTTCGATAATGAACCAGATTTTGGCGATTTTTCTCTCCTAGGAAAAACAATATCGTTAGGGAAGGTACGTTTTAGAACAAAGAATCTATCGTTTTCGTATCACAAGTGATTATCATATATGATAATAAATATCACCTAGGTCAGAGGTGGCAAGACTTTTTTCGCTGCGTGCCAGAAACTGACAAATTTTTTTTGTAAACATTTCTCGAGTGCCACCTAAATTTTAGTTTTCTTTTAAAAATTCTTTTCTAAAAATTTAAAAAATTTGGAACATTTCTCTTAACAATGTCATCGCAGATGTACATATTTATCAGTGCTACGGATAACCCCATGAAATAACCCCCAAAGGGAAAAATTAAATAACGTCCAAGAAATGACGTAAAAATGTTTGACGTTTATTTAACTTTTAGGGGTTTATTTAATCTTCAAATATTGAGATTATTTCATTATGCAAAAATCCCAAATGAAAAAAAAATTAAAACAATTTGAACATTATTGCACATATAATAATCCATGCATAAAAATACGAAATTAATGTCAAAACAACAAAAACTTTCGTAAAATAAACCATTTTTCGTATATTTTACAAAATTTTTTGTTATTTTGACATTTTTTCGTAATTTTATGCATGGATTATTATCAATGTGCCTTTTAATTTTTTGAGGGGTTATTCCATTTTTGTTGGTTATTTCATTTTGTGAAAAAAGTTAAATTATTGCGCGCCATTAAGTATTTAAGTAGGTATGAAACTAGTAAATGTGCTTCGGGCAAAAATTTGATTTTGTTAAAATAAATCATCATAATAATGAATAAAAAAAGGATATTATGGATTTGAACAGAAAAATTTCTATTTCAGATAAAATGGCTCAGCGAAACACGATCAAAACCCAATTTCAAAGTCCAACATAGCACTATGTTAATTAAAGTATTTTATTACCAAGTGCCACACTGTAAAAATTCGGTTTTTAATATTTTTTAACGTTTAAATAATTTGTATATTACTTAGGCCCATTAACTTTTCTCGAGAAGTTAACTTTACCTTAACCATGGGTAACTAACCAATACTAAATATTTATCCCTATGAAAATTTAACCATAATAACTTATCAATATTTTAACTCTGGGTAGTTAACCTTAGTATGAAATGTCAGAATAAAAACAAAAAGAAAAACAAAAATTAATAACAAAAATTTTTTTTTCAATACGGGAAAATTAAAAGTTTTTCTCGCGGTTTTTTGTGTGTTTCTGGTCGTAAAAAAATAATACACTTGACCACGTCATTTTTTTTAAGATTCGCGGTCGCTAAATGCTATAAAATGATTGTATCTTTTTGCATACTACGAGAGGTGATTTAATTAAATCCATTTGGTAAGTCTATAAAATAAAAGTGGATTATTGGAACTATTAATAAATATTTCGTGCTAATCGAGACAACCGCGGAAAGATTCGCGCATAAAATTAAAAAAAAATAGAGTAAATTTTGTGATAGATTATTAAATTAAGGCAATTTATGTGACCAGCACATCAAAGTGAGTAGAAAAATAATCGCTGTGCACGATTTTGTATCTATTTGTAATTGCGAGTCAAAACTGTGGGTTGTCCAGGGGTTCCTCACATACTTTTAAAATATTTAAAACATGATTGGTTCACATTTCATAAATTCGAGAGTGATTTCTATGCGCTTTTTTATATTTAAGAATTAAATTCAGTAGTCTTGTCCCAGCAAAACCTTGGTAATGACTGGTCATTACTACATGCATTACTTAGATCGCATATCTCATTACCCGTTGAATTACTTTTAAACTGAATGTAATGAGTTACCGATAATTATACCCCACACATTACTATTTCACAATAGCTGAAACCAATAATATATGTTCTAAATCATTAAAAACCATAACTATGGCGTAGCCTAATGTTTATCGTTTTTGCCTGACAGACATGAGGATCGCTGCTCAACTCGTGTTAGCTTCCATTGTTGTTTTTTTTTTTGTAATTTATATTAAACATCTATTTATAGAAATGTTGATGTTCATTAAGCAGTATTTAATAACAACAAGTTTTGTGCAAAATAGACATGTATAACAGTTGCCACAATAAATGTGTACATAAGTTAAAGCATTAAAAATCATAGTTAGAGTGTTTGCCTGACAATCGTGGGGTACGCTGATCAATACGTGTCAGCTCCTATTGGTTTTTAAATTTTTATATTTTTTTAAATCTATATTCAACATCTATTTATAGAACAACTGATAAACTACTTACAGGTAACATCAGTGTAATGACTTTCCCTCAATGACATCACCATGTTAAAATAAGTAGTTTAGTAATTAAAAGGTAACTAGTGAACACTTAAGATTTCAATACCTAAAACTCATTACATGGTAATGAAAGGTTTTGCTGGGGTACTTCATTCAGTAGTCTTGAGCTTTGATATATGATTCATTTTGAATTTGATACGCTGATTCCAAATTCTTAAATGTAAGTTACCCAAAATTGATCAAACAATTGTTTTTCTGAGAGTGGTTTTCAAAAGAATTTTTTCCTATAACGGTACACAAATTAAGAAAATGTTGTCCTATGTATTTTAGAGAACAAAATTCATTCTTTACTACCATCGTAACAAAAAGTCTTAAGCTATTTAAATGCGTTTTGTATAGTATTTTAAAATTCGTAGAAAGCTATTTTTCACGTTTTTAATCACGATTTTCTCAAAATTGAGAGGTGATAGAGAATTCGGAATAGAGATTTGGAATCAGCAAGTAAAATACTAAAAGTATGTTTCAAGCTTCTACCAACAGCAACTTTTCATTTTGTAAAAGTGTATAATTCGTGTCAAGTTGTTGTAATATTGGTCACCATTTTTGGTTTTAATTATTCAAGACAGATTTTGGTTCCCTGAACCAATAAAAAATTTTTTTTTTCCTATTTCGTTATGTTAGGCCAATTTCTGTAAGCTATCACAGAAACCTAAATTCTAAATAGCAAAAATTTGTGCACGATGAAATTTTTATAAGTTTTGGTAAAGTGGGGGAAATGCACATCGAAAATACTTACACGCTGAAAAAAATCGCCCAGCAGGAAACATATTTGCTGGTGATATATATATGTTTGGAAGAACTGTCAAAATATATTTGCCGTATTTTTAATATAATATGTTTGCCAGCAAATATAATATTTTTGCCTGTAAACATATGTATGTTTGAATCATATGAAATACATCTGTCAAAATATCATTATTATATTTGCACTCCACAAACATAATAATGATAAAATAAAAATGCAAATATATTTTTGTTTAAGTGGGAAAATATGACTAACATTGAAACATTACAGTGTTTGCCTGGAGACATACGTATTATAACGATAAAAATAAAGTAATTGGAAACACACCTCAAACATAAGCTGTGTTTTCGACTCAACTATATCCGTTAACTCACGAAAAAACTCAAAGTGCATAAAAACGCGTTTAAGACGAAAACTAACATATTACTTTTCGTATGCACGTTAACTTTCAACACGGATAATTTTCAACGTTGAAATCTCAACGTTTATGCATTTTCACATCTAACGTAACTTATTTAAGGTACTTCGTAAAAAATTTTGCTGATGCACATTCGATTATAACGGAAGAATTATAAACATAACCTGTTTGAAATTTTTTTATACTACAATCGGTTTAACGTAGGTTTGCTTTAAATACTTAACGTTGATAGGCATGAGAGAAAATACAGCTATAAGTATAGTACTTTATAAACATATATAGCATACATGGGCAAATGCGGAACCACGGGCCGCATGCGGCCCGTCAACCAATTTCGTGCTGCCCCTCATTCATTTTAAAACAATAAAAAAAATTTGTTTTAAATTTTAAACAAAATTAAAATAAAAAAATTTAATTAAATTAAAAAAATTTAAGTCAGAATTTAAAAATATACATAATACAGAAAACAGCAATAAAAAATAAACATCCAATGGGGCCTCAAAAACATGACACCGATCAACAAATATCGATATTTTTGCACAGACTTCCTCTAAAACTTTTTGATATTTTTTCGCCTCCGACATACGAATATTAAGTGAAACATTTCTTCTTCTTTACTTAAACCTTAAGCCTGGGAAAAATACTTTATGGCTTAATATGACGTAGAAGTATTTATTTTTTATGATTTTGAGTTAAAAAAAAACCTTTCATTTTAGGAAATGTTCAAGGCTGTACTACGGACCTCGTAAGGATCTCTAAAATCTACTTTTCAGAATTGTCCTTGAAGCACTTAAGTTTGGTGAAGCAGTTAGAGACAATCAATTTTTATTCATTTTTACAGGTTTATTATTTAAAAGTGACTTGGCGGAAAATTTTTTGCCTATTTTTGCTAAATATTACTAAGATTAGAAGAGCAAAAATAAACAGTTAAATATAATAATCAGGGCAGCGACTTTCATGCAAATGAATATTTGTAGTCATTAATCCAAAAATGATTTTGGCCAAATAATTTTCCGAACCAAAGAATTTGCAACAAAATGGCATCGATTTGTTGTTGCATATTTTTTTACATATTTTCTGATTTTTATTGCATATTTTTCACTAAGTTGAATATTTTTCCATATATTTTTAAAAACTAAAAATAAGATTTAATGAAAAATAAAGAAAAGGAAGAATTTGCAAACCTTAACGCAGTAGGTCGATGAATTTTTTGGTTTTAAGAGTTTATTTTTTCATCTTTAACGCAAATTTTTTTGGGTTTTAGTGCATATTTTTCCATTTAAGAGCATATTTAGGTGCATATTTTAAATTTTTTCCTACATATTTTCCGCATATTTTCGATTTGTAAGTGCAAGAAAGTCGGTGCCCTGATAATAATAGCCATCCTGCTAAAATCAACAGAAACACTTGATGAAAAATAGTAGACTACTGATTTCACAAAAATAGATTTTTATCCTCTTAAGGTAATTTAAAAGTTTTCTGTTTTTTTTTATTCTACTAATATTCAGCAAAATTTGTTACTGATTTTAGCAGAGTAATTTTTTATTTCAATTAACTAAAATTTAGCTCAAATACAACTAAAATTCTATTATTATCTTACTAATATTTAGCAAAGAAAATCTGTTTATTTCAGCAGTTTTTTAATTTTAAGCAAGGTAATTTTTAACAAATTTTTAGCAACTTTTTTAAAGGCTGTTTTCTATTAGTGTACTTAATCTGACTAACCATCCCACTTCTGAAATGATTATACCGCTTTTTAAAGGCTTCTGCCGCCTTGAATTTTTATCCTGCTTTTACAGCAAATAATTCCGCCTTATCCCATTTTTTTAATATGATATTAAACTTTTGAATAAAGTTTTCATAATTTATTTTTTATAGAGTTTCCAGCCAGCAAACGAGACCAAAAATGAATCCGAAAAGTGCTCAAAATATACATGTTATTAAACTTTCACATGTATGAAAGTGGTGCATCCAAAAGAGTGAGTCTTTTGTTTGAATAATTTTTGACTTACTGAATGAGAATCCTCATGAAAGTATCCAAATTTTCTGGCTGGGTTATCAGTCTTATGATTGAATTTTAAAAATTTATTAATTAATTTAGTGCAATCAGAGGGGCAATTCTGTAACTTTTTAACGACAAAAGTTGGTAGTTAAATTGACAAGTTTTCAAAGTAAACTGACAACTTAACTACCGAATTTTGTCACTAAAAAATTAGAGAATCCCACTACAGAGAGGTTAATATTTGTTATAAATTTTCGATATGAAAATGTTGTAGACCAATGAGTTTAATTTTTTTTTTTTACATTCAGATTTTCTATAAAAATCATATTTTTCCACATTTTGTATCAAAATGTCATGTAATTCCTGATACACATTTCAATAAATAAAACAATTGATCAAAGTCCATAAAGTAAATTTAAAAATATTTGAAAAATTGGCGAAAACGTTAAACTAAATTTTTTAAAATAACGAAAACTATATTCTTGAAGTTTAATTCGGCAAAGTTTTTTGACTTCAAATTCGTATTAAGGAGGAAAAATATTTTTAAAAAATTTATTGAGTCTGTACCTATATTTTTAAATATATTGTAAAATACAAATGTAAAAAGTTATAAAAATATAAAAGATTTTGGTGTACTTCTCCGCAATTTGCACTCATAAAGTATTTCCCTGGGATAAAAAAAGAAAGAGGTTTTAGAAGAAGCCTGTACAAAAAATTGATTTTTTTTCGAGTAATGTATTAATTGGTGCGGTCCTCAGTAAGATTGTGAAATCCCAAATTTGGCCCTTCAAGCCATTTACGTGCCCATACCTGATATATAGAATTGCCTGTAAATATATCCAACAATCTCTTTTTTCTGCGTGTACATGTGTCATAAACGATTCTTAGTCAAAGTTTGGTTAAAGCTGTGCTTAACATTTTTTTAATAATCATCATTACAAGTATTAAAATATCTTATGTATGGTGAATTCTTCTAAAATAGCCTTGGTTAAGTTTCTTAACCACAGAAATTTCTATGGTTATATTTTAGCATTGGTTAGAAGAAATGCTTGGTTAAAATTTAGATAAGATATTCAAAAAATATGTTTACCAGTGGTTAAGGCTAGTAGAGGTCTTAACCAGGGTATAAATTGAGATAAGTTAATGGGCCTTATACTTTTAAAGTTTATATAATGCACTACTTATAGGCTTATAAGTGAACTTATAAAACCATTTCGTTTAACGAAGTTCCGAAGTACACATTTATTAAACAGTTTTGCTTATAATAAAATTACAAAAAACCATTTGGTATATGTAAATGTAAACTTTTTATAAATGCAAATTGTTTGCTGGGACAGATTAAAAACAAACACAAAGTCAACTTAACTACATACATACATACCTACTACTACCACTACTGACAACAACACTCGGGGGGTTTTATTTCCTTCTAAGCAACTTACATATTCTAGAAAGTATGACAGAAAGAAAAACAAAAATTATTTTGATACATTTTTTATGTTCCAATTATGTTGTGGTAAAATAAACATTTACATGCATCAGGTGTATTTGAAAACTCCTCTATCATATTAAATGAACTGTCTTTAAATAAAACCCCCATTTCAATTATTTTTTCTGTTCTGTGGTGAAAATATCAAAGAATTTCTGTTTTTTGGAAAGTATTTAACAAACGTGATTTAATTACTTGAAATCATCTTGTTGTAAAATTTCCGATATTTTTTTTCCAATTAATAACTGCAAGTGTATATGTACACTGAAAATATTATTACAGTAACTGACTGTAGTTTATTTAAAAAGTTATCCGTACATTTATTTTTAAATGATTATTCAGTTAAAATACAAGGAAATACATTTTTTAACTGTTTTTGTCGTTTATTTAAAAAATAAATTACATATAAATACGGATTTTCTGTTACAATTAATATTTTCATTTAAAATGTTTTGTTAAAAAACGAATTCTTTTTCGATTTCTAGGTCAGTTAAAAAAATGAAATAAATTAAATATCATTTATTCTTACGGATTTTGTAGTTAATTTTTTGAAATTGAAAAAAACGAAATAAATGAAAAATCATTATTTTTTAAGGATTTTGTAGTTTATTTATTAACATTTAAAAATAAGTGAAAAGTTCTTTTGATTTAAATGAAAAGTCAGTATACCGGTTTTCAAGTGATTTTTCATTTATTTTAAATTACATTTTCAGTTAATATAAACTACAAACTATTTTGAGTGTAATGTTATTGAAAATTAATTAAAAATATCTTATACTATCAATTTAATGGTATTGAACATATTGGTAAAATGGAAATGGTATAAAACCTGAAGGTTTTTTTTTTGGTTGCAGAAAATATTTGTATTATGCTGCATTTATACCGAATTTAATATAGACTGAGCACAAACTACCTTGTTTTTTTTGTATAAAACTAGTTTTTGCTTATTTTTGTATATAGGATTTGATAACTAAAACTAGCAAAAGCCAAAAATTAGGTAGTTTTTATCCAGTCAAAATGCAGCATTAGGCTGAGCAAAGCACATGTGCGATTACTGGGTCATCGACCGATTTTAAATAAAATCAATAGGCTTTCCATATGTGCCAATGTGATTCACTGTACCCAATTTAATGAAAATATCTTCTTATTAACGACCTGGATCATGCAAACTTTAAATGCGCTCTAGTTCTAATCATAAACCGATTCTAATCACAATAAATAGGCTTCGTCCTTGGCGCAACTAATGTCGGTGTACCGAATTAAAAAAAAAAAAAACATCTTAATAATTGCGACCTGAACATGCGTCTCTCTTTGTTAGATATCGCAAGAAGAATCTATTCTCAGTCTATCGGTAAACTAAAAGTTGGGTCAAGGTCCAGTAATTTTTGATGTTGCAAAAACTAATTTACCCTGTCCACGTAATGTATAATTTATTATATTAACTTCATATAGTCGGCATGCAGTATTTTACATTCTTTAATTATTTTGATTGGATTTCAACAACAATAAATTCATTTTACCCTATATACCGAATCATGGCAATAGATCGTATTTCGCTCCAAATTCACTGAAATTGAACAGCTGCCATCGCTAGATTACAAGGAGGATATTTGTGAAACTCTGATGATGTATTTTCTATATTACCGTTAACAACAAGTTGGAGTTTCATCATAAAATTTATAGTTTTTTTTTTTTAATTGAGAAAATTCGCGCAATATTTGTTCAACTTCATAATAATAATTTTTCGCAAGTTCGAGGACGTTGAAGGAGGATTTCCGGTCCATTTTTTAAATAAAGGCGCGCATACAAAAAAAAAAAAAAAACGATTTGTACCAATCGCGACCAAAACAATGGAGTAATCCAAGCCCAGTTTTGTCAGCTCTATCCTATCCCAGAAAAAAATTGCAAGTAGTGTTTTACAAACTACTTCTTTCAATGCTTAACAAGAATCCGTTAGTGTATTTTTACTGCTTTTTTAGAAGTTATTTTGAACAACTTAAAAAATTACTTCTTTCATTGCTTCCAAAGTATGCGTTGGTATGTTTTTACTGCTTTTTTAGAATAACTTCTCAACAACATCCAACAAATCACTTAAGTATTGCTTCTAAAGAGTAATTGCTCTAAAAGTGACCGTAAAAAGTGATTTTGGTATCATTTGGCATTTCCAAACAGAGGGTCCCGGGTTCGATTCCCGGCGGGACCAAAATTTTGTTATTTGTTAAATTTCTTTTTTATTCAATTAATTTTTTTTTAATATTTATTATTAATTTGTTTAAATTCAATATTTTTTTTAATATTTAAATTTTTAAAAATATGTATGTATAAATAAAAAAAAAATGCCCTTTATGCACCTGTAAAAATAGTACTGAAAACAATATTGAATTGGAGTGCACCTTTTACACTTGTTTAATAAGTACTTTTATTGAAGATAATAAAGAACAATATCTCCCAGTAACAAGGTGATGTGTTTATGCCAGCCAACTTTCATATCAAATAATAGCTCAGCGGTAGAGCGCTAGACTAACAATCGTGGGGTCGCAAGTTCGATACCCGGTGGCGACATTAAAAAAGCTTTTGTAAAATACAAAAAAAAATAATTTTTTTTTGAATAATTTTTTTTTTTTTAATTTAATAGGTGAAAAAGAACTTCCTTTGTACTCCTTCCAAAAGTACTGAAAAAATGTTGAAGTGGGAGTACTCCTCTCCTATGTGCAAGTCAATGTTTAAAATCATTAGTGTTTATGTAAAAAAAGAAGTACATCAAGATCATCAATTGTAGTGCTTTTGCTACTGCTTCGGCATCTCGTTTTTTGCTGGGTACTTATCAAACAAGTGTAAAATGTGCACTCCAATTCAATATTGTTTTCAGTACTATTTTTACAGGTGCATAAAGAGCAATTTCTCACCATGTTTTTTATATAAACATATTTTTAAAATTTTAAAAATTAAAAAAATATTGAATTTAAACAAATTATTTATAAATAATAAAAAAAAATTAATAAAATAAAAAAAAGAATAAAAAAAATATTGGTACGCCGGGAATCGAACCAGGGACCCGCTTTTTGGAAATGCCAAATGATACCAAGATCACTTTTTACGATCACTTTTAGAGGAATTACTCTTTAGAAGCAATACTTAAGTCGTGTTTTGGATGTTGTTCAGAAGTAATTCTAAAACAGCTGTAAAAATATACTAATGGATACTTTGGAATTAATGAAAAAAGTGATTTTTTGAAGTTGTACGGAATAACTTCTAAAAAAGCAGTACAAATACACTAACGGATACTTGTGAAGCAGTGAAGGAAGTAGTTTGTAAAGCAATACTACTAACTTTTTTTGCTGGGATAGAATAGCTTTGCGGTAAAGGGCTAGGCTAGCAATTTTAAGGACGGAAGCTCGACATCCGGTGGTGATAATAAAATTTTTTTTTTTAATAAAAATTATCTTTTTTTTCATTCATTTGATGAAACAGATTTTCTTTGCACTCATCCAAAAATTATTAAAACAATGTTGTTTAGGGCTTGCCTAAATTAAAACACGGTCCTTTTTTGTTGGTTTTAAATTTTAATCTTAAGTTTTATTTAGTTTTAAGTTTTATTTTAATATTTATTTTAGTTTTAAGATTAAGTTAAATTGTGTTGTAATTTGTGTATAATTTTTAATTTCTAATTGTTGTAATTTGTATTGTAATTGTAATTTTGTTTTTATTGTAATGTGCCACTGTTTTTTCACTGTTCACTATGTGTTTCTTTATTTTGTGTGTTTTTTGTTCAATTGTTAAAGTTAGAGTGTTTTTAAAATAATTTGGTTTACGTATTGATGCTTTGGAATGCATCAATACGCATTCTTCTTAACAACAATAACAATATGTAAAAGCAAATTCAGCTAAACCGTTGATTACAGTGCAGTTGATTAGTTTAGTGGCACACTAATGGGCATTAGTTTAGGGGCATCTCTAAACATTCTCCCCCCCATGATTGGTGCAATGGTGATGTCATCTTTTGGGTTTACAAGTTGAAGCATTTGATTGTTCTGAGTTTCTTGGGGCTTCTTTTGTAGACATCATTCCTTTTAGATTTGTGATGAAGGCTTCGAAGAAGGTCATGTTAGTTTGTGTATAACACGACTATTTTTGTAATAGGTCTAGTGCATATTCCATTAGCTGTTCGTATGTCAACTACTCGACTGTTTTGATCGGGTCCTAAGTAGGTTTTAACAATACGGCCTAATTTCCATTCGTTGGGTGGAAGATTATTGTCTTTGATGACGACCAGATCATTGACTTTAACGTTTTCTCGTTGATTTTTCCATTTATATCTGCGATGAAGTTCAGTTAAATATTCAGATTTCCATCTTTGGCAAAAAGATTGATAGATGACCTTGATGCGTTTCCAGCGGTTGATTAACGTCAAATTTTCAGTGCATAATTCAGGTTCGGCTGGGGTCATTAATGGAGCGCCAATGAGAAAGTGTCCAGGGGTCAATGGAGATAGGTCATTAGGGTCATCGCTAGCAGGACTTAAAGGTCTAGAGTTTAAACAAGACTCTATTCGGGCCAAAATTGTAGACAGCTCTTCAAAGGTGAATTTCATATTTGGAATCATTTTTCTTAAATGGGTTTTGAAAGATTTTACGCCTGCCTCCCAAAGTCCGCCCATGTGAGGGGCACCGGGAGGAATAAATTTCCAGTCAAGATTTTGATGGCTATAATGATGAATCACCTCGGTTTTCAGATTTTTTATAAACTCTAGGCGGTCTTTTTTGATAAGTTCTGCTGCACCAACGAAATTTGTTCCATTGTCGGAATAGACTAGAGCTGGGCATCCACGTCTTCCAATAAAACGTGCAAATGCGGCTAAAAACGCTTGAGAAGACAGATCACTTACTGCTTCGAGATGTACGGCTTTTGTAGTAAAACACACGAAAATGCAGACGTATCCCTTTGTGATGAGACATGCTCGGCCAGTGAAATTTCGTATGTCAAAGGGGCCTGCGTAATCGACTCCCGTAGTTTCGAAAGGTCGGGAGATATTTGTTCTTTCCGGCGGCAATGAAGCCATGATTTGATTTTGTGTCTGTTTTTTGTATAAGACACAAGTTTTGCAATTGTGTATCACACTTTTAACTAGGGGCCTCAATCTAAATATCCAGAATTCAGTTCTTAGAACTCGAATCATGAGTTGATTTCCCCCATGTAACGTAATTTTATGGGTAAATTCGGTCATCAATCGAGTGAATTTAGAGTTATGAGGCAGCAAAATTGGATGACGTTCGTTATACGTTAGGGCTGGCGATTGAACAAGACGCCCATTTGCTCGAATGATACCTTGTCCATCTTTGAACGGATTTAGGGTCAAAAGGCTGCTGCTGGATGAAATTTTGACTTTTTGTGATAACTTTTGATAGTCATCTGAAAAACAATGCTTCTGAGTCAAAATTATAAGGCGATTTTTGACCTCTCTAATTTCATCCGGTGTGATGTCTATCGAGGAAATTCGAAGCTGAGACCGATTTGCGCCCGTATTTCGCCATAATCGTAAAACGTATGCGATTACCCTATAAGCACGGGGTAGTGATGAAAAGCGTACCAGTGGGTCTTCATAAACGGTGTTTATTAAAACTTTTGTAGGTTTTGCTTCAACTTTTGTATCTGTCGGAGAAATTGGTATGGGCCATTGATTTTTTTGTAATTTTAACCAGGGAGGTCCAAACCACCATAAGTTATGGGTTTCCAATTCTTTTGGTGTACACCCGCGGCTAGCGACATCTGCTGGATTTTCTTTGGATTCGACATGTTGCCAATTTTGAGTTCCAACTTTTTCCGATATTTCAGAAACTCGATTTCCCACAAATGTATTCCACGAACAAGGCGGTTTATTTAACCAGGCGAGTACAATTGTAGAGTCAGTCCAAAAAAAGGCATTAAAATTTTGTACCTGAAGATTTGGTAAGATTCCAAAGGTTAAATTTGCTAACAATAGGGCTCCACATAGCTCTAAACGGGGTAAAGATACTTTCTTGATAGGGGCAACACGGGTTTTGGCAGCCAAAAGAAAAGTGCGAACGGAGTTTTGAAGTTGAATTCTGATGTATAATGTTGCAGAATAAGCTTTTTCTGAGGCGTCGCAAAATCCATGGATCTCCACGTCACAAGAGGGGCTATAGTGAATCCAACGTGGTATCTTCAGGGTATTGATTAAAGGACAATTTTGTACGAATTTTTGCCATTTCATGTAGGTGAGAGTTTTCAAGATGTCATCCCAGTCGATTTTATCTAACCAAATTTGTTGCATGATTAATTTGGCATCGACAATGATTGGGGCCAGCCATCCGCATGGGTCAAAGAATTTTGCAATTGTTGATAACACTTCGCGTTTAGTGTACGATTGTTTTATTTCGACTTCTGGGGCTGTGAAAGTGAAAGAGTCTGAAGAAATGTTCCACTTTATCCCAAGGGTCTTTGTTCCAGCATTTTCGGATAAGTTTAACCAATCAAGAGGTAATAGTGTCTCGTTTGGCAAATCCTGGATGACTCGTGGGTCGTTTGAAGTCCATTTCATCAGGTCAAAACCGGCAGATTTTAGAACACTAGATAGTTCTTTTCGGGATTCAATGGCATCGTTTAAAGTGTGCCCTCCGGCTAAGACATCATCTACGTACATATTTTGCTTCAAAATATGTGATGCTAAGGGGTGTGTATGTTTGAAATCTTCTGCTATTTGGAGCAGCGTTCTAATGGCCAGGAACGGGGCACAATTAACTCCAAACGTCACTGTTAGGAGTTCAAAATCTTCAATTGGATCATTTGGAGATTTTCTAAATAATATCCTTTGATATTTGGTTTGAGTGGGGTGAACTAGTATTTGCCGATACATTTTTGTGATGTCGGCATTGAAGACAAATCGGAAGAATCTCCACTTCAGTATTTGGAGCACTAGGTCCTGTTGAAGTATGGGTCCTGGATGTAAAATGTCGTTCAAACTTCTCTTATTTGAAGACGGGCTGGAGGCGTTGAAAACTACTCTAAGTTTTGTGGTTAGCCTATCAGGTTTTATTACTGCGTGATGCGGCAGGTAATAATTTGGGGTACTATTTATATCCAGGGGAGAAACTTTCCGCATATGTCCCAGCTCAAGGTATTCCAAAATTACCTGATCATACTGTTTCTTAATGTCAGGCTTTTGGCTAAGAATCCGTTCCATTCTTAAAAATTGGGCCATGGCGATATTTCTTGAATTCCCTAACTCTTTATCATTTTTAAAGGGCAGGGTAACTAAGTATCTTCCATTATGGATTCTACGGGTTGTAGATTGGAAGTTATTTTCGCATAATGTGTCCTCTTCTGACCTCAAAATCTTTTTTGGGGTTTCCTCCACCTCCCAAAAGCGTGTGAGAATTTGGTCAAGGGACTTTGTATTGACTAGCGATGTAGCACTCGTTAATTGAGTCGATGTATTTGCTGGTCCCCCTACTACCCAGCCAAATACTGTTTTTTGCGCCAACAATGATCCTACATTACGCATAGGTGTTTTGCGGCAAAATATTAATGGGCCTATATCGAGGCCGATTACTAAGTCAACAGGCCGACTCTGGGAGAAATGAGGGTCTGCAAGTTCCAATTCTGCAGTCTCACTAAGTTGTGGAGGAATCAATGTTTGTGTTGGCAAAAGTAGAGACATGTTCTTTACTACTTGTGCCCAGACCTCTAACTTGAAATTAGGGTCAATTCTGGAGCAGAGGTTAAACAAACAGGCTTTTGTAGAATTACCCGAACCATCAGTCATACCGCTAAACTGAATTGGGTTTTGTGTCGAAGGCAACTTCAATCTGTTTCTTAACTTGTCTGATATGAATGTTGTTTGTGATCCAGGATCGATGATCGCTCTTGCCTGGTATCTTTCGCCTCTAGTTTCGATTTCTACTATTGCAGTGAACAGTAAAGTTTCAATATTGCTTGGGGGTTTTGCACGAAGGGTCAGTGTTGTAGTCGTGGGGATTGCAAAATTTGAAGCGGACTGTAAGTTATAAGAGAGGGCTGCGGCGCTTGTGCTTGGACGCACCGTACCGTTGTCGTAAATCGGGGCTGTAGATTGTGGTTCTGTCCCTTTGTGCAACAAAGTATTATGTTTTTGGCGACAGATTCTACAACTGTATTTGCTTTTGCAATCTTTTGCGCTGTGACTAACACCAAGACAATTGTAACAAGCATTTGTGACCCTTACGATTTGAATTTTGTCATTTACATTTCTTCCCAAAAATTTTGGGCAATTTCTTAAGGCATGCGACTCTTTACAATGTGGGCAAGTGAGGTTAGGGTCATTTCGTGAGCCCTTGTTTGGTTTCGCATTATTCTTTGGTCTTGACCCGTTTTCAATTTGTGCTGTATTTATTTGTAATGAGTGAGTTTTCTTTGCCCTGTTAAAAGATTTGTCCTCAGATTGAGATTGTACACCTGGTAATTTTGTAGCCTTAATATTGACACTTGAATGAAGTGTCTTAAATTTCTTTGTTAAAAATTTGTCAAATTGGGTCCACGTTGGAATCTCCGCACAGTCCTCAAGAGAATTTTCAAATTCTTCTACAAATGGTCGCGGCAGTTTAATTTGGCAAATGAAAACCATAATTGGGTCCCAACAACAATAACTAATGTCTAAAGTTCGAAGGGTCTCTAACACCCCATTAGCAGCGCTTTGTAGTTTCTGAACAGATGCAGCGGAGTCCATTGAAACGTTTGGAAGATCAAAAAGAATTCGAAGTTGTGCATTAACTTGTTCTCTTTTATTATCGAATCTATTCAATAATCTTTCCCACGCGATATCGAAGCCTGCATTGGTCATAGGGACGTTTCCTAGAACTGTGGAAGCGTCGCCACCAATTTTCTGTTTTAGGTAGATAAGTTTTTCCACCTTCCCCATTTTTTCACTCCTTATGCATATAGCAGTGAAGAGATCTCTGAAAGTGGGCCATTTTGTGGGGTCACCAAGGAATGGGTCCATATCGCATACGGGCAATCTCATATAAGAGACAGAATTATTATCTAATCTGGGAGATTCGTTGACCGATTGTTTTTCCGAGTTGTTTCCTGTTACGTTTGTGTCTGACAGTGCTTGAATTTCAGCATTTATGGAAGCAGCACAACTTTTATATGCAGTGAGGGCCTTTTTGTACCGATCCCTAAGTTTGCTTTTATCAATAGGCTTTTCGTCTGGTCCCTGCTTTAAATCACGGCATTCTTCATAGGATCTTTTAACTTGGGTCCAAAGAGAGTCGAGTTCTACGCGAAGAATTTCCAAAGCATGAACACTATCTTCGGCCCTGGTTTCCGAATGAACGCTTTCAAAATCTAATAAGTCATCTGTACAGTTCACAAATTTCTCTAGAAGCATTTTGAATTTGATGGCTTAGAAAAGGTAGGGGCAGACAAAAAAGGCGATAAACTTGGGTAAAGGGGCTAAAACTTTCAATGAAAGGAAATTTTTTCCCAATAAAATGTCTTCAGAAGGTTTATAAAAAGTCGGCAAATTTTTTATTTTCAGGAACGATTTAATTTAGATGGGTGAAAAAGTACCTGCTAGCGATATAATGGGGTCTTCTAACAAATTGGGAAAAAATTTTCAATCCCGATTTGTTATTATAAATGTCCCCGGAAAATTGACAAAATGTCGACAAGCGGCAACTCTATTTTTTATTTCAACAAAAGCAGTAGCAACAAGTCGGTTAGTAACACTAACAAGAAACAAGCAAGTTTTTTTTCTTTTATTTTCGAGGAATGTATGCTGTATTGAAAGAACTGTATTCGTTTGTTCTTCTCCCCTTGTTATTTTCAGTACAATGTATTTTTCTTGTTTACTTACTTGCTTTGTTGACGATGACGTTGTTTTCTGTTGTGGCTCTGTTGCAGTCGCTGTCGATGATGCTGCTGATCTGTTTTACGTTGTGTTTTGTTGCAGCTGGCCTGATATTGTCGCTGTTTTTCACTACACTTTTTTGTTGTTGTTGTTTTTTAAATTTTTTGTTGTTCACCAAGGGCAAATTAAGGTGACCTCTTAGCAAAGGTTTAAAAGGCTTAATTTGTTACACAAATATGTAGGTCAGTTTTTTTTGTTTTTAAAGTTATAAATTTTTTTTAAATTTTAATTTAATTTTTTCCCATACACTATTACACTCACTTTGATAATCACTTTTTACACTCACTTTTACTATCCGGTTCGTGAGGACCAAAATGTTTAGGGCTTGCCTAAATTAAAACACGGTCCTTTTTTGTTGGTTTTAAATTTTAATCTTAAGTTTTATTTAGTTTTAAGTTTTATTTTAATATTTATTTTAGTTTTAAGATTAAGTTAAATTGTGTTGTAATTTGTGTATAATTTTTAATTTCTAATTGTTGTAATTTGTATTGTAATTGTAATTTTGTTTTTATTGTAATGTGCCACTGTTTTTTCACTGTTCACTATGTGTTTCTTTATTTTGTGTGTTTTTTGTTCAATTGTTAAAGTTAGAGTGTTTTTAAAATAATTTGGTTTACGTATTGATGCTTTGGAATGCATCAATACGCATTCTTCTTAACAACAATAACAATATGTAAAAGCAAATTCAGCTAAACCGTTGATTACAGTGCAGTTGATTAGTTTAGTGGCACACTAATGGGCATTAGTTTAGGGGCATCTCTAAACAAATGTTGAAGTGGCAGTACTCCCCTCCTATGGTAACTCAATGTTAAAATCATTAATATTGCATTTAAAAAAGAAGTGCAACTAGAGTAATAATTGGTGTGCTTTTTCTACTGCCTTTGCATGTTTTTTTTTTATTTGCTTTGTCAGTAACCACGATATAGTATGTTATTATTTTTTCCGAATTTTGAGAAAGAAAAAAAAAATTGTAAGTACATTTAGCACTAGAGTATGTTATGATCGATTGGGCCCTCTCTAATTTTTCTGAAGCTTTCAATTTTATATGGGTATAAAAACTTTTTCATATGGTTAATGAAACCACAATGTTAATAATGGTTGGTTGCAACAGTAAATCTTTTTTTTAATGCATGTTCATTTGTCAATCACAACAATTACCACTTTGTTGGTGGCGTGTTCATTTTGTTTTTGGTGTGTAGGCATTTGTAAAGTTTCAAATTAATGTTTAATTATAAAGCCAGATTTTAATTTACGGTCCCTTTGATGTTGGCGTAAGAATGTCAGCAGTCGACAGTGTAGTGATTTTAAGCAATTTAAGTGACATGAAATTGAATAAAGCAAGAGATATATGCAATGCTTGGAAAGGAAATTAAAGGTGGCATAGATGTAGAATAATGGTGAAAAAACCAACACTCGTATAATGTGGTTTATTTATTAAACCAAAATACGCCATAGAAGAAAATCCGTCACATTTTTACACCAAGTGTTAAAAACGCATTATGCCATATGTGAAAAGAACCAGCATTAAGGAAGCACTATTAGCTATTTGGAATCCACTTTAGAATAAAACTGCGTTCTAGGGCATTATAAAATTTGCAATAAAAAGTCATGGTTTTAATGATTTTTGTAGACTATTCAGAAAAGAAAATAAACATTTTATTTTAAAACATAAAACAATTACAACAAAATAACATATTTTGTAATCCCTATAAATTAGTAAAACAATTAAAAAACTATACCACATAAAATTAAAAACAGAAAAAAACGAACAAGATCCTTATGTTTAAGCTAGTTTATGGTAACTACAGAAATGTATAACAATATAAAAACTAAAAGTTTTTATAGAACTTTATGAAAGTTTCACAAGCATTTTGTAACACAAGTTTTCATAAAAGTTTTTTTTTTTTTTGCCAAATTTTATTAGATCTATTCTTTGTTTATTTTTTCTTGCTCGACACCATAAACAACAAACTTTTGATGAATGGCTGGAAGGAATAAAAGAAAAAAAAAAAAAATTTTGGGATATTAAAAAATATACAAAAAATTCAAAGCTGAGCAATCTTAATTTAAACCAACATAAGCCAAATATAACTAACAGAAAACAACAAAATTTTCTTATTTGCAATATCCAGTAAAGTTGATGCATAACAAAAAAAAACAAAATAAAAATAATTTTCTGAAAATTAATAGACAAAAGAAGGAAACAACGTTTAAAACTTTAAACCTGGAATATAATTTCCAATAGATAAACCCAATTTAATAATACACTATTTCATCAATTCTAATAGGAAAAAGACATTCGGAAACACCAATACTGTAAGACATAAAAATTATTACTCTAACAATTTTCGAAATCATTTTATCTTTGCAATTCTAAGCATTTACAGAGCTTAAATATCTTTGAAATACCTATTATCTAATTAATTTTTTAATAATCTAATAAAATTTAAGACAAAAGTAGAAATAATTTATGGTATTTGAATGGCACATTTTTAAATACTCAAAGTGACACCGGGGTTTGGGAAATAAGATTTTTATTTCAGTATTAAAAAATTGTGTGAAGTGTACTTTCTGGATCACAAGAGTACTAGAAAAACATTTTAAGCTCTTTTTAATTAATAACAAAAATACACTAACTCGCGATTTACGGTTCTTAGTGCAATTTCGATATAACTCAAATAATTATTACCAAGGCAGAAACTTTTATGCAAATGCATGTTTGTATTTGGTAGCCCCAACAATATTTTGAGACAATATTTTTGCTTTCAAGTGCTTATTTTTTGCATATTCAGTAATTTTTATTTTTAATTTGAAATTATGCTTTTAACAAAAATAAAACTAAAGACGGATTGACACAACTTGCTATAGCGTATACAAAAATATGTAGCATACTGTTGTGAACAACTTCAACATTTATATTGCATTTTAAAGAGACGCGTAAAAGCTAAAGTTTTTTAAATCGATAAATTATTTGTTTTAAGTGTATATTAAATTTTTTGTGCATATTATTAGTGCATATTTTTAAATTTTTTTATGATTTTATAATTTTGGAATTAAAACTAAAAACATCTAAATATCTGAGCGCCTAGACGTTAACACCCAGAGACTATTAACTATAGAGATATGAAATTAACACTTACACTACTCACCGGTAGAGGGCGCTGAAATTTAGTATTACTTGAGCAACTATTTAGTATCAGCTGAGCCCATATTTAAAAACTCAAAAACTGCTCAAAATAAGGAAAAACCAAAGGCGGAATATATTCAAATAATAAAATTTGGGATATCCGTTTGTTTTTTTTTTTTTTGCTTTGTTGTTTGTTATTATTTAAATTTATTAAAATAATAACAAACAAGGCTTCTGGTTCGAGGCTTAGTAAATGTGATACCAAATGAAAAACTTTGAATTTTGAATAGAAGTATCATTCCATATTAAATGGTTACCAAAATAGAATATTTTGGACATGACCCCTTTCGATTTTTACAAAACTTGGTACTTATATTCTGCTAAGTGTCACGATATTAAAAGTAATTTTTTTTTTCAAATGCATTTTGGTACGCGTTCTATCGCTGTTTTAAGTTGATTTTTTTCAGTAAATTTGTGAAAAATGCATGATGTTCAAATGATTACAACTATTGAACGCGTTATCGGATTGTTTTTCGAATTTTTACCTAGTAATGCTTATATAAACTACTTTCAAAATGAATTGCAAAAATAAATTGTTGAATGCAAAAAGGATTATACAATTTGAAAAATATCCTTAATTTGAAAATATCTCAAAAAACCCATCTTGAATTTTCTTTATATTATTGAAGCAGATAACTTAACATTTCAGCGACAGACTGTGCAAATTTCAAATTGGAACGCCAATGGGTCCAAAAGAAAAATGCTATTTTTTAACAAAGTTTTTTGAATTTTCACAAATAAACATAACACTACATGACAAAATCTTGACTTTTAAAAATTAATGGAGCTCTGACCATCAATTCTCTATACATTGGACATGCCGATTACAATGGCGTATATTATTTTTCGATCTAAGGTACATATTTTCCGCGAAATGCTTTTAAAGGTTAGTGGTTTTCCATTTAGTTTTTTATACAAAAATTTTCAAATGCAATCAATATAAATTTTTTGTGGTGAAATGTAGGCACAGGACCTGTATTCATATTTAGGCTTAAAATCTGATGCATAAAACTTAATATTAAAACCACTGTTCGCGTTTTATTTATATTAATTTTTACAGTTTTTTAAGGTTTTAGCCAATTGAATCGCTGAAAGCAAAATCGGCCTTAATAAGTGATGTGGCTTAGTAAAGAAGCAATTAAAAGCAAATATTTCAACAAAAAAATGTATTCATCTATAGCCTCCTATACGTTAAAATCGCGACTTTTCAAAAATTTTATATGGCAGCATAGCTTTCAAAGTTTAGGGTGACCTCTAAAAACGGTTCTTGCAAAATTTCAAGTAAAACAGTTTCCATTTGCAAAAGTTATCGCAATAAATACATTTTTTACTAAGTATTTTTGTTGCGATACCTAACCGATCAGTACTGCCTAAATTTTGCTATATAATTTGATAAAAGGTCGATATCGCTAATTTTTCGTTAAAATCCACGCCCATTTAAAATAAGTGATAAAATCAAAAAACAAACTTTACGATAAAATTCTCTCCAATTTTCTGAACAATCTCCTTGCCTTTCAGGGCGAATTTAGGCAAGATTTTGATCTTTAAAAATAAAGGCAACGAAAATAAAATTAGAAAAAACTTTAATCGTTTCTAATTTATTGGCCACCACTGTATATTTCAAATAATGATAAAAATAGGTCATTATCGGTAACGCATTATTTTATGTTTTGAAATAATGGAAAAAGTAACTATTTCCAAGTAGCTCATTATTATGTATTTCGAAATAACCCAGAAAATAAGTCTGTATCATTACTGGTAGACAAAAAGAAATTATAAGTCATTACCATTTCTAGACTGGGACCATTTTTTTTATTCATGATTTTAGTCAAATTAGTTTATGGTTTTAAATCACTGAATTATCGTAATTCAGTAAAGAAATATAATCGTTTAAAAAGATCTGCTCTGAAAAGGGGTCAGTGTGTCCAAAATGAGTTAAGTAAGAAATTTCCTGCTTAGATAATATTTTCGTTTAATCGATTAAAGTGTAAAAAAATTATAAATAGTTAATACTTATAATAGTTGCGGTATAATCGAACGTATGCCTGCAAAACTTTTTTGGAAGTAACGCGAAGAAGTTATGTTATACGCGAAAATCTATAAACGTTGAGTTTTCAACGTTGATAATTATCCACGTTGCAAGTTAACGTGCATACGAAAAGTAATGTGTTAGTTTTCATCTCAAACACGTTTTTGTGTACTTTGAGTTTTTTTTCCGAGTTAGCGGATATAGTTAAGTCGAAAACACAGCTAGTATTTAAGACAAACCCTGTTCTTAGTTCTGACAATACAATTGGCTTTGCATAAAGCGTTCGCTATGTCCCTCAAAGCGAATGAGTTATATTATTGATGCAATTAAATATCGAGTATACGCCACATATAGGGTAAAATAGTCATTTTAATCTTATAAAAAAAAAAACAAGCAAAAACTAGTTTTGTAGAAAAACTAGGTGGTTTTTGGTGTAGTGTAAATGTAGTATTATACAAGTATAAATGTAGTATTATACAAGTATAAATGCAGTATTATACTACATTTATACTTGAGCAAAAATCTCCTAGTTTTTGCTTCTCCTTTTTGTATGAGTTTTGACAAATTAAAAACTACAAGAACCAAAAATCAGGTAGTTTTTGCTCAGGTATAAATGTAGTATTACTGAATGCAATTATTATGTCCGTGTAAAACTTGCTTAATTTCGTACTGGTTTTTTGTTGACGAAAAATTGGTAAATGTTTGATGGGAAAATAATGTATTTCTACTTGTGTACACTCACAATATTTTATTATTAAAAACAACCTAAAATGCATATTAAATTAATTGAGAACACAATTAAAAACAGGACTACTGATTTTTAATTATATTCTAACCATTTTACTATCTATTTTTCCAATCCATAAAAGAAATAAAAATAATACCCTGACCACGTAGTGGTGTAGGGCATAACAATCGAAAAGTCTGTTAAAACAATCTTCAATTTTTAACTGACAAAACGTTAGAGAAAAAAACGATTTTGTGGTTTGTTTTTTCATATTTGAAAGTTTTTTTTTTTATTGAATTTTCAAAACACTACAACACACACGTTCATATTTTTATTGAGTAAAGAATTTCTTGTAATTTGAATTGAAATAATTTTGAATATAAACGAACTATTTTAGAAAAACGGAAAGTATTTGTATTTTTAGTTTTAAAACAGAAAACAACGAAATTATTTAAATTATTTTTTCTAAAAATAGAAAACTGGAAATAGAACATTTGACTGAAAATATCAACTCCTGCACACGATATGCATTTTTTTGTAGTTTGTTTTTTATTGACTTATACAAAAAGTTAAACAATATGTTTCCATGTATTTTAATTGGTTCTTCAATTGAAAATAGACTTTACCTTTTACTTTTCAAATAAACCTAAATCGGTTATGGAAAATATATTGTGTGTATACATAAGTATAAAATAACAACGTGGTGTACTGTACTGACTGACTGATTAGTGACTGACTCAACATTGTCCAATCTAAACCACTGGAGCTAGGAAGCTGAAATTTGGTACCCAGGTTCATTCCCCTTCGTAGCCATTCGACATGGAAGGATTTTTGGAAGTGATTAAGGGTAGTTGGAGAAAGGGAAAATTCTCCTTTTTTCTTGGTTTAGAAACCTAAAATTTAATGGAAGAGTGTAATACGTAAATTAAAACTAATACAATACTTATACTTGATAAAAAACTATTTTTTATACAAAAGTAGTTTTATGCTTTTTTTGTATGCGTTTTTACAAGTTAAAAACTATAAGAGCCAAAAACCAGGTAGTGTTTTCTAGGGCATAAATGTAGTACAAGAAAGGAAATAGTACGCCTTGAAAGTTATAATCAATAGCATTAAAAAAAAGCTTAGTAAGTTTTAGATTTCACGTGAAAACTGTCATATCCCGTACAAAAAAAAAAAAAAAAAAAATTTTCACTGAAATAAGTTTTATGTAAAAATTTGATATAATTTGTTTCCATGCAAATTTAACACAAAAGCTATAATTTTTTGGAGAAAAATTGATACTTTGACTTTATTGTGTTTTCATCTTTCGCATAAAATAAAAAAAAATTATTTTCTTTCACAACTTAAACTACGATTTTTAGTGTTTATTCCAGTGAAAATTTTCCGAGCCAAAAACAACAAAGTACCTACTATTACTCACCATTGCGGATTTTGTGTAAATTATTTTTTGAATATGACATTTTATATTCCCAACACTGGTACAGAGACTATTAATTATAGAGATAGGAAATCAGAACTTACACTACTCACCGCTAATGGGCGCCGAAATTTAGTATTACCTGAGTAACTATTTAATATCACTTTGGTAGCAGCTGAACCTATTTTTAAAAATTAAAAAATTGCTCAAAACTGCGCAAAATAAGAAGAAAAAAAGAGACAAGCGCGGAATATGCTCAAATAACAAAATTTGAGATATCCGTTTGTCTTTTTCTTTTTTGCTTTTTTATTTGTTATTATTTAACTTTAAATAAAAAACCAAAAGTGTAAATTTTTTGAAAAATTGCCACCTAGTGATAATGATGTCGTTACAACTTATTTTTTGGTGATGCCATACCCCTGTACTGGTAAATATACTAAAGAAATATCAATTAAATATATGACATTCAAAAATTTATATTTGAAATTCACAAATGTTACACACAGAAAATAAATTGGTTGGAATTCTATCGGAACCAACGAAATATTTTCATCATTTAAAAATTTTAATTGCAGTTATTTAAAATTCATCATCAGGAAAGTTATATTTATTTGTGAACAGAAAATATACATGATGAACCAAAACACTGTCACAATATCCAAAATATTGGCTTTTCTAACCAATATTGAAAAAATACTAACTTCCACATTACCTTCAATATCAACATCCACCAATTTATCGAAGATTTAGTCATTTGAATTAAATATCGGCAGCAGAAATCTAGTATCAGTTGTGTTTCAGTAAAATCGATCACTCTATCCAAAGTATTAGTTTTTCCAATCAATTTAAAAATTTTTTTAACTTTAGTAGCTTTAACCATTAATTTCCATTATTTAGGTAATTGTAATAATGTATTGAGACAAGGAACAGAAATTTTATTTATCGTAATACAATTTTGGAATCTATCATATTTTTTCGTTTCATACATATGCGTGTTTAAATTCTAAGTTAGACAACAACCAAACGTAAGTATCTGTGGCGCAGGAGGTAGAGACACAGCCTTATAGCCACTTATAGCCTTAGAAATTTGAGTTCAACCTCAACCAAGGCATTACTTTTTTTTAAATAATTTTTTTATTGATTCAAATTAAAAGACACAATTGATTTTCTGTTGTGAATATAATTTTGTTCAAAAACAAAATATTCAAATTTTCAACCTGAAGAAATTCAAATTTGACAAAAAAATTTATGTCGAGTTTAGCCTACACTCTAAAAAATGTTTGTAAATTTACTACTATAAAATGGGTAAAATTTTGTTTAATTTTACGAAAATTCGGTAAATATAAACAAAAAATGCGTAAACTTTTTTTGTACACACTTTCATACGCAATAATACACACACAAAGTATTTTTAGACATTATGTGCTTATAAATAAACACATTGTGCCTAAAATTACTATTGTTTTGTTAAATAAAATTTTTACGCACAAAGTTGGTAAATATACTATCCAACAATAGTAATAAATACTCTGACATTTCAAATTGGAAAAAATTTAAAAAAAGTTATAAATAATAAAAAGAAAAAGCGAAAACGGATTATTTTTTGTGAATTACAACATTTCCACAAACAGATTAGAGTCTGGAAATAGCAACATAAGCAGGAAATTGTTTTTGGTAATTATTATTAACGCATGTGGTAGTCTAAACCTCATTTCAAAATTGAAAACGCCGTAAGAGAGACACGGCCTACGCAGGAACTACTGGGTGCAATAACTCCTGCTCAACAAAATGCCTTCTTTGCAAGGGAGGCAGTCAACCAACAATCGTCAACCAACAACCGTCAACAATAACGGGAGAAAACGCCGTAAGAGATACGGCCTAGGTAAAACAACTGGGTGCGATGACTCCTGCTCAACAAAATGCCTTTTTTGAAAGGGAGGCAGTAACCGTCAACAATAACGGGAGAAAACGCCTTAAGAGAGATATGGCCTACGCAGGAACAACTGAGTGCAATGACTCCTGCTCAACAAAATGCTTTCTTTGCAAGTTAGGCAGTACTCAATGAATACTGACTTTGTTGAGCAGGAGTCATTGCACTCAGTTGTTCCTGCGTAGGCCATATCTCTCTTAAGGCGTTTTCTCCCATTATTGTTGACGGTTACTGCCCCCCTTTCAAAGAAGGCATTTTGTTGAGCAGGAGTCATCGCACCCATTCAATAGTTATAACAAATTTTTATATGAATTTTATACAAATGCCTTAAGATTCCAAAACGACTAATTTGGACATACACGATTACACTGTGAGACAAATGGTGTGAGACAATTTTAAAAAAATTAAAAATTACAATTCCTTTAATCTGTTCATATAACGTTTTTCTATATACTCAACAGTTTTGCCGGTAAAAATAAATGTATGAAGACAAAAATATTTTTTGCCTAAAATATTAAAAAAAAGTAATAAACAAAAGGTTATTGATTTTTATGGTAGCGGTAACAAACATTTATTTTTACCGGCAAAACTGTTGAGTATATAGAAAAACGTTATATGAACAGATTAAAGGAATTGTAATTTTTAATTTTTTTAAAATTGTTTGAGCAAAATCGGACTAGTGGTTCTCGAGTTATGTCAAAAAAAAGATATATCTCGATTCCTAGGGGTGACCCAGCGAAACGCCGGGACACGTATAACTTGGTTTTGACCGATATAACATTTCCCGTTGGTTTCATCCCATCCCGATTTTGACTGTCGCATAGTGTTATGAGACAATGAATCGGATATTATTATTAATAAAATACGTACTAAAAATTAATTTGTTATTTTATTTAAAAAAATTTTTGGGTGGTGCATAAAGTTAGCACACCTGTTGTAAATGTACGCATTATATTTTATTTTTACGCACTTTCTGTGGATTTTTGCGCATTTTTTTGGATTTTTACGCATTTTATGCGTACATTTACACGTGAAACGTGCTTTTTTACACACAAATTTAGTAAATTAACACACTCATTTCAAAATTTCATTTAATTTTTACGCACTTTCAATGTAAAACTACAAATTATTTGTGCACCAACTTAAACGCAATGTGCGTATTTTTTTTCAATTACGCACATAGAGTAAATTTACCCAATTTATAGTAGGAGTTCAGTTTCCTACTATAAGTTGGGTAAATTTCAACAGAATTTAATTAGAGTGTAGAGGAAAAGCAATGGGCTGACCAACGGCAGGTCGCCGGTATAAATTAAAAAAAAAATTTTTTTTTTATTCAAATTAAAAGACACAACTGATTTTCTGTTGTTGATATAATTTTATTTATAGACAAAATATTCAAACCTGAAGAAATTCATAATGAAATTTGACTAAAAAAAATTTAAATAGAGCTTAGCTTAGAGGGAAAGCAATGTGCTGACAAGCAAAGGGTCGCCGGTTCGATCCCAGTTAGCGACATAAAAAAATTTTAATTTTTAAATAAATTTTGTGGAACGTGTTTTTCTATTTATAGAATTTATAATCCACGAACATTAAAGTAATCTATTAACACAACAAAAATTCAAAAATTGTAAATAAATTTCGGTAGTTTTTTTTTTTTTTTTTTTTTTTTTTTTTTAAAGAGGAGCAACACTCAGGAAATTGTTCCTATTAATTAACGTGTTGCTTCCTTTGGAAAGGGGATAGAGAAGAAGTGAAAGGTGGTGAAAGATGAAGGGCTTCAAATATGGCAACACTGTAATTGCGCGAGATGTTGAATTTTAGAACAGTTGTTGCGCGCCATTTGATGGTAAGTTGGCGAACTTTGTTGAAGCTTTTTAGTTCATAGCCCTGTTATATTATTTTACTTCGGTGGGGTTAAGTGCTATGGGAACACCAATGGTATTAAAAATAAATTAATAAATAAAAGTGATTGTACCTGGAACTACAAAAATTCGGTTGGCAAAAAATTCGGTTGGAACTACGAATCTGTTTTCTGTGTGTATTGAAAAACTTCATAAACCGTAAAATAATTTTTTGTTTCCAAAAGTTCTTTTATTTTTTAATTTTAACACATTTAAAGCTATTACATATGAAATATGATTTCATTATACCCTACACCACTACATGGAGTGGGTATAATAAGTTTGTGCTGATGTTTGTAACACCAAACAATGTTAGACGTAGACCCACCTTATAGTATACCGACCGACTCAGAATCATTATTTCCATATAACGATGGCCGTCCGTCCGTCTGTCTGTCCATGCATTTTTGTGCGCACTCTACAGGTCGAAAATATTAAGATATTTTGACGAAAATTGGTACACCTATTTACTTCGGAACAAAACCTATTTCACTAAGGACGAATCCTATTTATTTTGGTTAAAATGAGTCCATATTTAGACCTAGTGCCCATATAAGAGTCTCCCCAAAATTGGCTTGTTTCCAAGATGCAGGTCGTAAAAAAAATGAAATTTGGCTCACTTACTCATATGGTCCCAGGAACAAATCCTATTGGTTGAAGACAGGATCGGTCCATATTTGGACCTATCGCGCATATGGGCTATATTTGCGATTTTCTCTTCTTTTACCATTTTGTAGAAAATTTTGCCACAAGTCCCATTTTAACCCATTCGGATTACGGATCCAATTTTATTTAACCAGACTGGTGTAAGATATTATATAGTCGGCATGCCCGACTTTCACTCTTTTACTCGTGCTACCATTTCACACACACCCGGACATAATATTTGCATTCAGTGAGATTATGACTATATTTCCTTATATGTCGCGTATACTCGATATTTAATTACATTAATAATATAACTCATACGCTTTGAGGGATATAACGAACACTTGATTCTAAGCACTAAGAACGAGTTTTGTCTTGAATACAATTTAAGTAAGAAACTTCTTCCTTATCTCATTTTGGACATACTGTCCCCTGTTCAGCGCACTACTTCTATATATAGCATCGGTATATATTACATTTACTGTAATTAAGAACCTAAATATTTAAAAAAAAATATAAAAATTGGGACCATTTTTTATTAACGATTTCAGTCAAACTAGTTCATGGTTTTGAAATCGTTAATAAAAAAATGGTTCCAATTTTTTTTTTTTTTTTAAATACTTAAAACAAAAAAATATATTTAAATATAATTGAAAATTTTTCAATTGCAATTATTTTTAATTACAGTTACATGTAAATATAACTGGATTTTTAATTACAGTATTTGAGTTTACTTCAAAATTAATGTTTGTATAATTTAAATGTAGTTTAAATTCCCCAAGTCTGATTTTACTTTAGTGTCTTATGGCACCAAGCAACAGGGTACGACACTTATACTTAGATATCTCTTTTTTATTTTCAATTTAAGCTACTTTTAGTTTACTTATCAGTTAAGCAGTTAAAAAAAAACAAAAATAACATTCATCATCACCAACTCTAACAGCAAAAACAACTTAGGGATTTAAAGTATCACTAACAAATGTTGTTGATTTAAATGCTTCAACTTGATTGTTTGAGTCTTTCATTTGCTGTTGCTATTTATGGTTATTTTTTTTTGTTATGCCAATTTTTCTTTTGTTGGCAGCTTTATATTCTTGGTCTTTGCAAGAAATAAGTAAGAAAATCAAAAAGTTTTTAATGCATTAAAATTAAAATAACTTGGAAACATAAAAAGGGATAAAGTCACACAAAAACAAAATCACTGACACCATGTTTTGTAACTGTTTCATGAATATTTAAAGCTGGTATTTTTTTTATTATTATGGAACAAATCTTGTTTACAGCTGTTTAGTTGTTTCTTGCCCCGGGTAAGAATTATTTGGCAAAGAAAAATTTAAAACTCTGTGGTTTTTACATAAATCATGACTTTCAGAAGATTAACTGTTATATTATGTTAAACAAAAATCAAATATATTTATTAGAGGAAATTATTTTATGATAGTTATACGAGTATAGTACTATGAACAATTAGTTTGTTTTTGGATTTGTGCAACTCTTAAAGCGGATTAGCAGAATATGAATGTTTATGGCCTAAAAGGATTTTGTTTTTAAAAACTCGAAAAAATCGCTACTCAAAGATTTTATTTAAAAAAATGACTCGTGCACCCAGAAAACAGATGCGGTGTTGATAACACAATTTGTTGCCAATCGAATGGTTCAATTAGATCAAATGAATTTTTCGGTTGCGACTACCGAATTATTCTTGATACAACTGAAATACCATTGTCACAGTCAAATTAGTCCTGTCTTACTTGAGTTTTTGTTGTGAGAACTGAAAATCTCGGCTACCACAACTGAACCATTCGATTGGCCACAAATGCGGTTGTTAGCACCGAAGCTGTTTTCTGGGTGTGATAAAAGTTATTAACTTAGAGGCCAATTTGATGATGTTAAAAGTAAACATTCAGAATTTTCCAGATTCAAACCTCAATAACTTCAAGAGGGAACAGTTTGTTAGATAGCCACTTAAATTATTTTAACTTGATTTTAGTTTTACTTTTATCACTGTAGCATAAGAGTGAAAATATGAAAAATTTAATATGAAATTTCGGTGCTGCATAATTGCAGTATTGGCGCACTTTCTAGAGAAAACTGATGATGGCGAACTGAAGAATGCAAGAAATTATCGTCTTTTGATTCCTTAAGATGTAGAATATTTCGAAAGCAAAAACTCTGTGAAGTATTTGTTAGGAGAATATACTGATAGAAAAAAATAACTAAGTTTTTGAAAAAGTTTTTATTATGTAATTTCAAAATAAGGAAATAATTGACCTCGAACAAGAATAAATAAATTTTTGAAAACTAAAGCAACTAAAACAAAATAATTTTTTTTCTTAAATTTTACATGTACATAATTTAAGCAAATGTTTGAAAATTTGATGACAGTCGAAGTGAGTTTCCAATAACAGGTATTTCGATGACCTTTCCAATGGATTTAATTTCAAGCCACTACTGTATTTTTTCTTTTTAGACCAACACTCAGGAAATGCGCCCTACTAATGCAGTGCATTGGATTGGTATTTGGAAAAAAGTTTAGGAGAGGAGAAATGAGCGAGTAGTGTTTATGAATATTTGAATTCTACAATAGGGAATACTTCTGCGGCGAGTTTATTCCACATACGGCTGTTGCGACTAATAAATTGATTCGCTATGTAATGCGCTGTGCGATACGATAGGCAATCAACTGCAATCGGATGTGTTCTGCTTAATAAGCCAGTGTTACTAATAAAAACTCGTGCTCTGGGGACAAGTATCAATTATTTCAGCAGAATCCTTCTCATGGTAATATATATATAGAAAAGAGTAATACAACCCACATTCCGGGAATTCTCCAAAGAGACAATAGAGCTGGATCCGCTACTGTTATTGATAAGCGCCTCTGCACAAGTCCAGAAGCTCCAAAATAGACTTCGAAGCTCCTGCCCCCATACGGGAATTGTACTGCAGCTTCACTCGGATATATGTGGTACAAATAGTGATTTAATCGGATGGAGTGAAGTACTTCTTGCAACGATTTAAAAAACCTTGACACTTGCATGCTTCTTTCGATACCTGAAAAATATGCTTATTCCAACGGACATCACACTGAATTGTCATGCACAGAACATCAAGAGTATCCAAATCCTCAATATCGATATCACCCAGTGTTGACCCCGCAGCCCAATGGGTCAGCATACAACATTGGGTCTTGCGTGAATTAAAGTCGATGTCATTCGCACGACGCCACTCTGAGATTGTATAAAGGTCACGATTTAGTGTGCGGTTCATAATCTACCTTTTAGCCCAATGTTCTTCAGGCTTGGTCTACGATCAAATGACAAGCGTTGCTGACATCTGAGAAAGGTTGAAAATTTAATCAAGAAGATTATTGAGAAAGATAATAAATAGGAAAGTAAAAAGAACAGCACCTTACGGTACCCCTGAATTCAGCTGAAACTAGTCGTATGAGACCCCATTTATAACAACACGAATAGTAATATCTCTGAAAAAGCTCGGAATAAACGAGCGAAGCCATTACCCACATCAAAAGCAATAAGATTGTATACAAATGCTCCGTGCCATACACGATCAGAGGCCTTTGAAATATCCAGAGCAGCCACTTTGTTCTCACCAAAACGGTGGATCCACCGACTCCAGCGCTCCGAGTGGAACGGTAACAGGTCTCCTGTAGAACGGTTTCTAGGGAAGCCATACTATCGGTCCTTAAAAAGTGAGTTAGACTCTACGTTATTCACAAGATGGTAGTTGACCATACTCACCATCGCCCTAGAGCGCACAGAGCATATTGCGATCGGACGGTAATTTTCAGCGTTGTTAGCCGCACTCTTTTTAGGGATAGCGCTAGAAAGGTTAGCCAATGGACGAGATAGCGTCGAAGAGCACTGTTTCATCACCTGTGCAGGTATACCATCCAACCTCGTTGACTTGTTTACATTGCGATCAGCAAGAACCCTTTTAACCACTCGAGCCCGGAAGAATATCTTAGGCATAGTACTCGATATTCCTTCAAGTTCAGGGCAGCGATAGATCGCTTTCCATTAGGAATGAATTACCAGCTGACATCTCCAAAAAAAGGTTAGCCTCATCAACCGGTTCCGTGAATATTTGGTCATCCTTTATAGGAGATGGTATATCTGAAATAGCATTAACGAATGACCAAAAGCTCTTGATACCCCGAGAAGCAGAAAGAACCTTAGCACGAACACGTTGTTATTAAAGAAAATTTTTCCGACTTAGTACTTTAGAACTCTCGTACCTCGCTCGTTTGCGAAGCAAACCTGTTTTGGCGTTGATGTTATCTCGCCAATTTTTTAACGATAACTCTATATCTGATTACTGATTCTGCTGGTTAGTTTAGTTGGTTAAACCAAAAGATCAATTTTGGTTTAATTTTAAATAAAAAAACATTTTATATTTAGAATACTGAATCATAGGAATAATTGTTTTTATATTTTTTCTTAACATATATTCGTGAACTAAAATTTAAAATTTTTGGCGATTTTAATATTACAATGAAAATTTCAGAGTACGCCATGTAATTGTATTTTTTCCGAGGAATAAATTTGATCCTATTTTTTTATCATATCCCGAACAGTTTCTATACAGTTTGGAAAATTTAAATTTTGGCAAATTTAAAAGGAAGTTTTGCCAAAACGACTCGATCGATGATTTTGATTTTAACAATATTGTTCTGAGATATCCAAAGTTCATAATAAAAAAAAAAAACACTTTTCTGGTATTCGCACCTTTCAGTTAAATTTCATTCTGACGAGGCATGTTATATATTTATATTCCAAGACACTTCAAGTGTTTTAAAATAAGCCTTAACATATTTAAAAACAAATTTAATTCAGCTGTTTTAAACTCCTCATATAGCTGAAGTGAAACGAATATTTAACAGCTTAAAATGAGTTAACGAAATAAAAGTGCAATTTTTTTATGGTGCTCCATTAAATTGTTTTTACAACCCATTTTTTCAGCATTTATTACTTGGGTTTGGTTTGCCGTCTAAAAGTAAAAAAAAAGCTAAACTAGTATATGTTGTATATAGGGTTTGGGGTTCGGGAATTCCCGGGCGGGAATTCCCGGGAAATCCCGGGAAAAGTTTGCCGGGAATTCCCGGGAAAATAATATATTTTTCCCGGGAAAACGGGAAATTTTAAAAATATTAAATTTTTTAAATCGTTTTTGTTTCGAATAGGATTTTTTAATTTTAGTCATAAAAAACATTTTAAATACCAAAACAAAAATGTCATTGTTAAAATCTTTTAAAAGGGAATACATTTATTTGACACAAAAATAAAATATTTGCCAAGTAATTAGGAGCATTTCAACTAATAAAGATTTTTTGCATAACTTATTCAAAATTTAAGTAGTAAAACCTAAAAACTTGGTAAAATGTTTAAAAGAAATATGAAAAAAAGCTTTGTTTCTTACAAATAATCGCCCTTACTATCTAAATTATATAATGTATAATTTAGGTAAAGTCGACTTTAGTTAAAATATTGGGTGGCAGTATGCCTTGACTTGGTTTATTTTTGGAGCATTGTGATTGGTTAATTTATTTTCAACCAATCAAAATATTTGAAAATATAAATATTTTTGTAAGGTTTTCATACCCAAAATGAACAAAACCGTTTGATTAAAAATAAAGTCGACTTTAAATTTAAAATACTCTTTTATATTAAAGGTCAATAATTTTATAAGTAACGTTTTCATTAATAAATGTGAAAAGAAAAGACTAATGGTTAACGGTGGTATCTAAATTTGGTTATCCGACATCTAAATTTGGTTCACAAAAAAAAAAAAAAATTATGGTCAGAAAACAACAACAAGAAAAACGTTTCAGTTAAAATTAGCAAAGTACGAAAAGAAAAAAGTGTAAGCTGACTAGGCATTAAAGGTTTTATGGTAGGGCAAACATTTCCTGAAATGGTATCCAAATTAGCCGCAGTCAATCCGCACCATAACTAGATCTTCGTTTATTCGAGAAAGTTTTTATAATAAAAAACTGGCATTGCAAAAAAATGAAACCGATGTAAAGAACATTATATTAAATTACTACAATCATGATAAAAGAAATATCGAGCAATATTTCTAACAATAGGAGATTTACTATAATCTTAGATGAATGGACAAGAATACCACAAAAGAGATATTTGAACATATGTATAAACGGAAATAATTAATTTTATAACCTGGGGTTGGTTTATATATCAGGAAGATGTAATGCTGATGAAATAAGTAGAATTGTAGAAATAAGACTACAAGAGTTTGTCTTTCGAAAATAACATTGTGGCCACCATATCTAATGGGCCAAGTATGATGAAACGGTTTGTTTCCGACAGTCCAGTAGTAGGTGCTTTCTGCTGGAATCATGCAATTCATTTGGCAGTGCTGCGAGTAATTTATGTGAAATCAAAAGTTCAACATTCTGATATTTTTTACTTTGAATTCTCACTACACAGACTGCATTTGTACTGAAATAGTGTTTTTTTTAACAAAAATTACTTATATAGGTGGTTTTCATTAACAATTTTGTTTAAAAATATTTCCCGGGATTCCCGGGAATCCCGGGAATCAAATTTTTTCATTCCCGTTTCCCGGGAAATAAAAAAGTCCGGGAAATCCCAAACCCTAGTTGTATAACACAGATGGTCTAAAATCAGCAATTGTGTGCAAAGAAGTACTATAAAAAAGTAATTATAGAGTTGAAAGAACCTTATTTTTTAAGCTAGATAGAACTTTAAATTGTAAAAAGTAACACAAAAAATTAAATTTTGATGAAACATTTTTTTTTATTTGTTTCAGTATACTCTGACAAATCATCATGAATAGACTCACGCTTGAACAACGCTACGAAATTATCCAAATTTACTTTGAAAATCAGTCGTTGATTCGCGCAACTTATAGACGCAAAATTGTGTTCAGCGATGAGGCGCATTTTTGGCTTAACGGGTTTGTTAATAAGCAAAATTGCCGCATATGGAGTGAGACCAATCCACAAGAGACCCTACAGACTCCATTACATCCAGAAAAATGCACCGTTTGGTGCGGTTTTCACGCTGGTGGCATCATCGGACCTTATTTCTTCAAAAATGAGGCCGGAGCTCGCGTTACGGTCAATGGAGATCGTTACCGCACCATGATCAATGATTTTTTGTTTGAAAATATGGATGACATTGATCCGGAGGAGATGTGTTTTCAACAGGATGGCGCTACGTGCCATACGGCGAACGCAACCATCGACTTATTGAAATCAAAATTTGGCGATAAGTGGATTTCGAGAAATGGACCTGTCAATTGGCCTCCAAGGTCGTGCGATTTGACACCTCTCGATTATTTCCTGTGGGGCTACGTGAAGTCACTGGTTTATGCTGATAAACCAGCAACAATTGATGCCTTGGAGGACAGCATTGTTCGTGTTATTCGTGACATACGGCCAGCAGTGCTCGAAAAAGTGGCCCAAAATTGGACGTCCAGAATGCGCTTCGTCAAGAACAGCCGCGGTGCCCATATGCCCGAAATCATTTTCAAATGTTAATGTCACGTATTGATCTTTCCAATAAAAAAAAAATTTTGATTACAATTTAATTTTTTGTGTTATTTTTTACAATTTCAAGTTCTATCGGGCTTAAAAAAACACCCTTTATATAGTAATTAAAGAACTGTCAGACTAGTTCAAAAGATACAATGGATTAAAGTTTTTTCTATGTTTAGCAAAAAAGTAAGTCAAAGTTGTCTTAAAGCACTCCGTCCCCCTTTCAAATAATTGTTGTAAAAACACAATGAGAAGTAGAAGGGTATTCCAAATTTTTTTTTTTTATTTTTAAGTAGGGGAAGTTCGACACACTTGACCCTTTACAAGACTTGTTCCCCCTCCCCCCGTATTATCTCAGAAAGCACATAACATAGAAAACAAATTTCTTCTATCAATTGGTCCAAATATTGCACTCTTAAAAAAAAATTGTTAGCTGGGAAACGAATCATTTTTTGAATTGTTCATAAGACATTCATATTGTTTCGTTTTTACCTTTTAAAAATCTTAGTTTATTTCCTTTAAAGAAACCGGGTTTTATTTTATTGCAAACAAAATAACCAACTCCACTGGTGACACCAATTGTTATGTTTTACCTCCAAAAACACCAACCCACTGTCTTTGATTTTGGGCTTAACGCACTTATTTATTTAACACTTTATTACATACCACAATATAGCACACACAATTATACAGACGCAACCAACTATACATTGCTAATATGCAATTAACAAATTCTAACTAACGTAGCGCAACTTAATCGCAATGCGCGATTTCGACTTCCTTTGTAACGTTCGGTCTTTTATAGTTTGATGGTCGTAGTTGTAGAACATGCTGGAATATTTCATACATACACCAAAATTATAGCACTTATTTTATTTATAACACTTAACATTATAACATATGCTGTGGTGTATACACACAGAAAACGGATTCGTAGTTCCAACCGAATTTTTCGCCAAGCGAATTTTTATAGCTCCAGGTATAATCACTTTTATTTATTTTTAGTACATTTGTAATTACCAAAATTTATTTACAATTTTTTAATTTTTGTTGTGTTAATTTTCCTCTAAGCTAAGCTCTATTAAAATTTTTTTTGTCAAATTTCAAATTTAAATTTCTTCACCCAGCAAAATTTTTATGAAATGGTTGCCTTTGCATCTGTTCTAGAATATGTGTTTTTACCACCGGTTCCGTGGAACAGGTTCTAGAACTGATTCCTGGAAGTCAAAATGGAAGGCCTCACTGTCGCAGAACCGGTTCTATAACTGTTTCTAGAACCGGTTCTAAAGCAACCTGTTCTAGTTTGGAAGAACATAACCTGTTGCTATTGGGACAAACTCATACAAAAATCACCGATGATAGAACATAAATTAGAACAGGTTGCATGCAAGAACAAGTTGTTCCACAACCGGTTCTTTGCATCCAACAATTTTGCTAGGCAGGTTTGAATATTTTGTTTATAAATAAAATTATATCAGTAACATAAAATCAATTGTGTCTTTTAATTTGAATAAAAAAATTTTTTTTTTTAAATGTATTTCGCGAACCCAGATAGAACCGGTGACCTTCCGTTTGTCGGCCCATTGTTTTCCTCTAGGCTAAACTCGATATAATTTTTTTTTTGTCAAATTTCAAATTTGAATTTTTTCAGGCTGAAAATTTTAATATTTTGTTTTTGAATAAAATTACAATATATTGACAACATAAAATCAAATATGTCTTTTAATTTGAATCAATAAAAAAATTATTTAAAAAAAGAAAATATAATGCCTTGGTTGAGGTTTGAACTCAGATCTCTGAGGCTATAAGACTGTGTCTCTACCCCCTGCGCCACAGATATTTATATTTAGTTGTTGTCCAACTTCGAACATAATACATTCAAAAATTTTATTATGATAAATATAATTTTTGTTCCTAGTCTCAATATATTAAACTAATGGTTAAAGCTACTAAGGTTGAAAAAAATTTTAAATTGATTGGAAAAACTATTACTTTGGATAGAGTGATCGATTTCATTAAAACGCAACTAATACTAGATTTTTGCTGCCGATATTTTATTCAAATGACTAAGTCTTCGATAAATTGGTAGTTGTTGGTATTGAATGTAATGTAGAAGTTAGTATTTTTTCAATATTGGTTAGAAAAGCCAATATTTTGGATATCGTGACAGTGTTTCGGTTCGTCGTATATATTTTCTGTTCACAAATAAATTTAAATTTCCTGATGATGAATTTTAAATAACTGCAATTATTGAATAACGAAAAAATATCGTTGGTTCCGATAGAATTCCAACCAATTTATTTTCTGTGTGTACTTAAATGTAGTGCTAACATATTACGGGTTTTGTAAATCCCGTCTTTTGGGATATTTTTCTTCCAAAATTCCAGAGCCTTCCACACTAGGCTAATCCAATTTCGTAACAATATATATACAATATATGTTTAACTTTTCTGAGTAATTTCTGATTAATTTTTTTGACAAAAAAATTCCCTCATAAAAATGAATAATTTATGTTTCTTATAAGACGACTAAATTTCGATTCCAATAAAAGAGTGTTTTTTTGACAATCATTTTAATAATTAAATTGTTATATATTTAACACATTTTCAGTCCGAAAAAAGGCGATACGAAATATAGATTTTTTTTAGAATCACTTAAAAATTATAATTTTGAATGCTCCAAAACTTGCTGGGATACTTTAAAAATTTAGAATGAAACATAACTATATATTCGTATTATTACAAATTTACTCTAGAATATTTTAATATAAATTTTTTTAACATAAAAAACGAAAATGTAAGAATTTCATCACCTCCATCATTAGCATATTTACACTCATTAGAGCGTACCAACTTACAGGCAAAAAAAAAGTGCGCCGTACACCCTCCAATATGAAGTATCGCCATTTTACATTTTTCGTTATATCTTTGGCTTTTACAGTCGGATTTTAAAGTATGATACATCGATTTTTTTCACTCGATGAGACCAGTGTTTTGCTCTAAGGGCCATTGACCTCAAGTATCCCGTTCTAGTAGTTACCCACCAGATCTCACTTGCTACAACCCTAATGTCAGAAAATTAAATCTCGCAAAAAATCATTACACTTTTGCTAAGGAAGTTTTTGATAAACCCAGTATAAATTTTTTTATATATTGGTTGCCGAATGTAGGGGTCGCCTTTAAAAAATTTTTGTTATTGGATTTTTCATTTATAGCAAAATACTGGTCTCCTCGAGGCAAAAATCGCTGTATCAGACTTTAAAATCCAATTTTGAATGCCAAAGCTATAACGAAAAATTAAAAAAGGTGACCTCTTCGTTCGCCAAAAAAAATTTTTTTTTTGAAATCGGCTTCCAAAAATACTTAATTTTAGAGGGTGTACGGCGAACTTTTTTTCGGTCTAATACTCATCATAATCACTATACCTTCATCATTTTCATAAACATCTTCTTCATCTGATGTTTTTGGAAAAAAAATAATAAATCTAAATAATATATTCTGTCTTGCTGGTCTTATCGAATTCTTTCAAAAAATTTTATTCTTTGTAATTTACTTGTAAAAGTTGTATCATCTTTCTTTAATTTGAAAATAATTTAAACAGAAAGTGATATAAATTTATGATCTAGAGTCAAACTAAGGAACATTCATTTACCAAAATAAGAAATAAAATAAACATTCCCCTCATTCATCTTATATGTTTATGCTAAATTTAGCACTGGGTTTTAAAAAATTAGTAAAATGTTTTGCTGAAATCAGCAGCGAAAATTAGTAAAATTTGTAATAAGAGAATGGCGAAAGTGATTACTAAAAAAAAATTGTATTAAAAATCACTATAAAATAGTAAAGTGCGATTGGAAACTTTTTACATATTTTTTACTAACTTTTTTATCTGAGTGTGGTTTATTCACAAATGATAATTAAAGTAGTACTCAGTTACGATACACAAGAGTACGCTGAAAATAATCAAAATCTGGCGGTGACTATAACTGTATTCATAGTTAATTATATATTTTTTCGTGAAAACAAAAATTCACTTGAATGATTTCATACTACATTCGTCAAAAATTTTTATACTTTCCACAAAATTGTATTCACACTAATCTTTTTCCGATTTTTCAGATATTAAAAGACGGTATTCAGATTCATAGTTCATTCTCCAACAACTTTTAATTCTTTTTCATCTTTGGTATTTAAATATTTAAATATATATTTTTTATTAAAAATAAACCTTTTTGTATCACTGGAATTCGCTAATTCGTTGCACTAAGCTACTCCTTTTCTTAGTACCCCGTAAAACCTTAGAAATTATTTTACTATATCGCATAATTAATCGAAAATTTGATTCAAATACAATCGATTTCATACCATATGTGATAAATGAATGTTCGTCAGTAAGTAGATTGTATATGTTGTGGGGTAATAAAGTGAGATTGTGTAGTACTAACTGAAAACTTAAAATGAATAGAATGAAAAAAAAAACAATGATATTATTTTACACCCTCAAGTATATAAATAAACTGCTCTTCTGCCATTTTTTCCTCATTGCAGTTATTTTTGTTGCAGTGTATTTGTTGTACGGATATGATGAATAATTTATGGCTAACACCACTAACCAAAACACCCAGCATAAAAACTTTTTTCTCGTTATTTTATTTGAAAAAAATTATGCAACTTTTAAAAAAACAAATGGTTGTAGTGAAAATACCACACCAAAAAAGAAAAGCGAACATAAACAGCATGCAATTTTGTGGCAAACCAGTTTTGGGAGAAGAAGAAATGAGAAAAAGGGGGAGGAACTACTTCCGGAACTCGATATTTTCTACAGCAAAAATAACATAGCCAGAGGCGGTTAAAAAACAAACATTTAAAGCAATTGCAACACTCTAGATAAAAAAACTGCCAAAGGAAAAGAAATACTAAGAAAGGGGAAGTTTCCCAAAGAAGTTGTTAAGAATAAAAGAAGTTTTCTCTATAAATATTACATCACTACTTTGCATTACTAGAAAATTTAATTCAATTCTAATACTAAGGGTGGGTGCAAACTTGCGAAATAAAATCTAAATTCAGGTTGCCAAATTTTTTTGAATATTTAAATAATTTTTTTAAAAATTTTCAAAGAAATTTTAAACCATTTTGTCTATTTGTATTTAGTTAAGAATTTATTTAGCCAATTCGCACAGGGCCTAAATAAGTTCATTGGTGTTTGATAAAAAATCATAGGGTATCTTAAAACTAGCAGTTAAATACATACCATTTAAACTCTTATTGCTTCCTGAAAATAAAGAAAAAAAAAAACAAATTTTTTTAAATTCTTTTGTAAAATTATATTTTAAAGAATAAATAAAGCCTGGATCATTAGCTAGATATAAACGTAGGGCTCAATGAATTAATAGCCTAATTTCTCAAAACGCTACACCTCACTTCATATAATTTTTTTTAAAATTTTGTACTTTGTAAAACACGGCAATGAAAGCGGTTACCGTTCGACTAGACTTACGTTGTTCTCAAACAAAATTTTATGAAGATGTTAATTTTGTAAATCACCACAGAAGTTTATTTAGATCACTTGAATTGTCAAAATTGTGAAAAATAATGTAATAAGACAGAAACAAACTTGAAAAAAAAAATACTAGAAAAAAACTTATGAACGTAATTTAAAAATTAAGAATAAGTATCTTATCAGCAGAATAATAACAATAAGCTTGTTCGTTTACTTATTACAAGTTACTATATTTATAACAGCTGTAAAAATTCAATACAAAAAGGAAAAATCTTTTCAATTGTAGTAAAAGTAGTAAGAAATTCGAGTAAACGAATACACTGAATTATAATACAACTTTACTTTTTTAAGAATTTAAATTTTTATTGTTACAAATTCCTAAAATAATATAAATACACTGGAATTCACAGTTTGTTTTATTTTAAGTAGTAAATTATCATTTGTCGTAAATTTGACAGCTTTTTATGGCTTAAGATTTAAAAATCATGCTATTTAGCATAGGTGGCCCATTAGCACTTAACCCTCTAATGCTCTTTCTTCTGATTACAATAATATTTAAACCATATATTTGGCATTGACCATCTACTATGGAACAAATATTAAAATTTTAATTTATCGCTTTATTTAAGCGATACGGCACAACAAAGGTTGAAGACGTATCTTGAAACCCAGTGATCAGTGTAAATAACACTATTAATAAAATAAAATTACGTACCGAAAATTGTTGATCAATTGTTGTTATTTAAAAAGTTATGGCGATTTTCGCTTTTTGAAAATTACGAAATATGGCGAATTTGGCACTAAACATCAATAAATTTTGACGAAATTAGTTCTTCATACCTCTAAGTATATAATCTGTGTTTTGAGTTAGAGAGATATTTGTAAAACGTAACCTGGCGTTATCCTGTGAGTCCTGGAGAATATTTTTTAACTGATTTTACAATTAGAGACTTCAAACTAGCTTTGTTATTATCGGTAATGTACGCCAGATCGTAAATGTATTTTTGGCAATTTTTTAAATATTTTTTTCTGTTTTAAAAAGTTAATTTTTTCAAATTTTCTAAATTTTCACTTTACAACCTTCTCGCTTGAAAACCGTTCCTTATAGAAAAAAAGTTTGAAGGCAAAAAAAAGACAGTTAAGTTTTCTATGGATGTAATAAAACTTGTTTAATAAAATATTGTTATTTAGCCAAAAACTATTGAAAATCTGAAGACCGCCTTGTGTATTAGAGGGTTAAACTGTTAATTCCTTCACTGTTTCATATCAACTTTTATCGCTAAAATTATGATAAAATTTGCACTTCTAAATATATTAAAGTTTTTTATTTTTTTTCTTATTTTCTGTTTTGTTTACATTCGTAATCTATTTTTAGGGGATGCCAAAATTTATAAAGTTTTTTTTTTGCATGTAGAGTTTTTTAGATATTTTAAAATGGGGCAAAAACTAGAGCGATGTTTGTTTTGATTGCGCAGGTTAAATAACCATATTTTAAGATTGTGTAACAGTTTCTGCTTAACTGTACTTAGTAATATTTTGAAAATCAACATTTGTTAAATAAAACTCATATTTTTAACCGATTTAAAAAAAAAATTACTTTAAAATATTTCCACAACATTTATCTAAACAAAAATTTATTAATAATTTTGTTAAATACCTAAAATTGATGGATCCGTTTAAAAAAATTATGTCTTTTAATAACCAATATCAAAAATTACACTAAAATTACCCTGAAATCTTTCGCATAAATTTATTGTCTGGGCGTTAAAAACTTTGCTCCTTGTTCTGCTCTTTAGAATTTTTCAGTATGTACCATTTTCGCTAAATTTGCAATTTCGTTACTTGTTTTAAAAAGATTTTTTCAGAAAATTTTTCTTATTCAAAGAAAGTTTTCTATATATACTTGCAAATAAGAAGAACCTGCTTAAGTTCTGGAAAAATAAAATAAGAACAGTCTCAAAAATAACATTCATTCATTACGGACACATCATAGATCCGCTTGATAATTTTTGTCCAAATTTTGCAGATATATAGGCCAAGGCGTCATTAAGAAATTATGTTTAATAGTTTTTGCTTTATAGCGAAATTTGGGCAGGATGTGAATCCTTGAAGGTACGAGTAATAAGATATTTTTTTTTTTGCCAATTTTTTAAATTATCATATGACAATTTATATTTTTTTTTAATTCAAGGGCCATTAAAATTTTTATAAATGTAACATCACTATAATTAAAACTGGCCAGTATTTAAGTTTTGGGTGATACTGAAAAATTAGCATACTTTCAATTCTGTGAATTTCAAAAATTTATCTTCGGATCGATTTTCAAAAATTTAGGCACAATTGACATAAGAATGTATAAAAAACCTTTGTTTTTTGAAGGTGGATTTGACAGTTAATTCTCAACTTAAAAACGATCAGTGTATTCCAGCTCTTGAGAAATTTATTCAAAAATACTGAAAACGTGTAAATATATTTCTCTCAGAGTATGGCTTCAACAATTTATTGGTATGTTTTTCTTTGGAATACTTCTCTTGTAAAGTATTAAAAAAGCGTGTTAAAAACAACGGCAACACCATTATTATCATCGTTGTTGTGCTATCTTGAAGATTTTATTTTGCATATTCCCTTGCATTTTTTTCAACTGCAGACTACACACCAAGTTAAAGGAATTCTTAAAAAATAATATAAACTGCATAATAAACATAATGAGTATCAAAAAGGAAATAAACTTGGAGGATTGAAACTGCAAAAATTAAAACAAATAGAGAAATTATAGCTGGTCTAGCCGAACCACGAGTAATACAATCTAATGTATTACTGGAAGCGGACCAAATTTTAGGAAAGGACCTAAACTTTATTATATGGGCGAAAAAACTTTAAAAAAATCTGAATAAAATTACCCAGTGTAGAAATTATTACCAGATATGTGGCTAGGTAATTATGTACCTGGTAATGGTAAATTGATTCTTTTTTTTTATTACATTTCGTACTACATTTGTATGGCGATGTCGGGCAAAAAAAGGTGTGCTTACACAATACGGAAAATAAAAAAAAAAATTTGTCGTTACTTATATGGTTGCCAGTATTGACAAAAATAATCTCGACATGTTATATTTGATAGATAAAAGCATAATTGACTTGCTGCGCACAAGCATGCTTACGCACCAACATACAAAAAATAAAAAAATATGTGGTTACATATATCTTTACCAGTGTAGACAAAATATTCACTAGATTTAAAAAAATTAAAAAAAAAAAAAAAATAGAAAATTACTTTCTATACGAAATAATGGTAAAAATAAATCATTATTATATGTTTTTAAAATAATGCAAAAGGTTAACCGGTTTCATTACTGGTATTCCAAAAACCATGATATGACATTACCGTTTCTGCAATGGGTATCTGAATGAAACTAGTAATAAGGAGCATTTAAACAAATATCGGGTAGGTGGATTAGGTCCAAATTATATGTAAAGACATTTCTCGTGTCAAGTGCATGCTTTAAAAGAGATAGGGTATCTAAATTAAAAAATCTTAAATGTAAGAAAATAAATATTTTCAAAAACACCACATATTTCAAAAATCCTAAAAACATATTTTAGTTAAATAAAAACCGTTGACAACACAGTACAACACAAAAAATGCATCAGACATGAGGCACAACAATAGATTTTAGGCTGAACATCACGAATTTGAATAAACAATTTTTAAATTAGCTCTAGTTTTATAAATTTTTACAAATTTAATTTTTAGCAAAAAACCAGTTTTTTCTTTAAAATTTCCCATTTACTCATACACCTGAATAAATTACGGATAATTACGCTATGCTAGTTACAAATTTTAACAAGCTGTGATCTAGACCGTACCTCAAAAAAAAAAGTTCGCCGTGCACCCTCCAATATGAAGTATTTTTGCAAGGCAATTAAAAAAAAAATTTTTTTTTTTTGGCCGAACGTAGGGGTCGCCTTTTTAAATTTTCCGTTATAGCTTCGTAATTTAAAATCGGATTTTTAAGTGTGATATATCGATTTTTTTGCCTCGAGGAGACCAGTGTTTTGCTATAAAGGAAAAATCCAATGAAAAAAAATTTAAAAAGGCGACCCCTAAGTTCGGCAATCAATATATGAAAAAAAATTCTACTGGGTTTATCGAAAAACTTTATTAGCAAAAAGTTAATGATTTTTTGCGAGCTTTAATTTTCTGACATTTGGGTGGTACATTAGGGTTGTAGCAACTGAGATCTGGTGGCTAACTACTAGAACGGGATACTTGAGGTCAATGGCCCTCGAGAGAAAAACACTGGTCTCCTCGAGAGAAAAACATCGATGTATCATACTTTAAGATCCGACTGTAAATGCCAAAGATATAACGAAAAATGTAAAATGGCGACCTCTACGTTCGGCAAAAAAAAAAAAATTTTTTTTTTGAAACCTCCTTGCAAAAATACTAGAGCGTACCACCTTACAGGCAAAAAAAAGTGCGCCGTACACCCTCCAATATGAAGTATCGCCATTTTACATTTTTCGTTATATCTTTGGCTTTTACAGTCGGATCTTAAAGTACGATACATCGATGTTTTTCACTCGATGAGACCAGTGGTTTGCTCTAAGGGCCATTGACCTCAAGTATCCCGTTCTAGTAGTTACCCACCAGATCTCAGTTGCTACCACCCTAATGTACGACCCTAATATCAGAAAATTAAAGCTCGCAAAAAATCATTAAACTTTTGCTAAGGAAGTTTTTCGCTAAACCCAGTAGAAATTTTTTTTATATATTGGTTGCCGAACGTAGGGGTCGCCTTTTTAATTTTTTTTATTTGGATTTTTACTATATAGCAAAACACTGCTCTCTTCGAGGCAAAAAATTGATATATCACACTTTAAAATTAAAAAAGGCGACCCCTACGTTCGGCAAAAAAAAATAAAATTTTTTTTCATATTGGAGGGTGTACGGCGAACTTTTTTTTTTGAGGTACGGTCTACTGTGCACCCTATTGGTAAAGCTAAGTCGAGTGCGCTGAAGTCAATGTTTAAAAAGTTTAAAAATTTGGACGCTAAGGTACCAAAAAAAATATATTTTTATATTTCTGGCAGGCACCCGATATTAATACTTTTAAAACGTTTTATTTTGTTTTTTCCTCAATAAAAAAAAATCACTTGTGTACAAATGAATTTTGTTTTCATAAATTTTTTTTTTTTTTGTTTTCTTTTCGAAAACAAAATTTAAAAAATATCCGTACTGATATTTTCAGGAAAGTTAAGAATTATTTTTATTTTGTACTGAGGAAAAAACAAAAAAAAAACGTTTTTTTTTTGTATTGAGGAAAAAAAAAATAAAACGTTTTAAAACGTTTTTTTTAGTTTTTTCTGATTACAATTATATATAAATTTTGTAAAAATTCTTAAAACAACATTCACTGACACATTTCTGCATCCAATAGTTATTAAAAAGTAATAAAAAATTCAGCCGAAAAGACTTCTACAAAGCATGATAGGCTGAATAATGTTGTGCAAAAGACAAACTGTGGTCATTAAAACCATAGGATTTGTGAGCAACTAACCAAAAAAACTGCACTTAAAAAATTTAAAAATAATGGCGGAATGCGAAAAAAGGCTTTATGGTACAAAATTTTAATTTTGATATTTAATCAGCGATTAACATTCTGCAAGCAAATATATTGATGCAAAACTATTCCTTTTTGCAAAAATTTTTGTCGTGATTTTTTGTTTTTGCAATCTAACTAGCTAATTTTGGTATAGGATATATGTATTATAGTCCCTAGATTATGGATTTTGAAGAACCTCACTTAAAAAATTGCAAACTAATGGCGGAACGCGAAAAAAAACTTTATGGTACAAAAAATGACTTAAAAATTCTTATCAGAAATTTACATTCTGCAAACAAATACACTGATACAAAAAATTTTCTTTTCGGAAAATTTTTTTCGCGAATTTTTTTTTGCAAACTAACCACCAAACTTTGTTATGAGAATATTGGTATTATAGTCCCAAGATTATGAATTTTAAAAAGCCGCACTTAAAAAATTGCAAAAAAATCGCGGAACGCGAAAAAAAAGCTTTTTGGTACAAAAAATACATTAAAAAACTTAGTCAGCGATTTACATTCTGCAAACGAATATGTTGATGCAGAAATTTTCCTTTTTGCAAAATTTATTTTTCGCGAAATTTTTTGCGTAAGAACTACCAAACTTTGGCATAAGATATGGGTATCATAGTCCCATATTAATGAATTTTAAAAAACCGCACCCAAAATTTTTTAAACTTAATCAGCGATTAACATTCTGCTATACATATATTACATACATATACATATGTATATTGATGCAAAACTATTCCTTTTTGGAAAATTTTTTTCCCAATTTTTTTTGTTTTTGCAATCTAACCAGATAATTTTGGTATAGGATATAGGTATTATAGTCCCTAGGTTGTGAGTTAAAAAAAAACCGCGCTTAAAAATTTGCAAAATAATGGCGGAACGCGAAAAAAAAGCTTTATGGTACAAAAAATAAATTAAAAAACTCAGTCAGCGATTTACATTCTTCAAATGAGTATGTTGATGGAAAAATTTTCCTTTTTGCTAAATTTTTTTTCGCGAAACTTTTTGCATACTAACCACCAAACTTCGGCATAAGATATGGGAATTATTGTCCTAAGGTTAAAAATTTTAAAAAACCGCACTCAAAAAATTGCAAAATATTGGCGGAATGCGAAAAAAGCCTTTATGATACAAAAAAATAGTTAAGAAACCTAATCAGCAATTTATATTCTGCAAGAGAATACATTAATGGAAAAAAATTTTTTTTTGCAAATTTTTTTGGCAATTTTTTTTTGCGAACTAATTACCAAACTTTGGTATGAGATATGGGTATTATGGTCCCTAGGTTATAAATTTTAAAAATCTGCACTTAAAAAATTGCGAATTAATGGCGGAATGCTAAAAAGGTTTCATGGTGCAAAAATTTAATTAGAAAACTTATACAGCGATTTCATTCCGAAAATGAATAATATTAGTGCAAAATGTTGGTCAATTGGCAAACATTTTAGCAAAAAAAAAAATATTTGCAATATATGTTTGTATGTATATACCACTCTCTCCAGGGTATTATATGATTTTCTACAGATTTGAAACCAAAAACCAGAATAGTATCTCCACCATAAAAATAAAACAAAAATTTTAAAATTCTATTCATATTTTTGTACTTAGTACAAAGATGAAAAACAAAAAAAAAACGTTTTTTAAAACGTTTTAAAAAGTTTTATTTTTTTATCAATTTTTTTATCTTTGATATTTATACCTAAAGATATTTTTGGAATTTTAACTTGAGGGATATTTTTGTTTTAAAGTACATTTGAAATTTTTTGTTTTCGATTGAGAAATAAAAACATTTTGAACTTTAGTGATATTTATTTTTGATAAAAACAAAAAAAAAAAAAACGTTTTCTGGTGCCTGATTTCTGGGATAATTTTTAATTATAAATTTATAAAATTTTTTTCTGCAAATAAAAAGTATAATGTTATGTTATTTTGTGTAACTATGTATGTGCAATAGGGTTTAAAAAAATACTCAATAGAGTTAAAAAAAAATTTCCTAAAAAAAAAATCGTAAAAAAGTTTTACGCGAAAAAAACAATTGCGAAAAATTGTATTTAACAGAGCTGGATTCATTTAAATTCAAAAACGATCCGAAAAGTATAAAACTATCGTTTTATGGTACTTTAGTATTGAAATTTCAAATGGCGAATACGAGCGCTAATTTCAATCAAAAACGATTAGCACCATTGAATTCATCGTACTAAAATTAGCTTTACCAGTAGGGTGCCCATCTTGTTAAAAAAGTATCAAATTTGAGCATAGTGTAATTAATATCGTTTTAGATTATAGATTTTGTTCTTTTAGAACCATATAAACTTATTTCGATTAGGCGAATAACCTAAGAAATCAGTGCAATCAAATTAGAAACTTCACTTAATTTCCGTCAGTTCATACTCATGTGCCACTAAATTAATTTTACCAAGGATTCACATCTTTTGCATTAAATTTTCAAAAAATTTAATGTAAAATACAAATTTGATGTCTTTTTTATTTCAAATTAATTTGGTATGAGTTTAAAAAGGCAAACGGAAATAAATTACATACATTTTTAAAATCGTAATTTTTTAGGAATTTGAACTTCAATTATCTACAATTTTATTGAATTTTATTGTGACAGCCGTCAAAAATTGTAATATACCTAATAAAATGGTACTTTAAATTATGTATTATTATCAAAAAATTTAACTGTACTACCAAAACCTTTTTAAAAATATTTCTTAATCTAAAGCTAACTTAGAAATTCTAGTGATATATTTGTTATCTGTGTCCGAGAAATGATGTCTAGCAATCCGGATGCATCAATTTTTTAATATAATATAGCTGCACAGTTGGTATATAAAGCATGAACCTTAATAATCTTCAAGCAGTCCTCTCTTCAGCAACAGCCTTATATAAAAATTCATCGGTTAGTTGATGCCAAATTTTTTCTTGCAGACCCCACTGTGCGTTGCGGTGTAGGGTATAAAAACATTTAACAAAGAAGTCATATCTGCATTTTGTCTTAAAGTCATGATGGAAATGAACAAATAAAGAATAAAAAAAAGAGAAAAACTTTTGACCTTAGAGGTGTTTCTACTTTGCATTTGTGGTTTTTTATGTGTTTTTCCAGATTATTTTGTTTTTTTTTTCTATGCAAAACAACTTTTAAAGTCAAGATATTAGACAAAGGTATATGAATACTCAAGGTGGTACAAAATGAATATTTAAAAGGATTTTTAGTAAATGAGCAATAGTGAATGTGAATTGTTATTTCTTTTGTTTTTTTAATTGTTTAAATATTTTAATTTACTGAATTTAATGTAACTTTATATTGTACTTATTGTTAGAGTTTTGGAAAGTGAATTTTGTAGTCACATAGAAATAAATCTCTAAAAATAGCAGAAAAGTTTGAAAAACTGACGAAATTAGCAGATTTCTTTGCTAAATACTGGTCAAGAAAGAACAGCAAAAATTAAACTGTTAAATTTACAGAACTTAAGTTATATTTGAGTTAACTTTTAGTCAATTGAAAATGACAAATTATACTGCAAAATCTGTAGTAGTATAACTACAGAATTAAGCAAAGAGATATCATATGGATGGGGGTAATTGTTGTCAAACTCCCACTTGGGTACAAGTTGCAGAGTTAAAATTTAAGTAGGAAAAACAGGCAGCAAAACTGGGACGAATGTGATACTGGCAGACCCAGTTCTGAAGTGACTACTTGGAAATAGTTTTCTACTAGTTGGTTAAGACATGAATTATGTAAGTAAAAAATAAATATTTTTTCTATAATGAAATGTAGATAAATTATTTTCCCCTTTATTGAGTCAGTTAGGTCCATTTATCAAAATGGAAATGAACAAATAAATAAATTTAAAATGTTTTGTGTTTATTATTTCTAATCACAATAAAAGAATTATGGATTATTTGCAAACTCAGACCATAGAGTAGGAATACTATATAGATACGCACTGCTCTACAAGATTTTGTACAGATCACAAAGTTTAGGTAACGGGCTCCCTTGTGAAAGAATTCCCCTCTTTTTAGGGGAAATTTCACTGATGTTAAAATTTATCTGCAAACTGAGAGGATTTACTTGATTTAAAAGCAAATCTCTTCGATTCGAAAACAAGTTTATCCTACTTCAAATTCCCATTCCCAAGACTTGTTATCTGTTTACATAAAAGAGAGGAGAAACAGCGTGAATGGGTTTGATATGGTGTGCTCAAAGAATATATTATTAACAACAAATTTAAAGAAAGCTCTAATTTTAAAACTCGTATTTATCTCCTTATAGTTTTAGTAGAACTTATAGGTGCAAAAATGGCTCAAAATTACTATTTAAGGAAGAAAAACAGGAAGCCGAATTGGTACTAATAAGCAGTTTATCAAAATAGTTCTGGAGTCACACTTTGGCACCAGTACTAAACCAGTTGAATTGAACATCAATTCAATTCACAATAAAAAATTTAAATGTTTATTGCGAACTCTTATTTTTAATTGAAAACAACTGTAAGCAAAATGAGAATTTTTGAATTTCATAGTTTAATTTAGGTAATTTGTTTTTTTTTTTTTTTAATTCACTATATAGCATCCCAGCAAAACCTTCTATTACCAGGTAAAGGGAAATGTAATAAGAAACCAAATATTGTAACTACTTACACTTTGGTCGCATAACACATTATTTTAACATGGGGGTGTCATTGGAGGTAAATGGTTGTATAAGTCGTACCGGTATAGGTTTAAATTAGTGATTACGAAGGAAGTACTGAAATAAGTTGTTACTTGTAATATTAAATTCACTAGTTAGCTAAAATAAATATATACTTTTATAGAGTGAAGTAAGTTGTTATACATTAGTATATATTGCATTGGTTACATATAGGGAATAAAATAAGACGTTACCAGTAATGACTTTGTTCAAAAGTACACCGATCCGAGCAATGTAATTAGATTATAAATTTGTATTAAATCCTACTTCCACATTAAAAGTAGTTGTTATATAATGCAATACCATATATATAACACAATATCAGTACTATAATATTTTAAAGGCTCCAAATAAGTAGTGAATATATCGGTAACTCATTATTTCATACTTCCCACCTAAGTATTGATGCATCACAATATTAGTAAAGTATTACTTTAGGTTTCTAAGTAAAATCAAGGGTAAAGGGGTACCCATTGCCAGGCAATGCGTGAAAAAGGTCAAACTCAATACCAAGGTTCTGCTGGGATATTCTTAACTAATACAAGTTCTATAGTTGCAAGTTCTCCTTCAGCTTAGAATATTCGGCCTACTTCGGGTTTGAGATGAATTTTCCCGAAGGAACCTTTGGCCATAGTATAATATAGTAGCTTTACTCATTTTCTGTCATTTGAGTAAATGAAGTAGTGTTTGTAATTTTACTTGTACATATGGTTCTTAATACCAATACAACTACATGAGATAGGGACAAGCTCTCAATTTTTTAATGAGTGGGGATACTATAATATACTATGCCTTTGGCTACTTAACATATGCACTATGGGTATCAAACCTGTTCTTTTTGAGAGTACCTACATTCCGATTATGTAAAAATAATTTTGAATTTCATAAATTTCAGAAATGTCGCCATACAAAAAATTATACAATATGCCATATTTTTCCACATCAACAAATATAGTTTTCAATTTGCTATCGAACAGAGCTGTAAATGAGTCATTCATTTTTGAATTAATTCGCGAATAATTCATGCATTATATTAGCAAAATTTAGAATTAATTATTTCCACAGAAATCACGAATAGAATGAAATTTGAATCAATTGATATGAATTTGGCAAAAAAGAATTGCAATTCATTTTCAATTTAAATCAATTAGGCAAAATTAATTGCAATTAATTTCCAATTCATCTGAATTGAATTGATTTTGAATTAATTCAAATTAATTAGAAAAATGTAAAATGAATTGCAATGAAATTATTAATTGCTTCTTGAATATTAAATGTATTTTTGATGATCAGCGTATGTCAAAACCAAAATAAGTAATACTTGAAGAAATAAACTCCAAACACCATGTTTACTTTAATTGATTGCAATCCATTTTTAAATTATTTGAATTAATTTAAACTCAATTCAATTCATTTTGCCCAATTCGTTTGAATTGGAAATGAATTGCAATTCATGCTTGTGAGGTGCGTCTGTTTGGATGGTGTACACTGTATAATACCTTAGAAATTTTGGGTTTTAAGAAATTTTGAATTTTTTTGTTATCAATATTGTTTGGAAAATTTTGTTAAAAATATTTCATTGTGAAATTTGATTTTGAGAAAAAAAAATACTAGCACGAAAACTGTCTGGGAGGAATTATTAATTTGGATTTTTTTTACTTATATGTACAACAAATTTCGATACTGCAACTTTGAATAATTTTCGTGAAATAGTTGCTTATTTAAACATCTCAGATTTATACGGTGGTTTTAATAATAGGTAAGATAAAATTGTGGAATGAAACGCATTTCTGCTGAAACTTTTATTTACGTTTTCAGACCGAGCTGTTGCTTTAAAACTATAAGGATTTTTTTTCTTGATTTTTGGGGGTGACTGTCTGAAAGCTGTTTTAATTTCCCTTTCTATAAAAAGTGGAGAAAATATTGACTAAAATCTTTAGTTTTACAACATTTGCTTTTATCCTGTTAGAGAAGTGTATATATGGGCGAATCACACTGAAAATTCTGGCCTCAAGATTTGTGTGACAAGATTTCATTTAATCACAAAATATCACCGAGATTTATGGTCAGTTATACACTCAATTAGGAGGAAAAAATTAAAGTGTTTATCCTCCAGTGAATAATATCTAATATAACGACTAGAGAAAAAGGGAGGAGAATAAATGCAACATCTTGATACACAAAATTTCATCACACAAACTTAGTCTTAGGATATCACTCATACGCTACCATAACCTCATCTTCAAGTATTTACCATATTATAAATATTTAGTTATTTATTCTTTAAACTTTAAACTTAACAACTTAAATATTTAAAATATTGATTTCATAATTTAAAAAAAAAATACGATTGCAATATACCATTAGACTCCAGGCCTGCAGTCGACGTGGGAGCCACATATTGGTAAGTTTTAATATTTAAATTTTTACTTTTATAAATATTTTTTTTTAAATTGATTTCATTTTTAACTCGTTCCTGGTCATATTTTAATTATTTTTGTTGCATTGCCAAAATTTTAACCGAATATTTCCGCATTCAATTCGTACTTGTAGAATGCTACAGTGGTAAATTTTAAAATTCATTCTTCCAAAATTTACATTTGCAGACATCATTACCTTAATTAAATTATATTACAATTAATTTATTAGTAGTTTTAATACCACTTTCTTTATTTACAATCTAATGGCATTTTGTTTCAATTTCAAATCGTTTCTCATTTAAATAAAAAAAAAAAAAAAAATTTACACTCAGAAAAAAAAAGACAATTTATACCTATATACACATATCATAATAATTTAAGATTTAGTTAATTATTAGTAAAATTTTTCATTGTTTTATAAAAAGGGTAATTGATAACTATGAATTATACCAGACTTTATAGAGAATTCGATATTTTGATTTGAATAAATTTAGTTCTACACTCTAATTAATTTTTGTTTAAATTTACCCAACTTATAGTAGGAAACTGAACTCCTACTATAAATATGATAAATTTACTCTCAGTGCGTAAATGAAAGAAATTACACACATGATGCGTAAATTAATTACACAAAAAATTTGTAAATTTACATTGAAAATGCGTAAAAAAATTTCAAAAATATGTGTAATTTTACCACATTTGTGCGTAAATTTTTCAAATAAAATATGTAATACCGCCCAAAAATAAAAGAATATAACTACATATTTTTAAAATATTTTACTAACTATAAATATAATATTATTTAACCCTAATGCAAGCCTCAGATTCTGAGAAGATTTTCTCTTTACACACACTAAATTCTTAGCAGTTTTTTTCCATTCAAAATACCTCAGATTACGAGTACTTTTTCCTGTTGGAAAAGCTTTAGATTATGGTCACTTTTTCATTGAAAAACATATTTTAAGAATTGCCTTAGACTCTGTGTTCTTTTGCCTACAGGAAAATCATCAGATTCATAAGATTTCTCATATAGAGGACTTTCTCTTACGTAAATATTTCATGAAAAAAAATCTTTGTAAATTGAGCGATATTCTGTGCATCTTCCTCAGAATTCTAGGGTTTTTCTGGAGGAAAAAGTTCGTGAAATCTGGGTTTTTTTAGTAGGCAGTGTGCTAGGAATCCGGAAAAAGTGCTCCGAATCGTACCGTTTTTCTTTAGCTCAGGTTTATCTGACGCCTTTTTTGTTGTTAGGGAAACTTCCTAATTCGCCGGAGTCAAATTCCACAAGCCTGGAAGGAAAAACTAACATGAATCGAAATCTTTTACAGTTAAACTAAATTTATCATTACCTTTAAATTATAGATGTTGTACGGACATTTCACGGCAGATAATACAATATTAGTACAGGTTTTAGTAAAAAATATTATATTTGTAAATTTATTTTATGACATTTTATTATATATTTTAAAATTTCTATGTATTTTCGTTACTATTACAAGTTTGTAAATTTACAAAATTTGTGAGTAAAATTTAAATTTATCAACAAAATAAAAAAATAGACTTGCAACATGTTGAATTATAAACAGATAATGCCTATAATTACATTATGTGTGTATTATTGTATATGAAAGTGTGTACAAAATAATTTTGCGCATTTTGTGTTTATATTTACTCACTATGCGTTATATTAAACAAAAATTTACTTATTTTATAGTAGTGAATTTACAAGCATTTTTTAGAGTGTAATTATGGAAATTTAAATAACTTCTTTTAACTTTCGCGAAACATGTAGACATTGTTAGTTAGATATAAATGGGCTATCCAAAGTATTTTAAATACGATAGCAAAGGTATGGGTGGGTATAGAATATGGAAGAGGCGAAATGACATCTCACATCTCTTCCTCTGTAATTTAGCTTCATCTCTGTCGTTTAATGTTTTAATTTATCTATCTTTTCGTTTGTTATTTATTTATTTGGTTGATTACCTTTAAGCTACCTTCATTACTTTATGGTTTTCGACTCTTCCTCTACCTGAAAGAAGACAAGAACACCATCCCAATTTCCCTGAGCACGGCCGGTTAGCAAAGGTAGCGTCGTCTCCTAAAAGGTAGAGTACTAGATTGGAAGAGTCGTCACATGCTGCCAAATTCATTTGAATTGGAATTGAATTGCAATTCATTTTTGCCAAATTCATTTGAATTGATTCAAATTTCATTTAATTCTTTTCATTGGTGTAAAGAATTAATTCAAAATTTAGCTAATTCGTAATGAATTGAAACCAAAAAAAGAATGATTCATTTACAGCTCCGCTATCCAACGATATATAATAGTACATGTATGTATGTATAGCGCGTGCTACGAGTACATTTTTTCGATCTACAGTTTGGTTAGTTTGGGGACTGTCCTCAAACTCTTCCTAGGTCTAGCGCATAGTTTAAAGACATTTTTGACGAATATACCGCATAATTTGGGCACATTTTGGCTTTGTCCCGAACCATGGGGTAAAAAAATAGCACCAAGCTAAACAAAACTTTTCTTCGTTATATGTATATTTTTAATTAGAAATTGATTATTTTGCTTTCATTCAATGAAAAACAAAACTTGTTTTTTCGAACTTCATTCTCAAATTGGTGAGGGCAGATATTATACAGCCTCTAGTTCGATGTTTTTATTTTTTATTTATTTAAATAAAAACCGTGCATTAGACCGTACCTCAAAAAAAAGTTCGCCGTACACCCTCCAATATGAAGTATTTTTGCAAGGCAATTTCAAAAAACATTTTTTTTTTTTGCCGAACGTAGGGGTCGGACATTTGCTGTCGTCGAAGATGTATTTTCTTCATTACCATGAGGATTTCTTCCTTAAAAACCAATACAAAATTAGCGACGGGAAAGAAAAACTACTTCATTAAAATTCTCAAAAAAATCGAGAACGAAAGTATTTTAAGCGATTATTGTTACGCAAATAACGCAATCTAACTTCAATTAATTTCAAATTGTTGATGGTTTTAAAGTTATGATTTTTAGTTGAACTCACCAGATGGAAAAACTGACCACGGATTCGTCATCAGCACCAAAAAAAATAACCTTAAAATGCTTGGGTCTTAAGCCATGTAAACTTGTGTTATCTTCATTATAATTTCTTGTTTTATATATTTTTTTTTTACTATCTTTCCAAGTTATCTTATTTTACAATGATTTCCTCTCAATCATTGTCTTAAACCTTGCTGCTATTGCGATACGTGCATGATAAATTTTCTAACATTTTACCACATAGTTCTATATAAACGAATACAATTGAGTAGCTGTGCAACCATAGATGGCTACTATAAAATTGCTTGATTACCGGCATTTGTATTCAGACATTTCCGGAAATCAATTGGTATACTATCTGTTTGGTTTTAGTGATTTCCTTTAATCTTCCTTTCTTTATAATATAGTTTTTGCTTTCTTTGTCTTTTCAGTATCATCATCATCATCATACGCACATAAAAGTAAATAAATGAAAAGGAAGACCACAAAATTCTTAATAGTAATATTATCTTAGTATTTGGATTGGTTGCCATGAATAATTATATTGTAAATACAGTTTTAAAGCATGACATTTAAATAAATTTAATTAAGCATTTAGTTGCAGTGGTTTTATATTGTGGCAAAATTAGGTAAAAACAATAAAGTGATATATAGAGGGGTAATAAATTACTTATTTTCTGACTAACGAAATGATTTTCAAGTAGAATATTAATATACTAGCCGGCGCAGCCCGCTACGTTGTTAGCGTGCCTTAAAGTTTAGGGGGGGGGGGGCGCAGCAGGGTTGGAAAGCATTTTGTAATATTAAAAATAGCGGGCAAAGCCCGCTGCGTTGTCTTAGCGTGTCTTAAATTTTTTTTTTTAATTCCAGTTTATGTAAAGGTAGACCTGGCAATTCAAGTAAATTCACAAATTCAGTTGGAAAATTTACTGCGTCGGTTTCTTTCCACCGGTGCTTCGTTATATGAAGTTTAAATATCGGAATATATAAGTTCCAGTCCTTTTCTAAGGTTTTTTCTCTTTTAGAAAATTTGTTTAACTTTTTGGAGAGTAAGTTTCAATGCTACATAAGTTTCATATTCCGTGGATAGTGTTTGAACAGGTAATTCCCTCTTCCAATCCATTTGCATTCTCTATAATTTCAATTCTACTCGTTCAACGTTTATATCCATTTCATTCCACTTGTGTAGTGTTTCATTCCACTCGTTTCCTATTTAGTTTCTTAATTTTAGTGTTTCATATACACTTGTTCTTTAAGTTTTAGGTTTCTAGCTAAAGACGCAGACGTTAAGGGGGGGGGGGGCAATTTTCCCCTTTTGAACCACCATTTTTACCACGTTCCTGTCCAAAGTCCTAGAAATGCCTTGTCGATAAGTTAGCCCATACTCCAAGGAAAACATATTATATATTACAGGTTTCTAGCCGAAGGGTTCGGTTAGGCCATCAAGGGGGAGAATTATTCCGTTTTTACCCCTCCCTGTAGGAATTTCCAAAAATCTTAGAGGACGTATGCGTTGAAGGAGGAACCTACTACATACATAATTTTAGGTCTTTATATCCAGCAGTTTGGCCAGGCCGTCAAGGGGGAAGTTTTTTCCCTTTTTACCCCTCCCGGTATGAATTTCCAAAAATACCATCTTAGGGGACGGTTAACGTTGGAGAAGGAACCCAAATACCGAATTTAAGCTCCCTTGTTCCAGCAGTTTGGCCAGGCCGTTAAGGGGGAGACTTTTCCTGTTTTTGACCCTACCTGTAGAAATTTCTAAATATCTCATCTTAGCGGATGTCTACAATAGAGGAGGAACTTTAATACCAAATTTCAACTTCCTACCTCCAGCGGTTTGGGCAGGCCTTTAAGCGGCACTTTTCGCATCATTAATCCCCATTTTTGCAATGTCCCTGTCCAAAAAGCACCTTACCGGTAAGTGAGCCCATACTCCAAGTAACATATGTTTTACATTTCAGGTTTCTAACCAACTTTAACTATTTGTGCCCCTCTCGGTAGGAATTTCCGAAAATCCATCGACAGGGAATTTCAGCTTCCTAGTTCCAGCAGTTTAAGCAGGCTGTCAAGGGGGACACTTTTTCTTTTTTTGTCCCTCCCGGTTGGAATTAGGCTGGAAGAGGAACCTAAGTACCGAATTTCAGCTTCCTAGTTGCAGCAGTTTGGACAGGTCGTTAAGGGGCAACTTTCCCTTTTTGAGCCCCCATTTTATAACGACCCTGTCCAAAATTCAAAAAAGTATCTTTCTAATAAGTTAGCCCTTACTCCAGGGACCCACATTTTAAGCTTCAGGTTTCTAGCCGAAGCGGTTTTTACAGGCCCCCAAGGTGACGCTTTTCTTCTTTTTGCCCCTCCCTTTAGGAATTTACAAAAATTCCATCTTCGCGGCTATCTGCGATGGATGAGGAACATTCATACCAAATTTCAACTGCATTGCCTAAGCGGTTTGGGCAGGCCGTTAGTGGGGACATTTTTCCCTTTCAACCACCATTTTTACTATGTTCCTGTTCCAAAATAGAAAAATTACGTTGCCGGTGAGTTAGTCCTACTCCAAGGAATACATATTTAAAATTTTAGGTTGGCCAAAAGGGATTGGGCAAGCCGTCAGGAGGAGACTTTTACCTTATTTCCCCTCCCGATAGGAATTTCAAAAATTCCGTCTAAGCGGACGCCTACACAGAAGGAGGAACTCACATACCGAGTTTCCTTTTGGATATCCTGTAGGGAATTCCAAAAATACAAACTTAGTCGATGTCTACTACAGTGGAGGAACCTTTATACCAAATTTCAACTTCTTACCTCCAGTGGTTTGGGCAGGCACTTTTCCAATTTGTGAGACTTCCAAAAATCCCGTCTTAGCGCACGTCTATGCCGAATATCAAGAAACCTTGTTTTAGTGGAGATATCCGTGGGGGGAGGAAAAAAAGTAGTTTTTTTGAAATTATATATTATTTTAAATGGTACTTTTTGGAAAAACGAAATTTTTTGGAAAAAGATACTTTGTTTTTACAAAGTACTTTATTTGTACTTTTTTTGGAAAAGGTATTTTTTTTTAAAAAGATGTTTTTTTTGGAAAAATGTATGTTTTTTGGAAAAAGGTACTTTTTTTGGAAAAGGTACTTCTTTTGGAAAAGGAACATTTTTTTAGAAAAAGGTACGTTTTTTTGGGAAAAGGTACTTTTTTTTGGAAAAGGTACTTTTTTTTGGAAAAGGTACTTTTTTTGAAAAAGGTATTTTTTTGGAAAAATTTATGTTTTTTGGGAAAAGGTACTTTTTTTGGAAAAGGTACTTTTTTTTGGAAAAGTTACATTTTTTTAGAAAAAGGTACTTTTTTTGGAAAAAGGTACTTTTTTTGGAAAAAGGTACTTTTTTTTGGAAAAAGGTACTTTTTTTGAAAAAGGATTTTTTTTTTGGAAAAGGTACTTTTTTGGAAAAATGTTTTTTTTTGGAAAAGGGTACTTTTTTCGGGAAAAAGTACTTTTTTTGAAAAAGGTACTTTCTTTGGAAAAAGGTACTTTTTTTGGAAAAAGGTACTTTTTTTTGGAAAAGGGCACTTTTTTTGGAAAAAGGTACTTTTTTTGGAAAAAGGTACTTTTTTTGGAAAAAGGTACTTTTTTTGGAAAAAGGTACTTTTTTTTGGAAAAAGGTACTTTTTTTGGAAAAAGGTACTTTTTTTGGAAAAAGGTACTTTTTTTGGAAAAAGGTACTTTTTTGGAAAAAGATACTTTTTTTGGAAAAAGGTACTTTTTTTGGGAAAAAGGTACTTTTTTTGGGAAAAGGTACTTTTTTTGGGAAAAGGTACTTTTTTGGAAAAAGGTACTTTTTTTGTCCCCTTTTTGCCCCTCCCGATAAGAATTTCCAAAAATGCCGTCTCAACGGACGTCTACACCGGTCGAGGAACCTACATACCAAATTTCTACTTCATAGATCCAGCAGTTTGAGCAGGCCGTCAAGGGGGAGACTTTTTCCCCTTTTTGCCCGTCCCTGTAAAAATTTCCAAAACTCCCGTCTTGGTGGATGTCTACGATAGTGGAGGAACCTTTATACGAAATTTCAACTTCCTACCTCCAGCGGTTTGGGCAGGCCGTCAAGGGGGGCATTGTTCCCCTTTTAACCCCCATTTTTACAACGTCCCTGTCCAAAATTCTAGAAAGTACTTTCCAGAAAAGTTAGCCCCTACTCCAAGGAACACATATCTTAAATTTCAGCTTTCTAGCCAAAGGGGTTTTGGCAGGCCGTCAAGGGGGACACTTTCCCCCTTTTTGCCCGTTCCGGTAGGAATTTCCAAAAATCCCGTCTTAGCGGACGTCTACCCCGAAAGAGGAACCTACATACCAAATTTCAACTTCCTAGCTTCAGCGGTATGGGCTGGGCGATGTTGAGTCAGTCAGTCAGTCAGTCACGTTATTCTTTTATATATAGAGATTATATGCAAAAGGTGTTTAAGTGGTTTTGTTTTCAAGGGTCGAAAATAACAGTTTATTAAAAGTTCTTAAGAACTTTTGTAAAGGAAAGGTATGTAATGGGAAACAACTGGTATGGTTTTAAGGTATTTTTAAACATTTTGTTTACTGCTACAAATTAAAACTGAAGATTGTGATTAATTTTTAAGGTTAAATGTAATTAGATAAAAGCAAAAGCAGTGGAAGTTAACACTCAAACCGGCTAATTTTTTAACATGAAATTTATGAAATGATGTGTTTAGCATAGGCTAAACCAAACAGCTTAGAAACTGTCATTGGCTAAAATCCTTAGGAGTTTGCTTATGGTGTTCACTCATATTAAGCAGTGGTGCAATAATGCCAGTCTGTGGATTCCCACGACATACCCTGTTTCCAATACTATCAGTTAATGCATCGGTTCCCTAGCATATGTGGCCGATATATTCTGAAAGAGCCCGGTTAATGTCAAACAGATCTACGCAACGGATAGATGTTTCGGTCAAGACATTACTAAGTGTTCCCTCTATACCAGGGCTGGCAAAACTATGACACGCGTGTCTCTAGTGGCACGCGAGTGGATTTTAGGTGGCACGCGACGTTTTCTTGGACATTTTCAAAAAATTTAAACTATTAGAAGACCAGCAAAAAATTCAGTTAAATGTTAAATTTCGCTACAAAAATGTGTGATTTAACTACATAATGGTGAAATTTTTCACTCTGTATTGCCACGACTTTTTGTTTAAAGAAATATGGTTAATACAGAACTCGCAAATTCGATTATCAGGAAATTCTAGAAAAATTTCTAAAATTCTAGATTGAAAGGGTTAAATTTTTCGATGAGAAAAAGCCTCATAATCGGAGAAATAAAAAGTACCAGAAAATTGAACAAAAATGGAAAACAACTTGTAATAAAATTGGATCTAAAAAATTACGTTTTTTTAAGGGAAAATACACTCACAATATTTTTTCCTTAAAATCAACCGAATATGTACATTAAAACAATTGAAAATAAGTTAAAAAAAGGACTATCCACTTTTCGTTTAAAACAATTATATTTTGTCGTTTATTTTTAATTGTTAATTTATTAACAGGCAAAGGCGGTAAAAATAATAGATTTCTCGTTTATTTTAAAATTAATCGCATTATAACAACTGATTGTCTTTAACAGGAAATTTTTATTGAATATTTTAACTTCTACCAAAAGTCCGTATTTTGTGTATTTTGTTTATAGAATGACTGCTAGAAAAAGTTAAAAAATATATTTCTTTGCAATTTAACTACTTATTCAACTTGAAACAACTTTACTGATTTCCTTTTTAAACAACTGTTGAACTGTTACGGTAAAGTTATTGTGAGTGTAGATGCTACGAAATAACCCTCAATGAAATAAAGGCTGAAAATAAGTTTCATACTGAAATAACCCCCTTTGTTGGAATTTGGAATTTTTTTTTTTTTTTTTTAAAGAGAAGCAACACTCAGGAAATTCTTCCTATTAATTAACGTGTTGCTTCCTTTGGAAAGGGGATAGCGAAGAAGTGAAAGGTGGTGAAAGATGAAGGGCTTCAAATATGGCAACACTGTAATTGCGCGAGATGTTGAATTTTAGAACAGTTGTTGCGCGCCATGTGATGGTGAGTTGGCGAACTGTTGAAGCTTTTTAGTTCATAGCCCTGTTATATTATTTTACTTCGGTGGGGTTAGCTGCTACGGGAACACCTAATTTTTGCCCAAAGCACATTTTTCAACTAGTTTCTTACGTACTTAAATACTTTTTGGCGCCCAATAATTTAAGTTTTTTTTTAACAAAATTCGGTTGTGACAACCGAATTATCGGCTATCATAGCACAATTACGGTTTCCCCAATCAAAATTCAGTTGTGGCAACCGAATTCGAATGCCACAACAGAAATCGGTTGAGGCAACAATGTTGCAGCAACCGAATAAATTCGGTTTAAAAAAAATCCAGTTTTCACAACAGAATTGTTTTGAGAGTGTAGTTCTGCTGCATTTTAAATCTCTTTTAACCAAGTTGCTGGTTATATTAACGTCCCCACTAAACTGATTTCCTGGTCGGTGTTGTCCCTTATTTGGTGCAACCTATTTTCCCTATTTGGTCCAACCTGTCGTCTTGCTGTTGTTTGAGCTTGTTAGCTATAATTGGCTCCAACTTGTTGTTTCATATTTCTTCCAATACGTAGTTGCACATTGGGTCCAATATATTTCCAACATTGGTTGCAAATTGCTGGCGCTGAAGCTGGTGTTTTATGGAACCATAACAGTGAGCCAACAAAATTACGTTAGCCTTCGGTCCGGAAGTGTGCCAGTAGCTTTTGGTTAATAAAAATTTATCGGCCTATAGTCGTTAATATAAAAAAACTGTCCCAATAACTGGCAGTTGAAAACACCACAGTGCAAAAATATACACTCATATCGCGTTGGCAATGTTAAAACCAGCATTTGTAGCATAGTGTTATAATCTGTCGGTAATAATCCTTAACTGTCTGTATAATAGTTACGGAATTATTTTAAAATGCAAATAACATTTGGTATAAAATCAACACTTAAATTTAAGAGCACTACTTTCTTATGTTCCCATTAATGCAGTGATTGTATATGAAGGTTACGCCTTAAAGCTTAGAAGCTGAATAACAATGTATTCAGACAATAATTGTATGGTTTGTACAAACTGCAACATGTACAAAGTACATGGCTATAAAGACTATAGCCATTTCTGACATTAAAACTTCCTTTTGAAACAGTTTGTTTTGGCTTTTGATTAACATGATTATTGCAATGATGATTGCAATGATGATTATGATGGTGGTGACTATTAAACCAACCATTATATATATATATGATTGTGTAGTTACTACCACAAACAAATTGTGCAATATGAATTTGGGGTTTTCTTGTTATTCTTATTATTTTCGTTGTTGTGTGAGTATTTGTTGTAAATTATATTTGCATGCTGAAAGCAATGAAAGAACAAAAAGTGCATTAAATCGTTTTTTTTCTCTCTTCTTTTTGTGTAGGCCACACTTGTGATTTTTATTTATTTTTTTTTGTTTTTCACTTGTTTTTATGTGTTTTCTATTATTTTTCTTTTTGTAGTAATATATATTTGCATAATATTGTAATCTAATATAAAATTCTTCTGATTCTGATTTCAAAAGTTTTTTTTTTCATATTGTTTTCCTCTACTTTTGCATATAAAAATAGTTTGTTCTTTCATTGTATAATTTGAGTTATTAAGCAAATACATATATCGTACCCTTAAATGCAAAAAGCTTTCACAGAATTTAACATTTTTGTACAGGAAATACTAAATAGATTACAAGACGTGGTCGGAAATTTGACAATAAGAAAAAGGAACAGAAAAATAATAATATAGATGACTTAATATATCCTTTTACAGAAGAATATAAAAATTTGAGCTTATTCGTGGGTTTAATATAATTAATTTTTGTTTAAATTTAACTCACAAACTGAACTCTTAAGGCGCGTTTACAATAATAGAGTGACTACACTGCAGCACAGATTAAAATGTTAACTGTTCACAATGCAGAGTAGAGTTACTTCAAAAAATATTTGACACTTTAATACTTTTATTTTGTTTCGCGAATTTCTAGGCCTTATTCCGAGTACCCAATTTTTAAAATAATTTTTTATTTCAAAATTCCCAACACAAATATTTTGTGTTGGTTTTATGTTTTTAAATATTTTTTTTCAATTTGTTGACAATTAGAGATGGAACAAATTAGTGATGTGTCTTTTTATGTATATTTGTCATCCCATGTGAAAATTGAAATATATATGAACATACATGATCATACATTGACTAGTATATGATCACGCATAGGCATACATGATCATATACGTCAATGCATAGTTCAATGTATGACCATACATTATCTCATATATTTCCATATATCTTCGGATCCGAAATTTGAGGGTATATGAGCATATACCCTCATATATGTGAGCATATATGTTCATATATGACCATATATGCTCACATATGATTCATGTATGCTCATATATGATCATATATGGCCATATACCTCCATATACCCTCAAATTTCGGATCCGAAGATATATGGAAATATATGAGATAATGTATGGTCATATATTGAACTATGCATTGACGTATATGATCATGTATGCCTATGCATGATCATATACTAGTCAATGTATGATCATGTATGTTCATATAAATTTCGATTTTCACATGTGATGTTAAACACTTAATAGAGCAATGTTAGCTCTAGAGTGCAGCAAATCTGTACTCCAGAGTCAAACAAGTTTTACTCTGGAGTGGAATAAAAAGAGATAGTAAAATACAAAAATGTGTTAATATGAAAGAGAAAAAAAACTAAATTTGCTATAGATTAGAGTATTCCATCATTGTAAACGCACCTTTACTATAAATATCGCAAATTTAGTGCAAGTGAGTAAATGAAGAAGAAAAAAAAAATGCGCACATAATACGTAAGTTAATTACAAACAAAATTTTTATTAAAATATTTTTTTAATAAAAAATATTATTTATACTATTTTTATTCTGATTTTTAGTACAATTTTTATTTTTAGTCATTTTTAACAGAAAAATATACTAATTTAAATTTTTTTTTTTTTTTTTTTTTTTTTTTTTTTTTTTGTAGTTTTGAGGTTAAGAAGAAGAATAAACCTTCCTCAAAAGTTATAAACACATTAAATTTAAATTTTAAAAAATTAAATTTTATTTTTAAGAATTCATTGATTTTTTACAATTCTTATTTAGTTTATATTTGGAACTATTGATATATTCTTAGTTTGAAAATAACACCCAGAAAATTTTATTGCATCTCCAATGCATAAAAAGGTAATTAATAACTGGAGAACCATTTGCAATTTTGACTCCAAATTTCAAGTACGATGAAGTAATTATACGCTTGTTAGAATCGAAAGAAAAAAGTTTTTTTTTGTGTAATTTTTTTTTTTTTTTAGATTTTACAGATTTTAATTTTTTAGTACACTTTTTTCTAATTTCAGCAGATTGATTTTAATTTACAGTTTTCAACAATTCACTAAAATTTAGTAGCTGCAACTAATTATTTATACTAATTTCATTGTACTAAAATTATTATATTTAGTAAGTTTTTTAACTGATTTTAGCAAATCGATTTTGAATTGCAGTTTACAGGAAGTTTACTAAAATTTATTAGCGGCTGCTAATTGTTTCTACTAATTTTAGTGTTCTACAGATCAGCAGACATGTGTTGCTAAATTTAGCAAAAAATACCGCTGGGCTCAAAACAGTAAAATTTCCCGTAATAACAGCAAAATTTTCAGTAGCCACTACAGAATTTTTTGGTTGAGTGTAGGGGTTTTTTGTACAGGGAAATCATCGCAATATTAGGCTTTTTTTCAAGAAAAGTTTTAAGAATCTAAGAGTTTTCTATAAGAGAAACTCTCCATAATAATAGTTTTATTTTCTAAATTAAGTAGAGAATGCAGGAGTAAGAAAATGAAGAGAGCAATCAAAAAGAGGAAGAACGAAGCAAGGGAACAGGGGGATGGGAACAAGTTGAAAAGAAGAAAAAAGAATTGAAGTTGCGGCCTTTGGTATAAAGCATTTGCTTTTGAACTAAAAATATTTATTTAGGAACTAATTGTGCGCCTGATTCAAATCAAAGATCCTAGCTGATGATCGAGTAAAGTGGAGAGATTTTTTTGATGCCCTTTTTTCTTCATAAACTTTTATCAAATTTGCAATTACTACTGCGTAAATTTTATAAATAAAGGAAATATATACACTCATAGAAATAAATTTGTAAAAATATCAGAAAAAGTCACTAAAAATTTTTTAAAATGATGCTGCAGAAAAAACTGCTAAAATTAGCAGATTTTTTTACTAAGTACTAGTAAAATAAGAACAACAAAAGTAAAACTGTTAAATTTACAGAATTTTAGTTATTTTTAAGCTAACTTTTAGTTAACTGAAAATAACAAGTTTTATTGTAAAATCTGCAGAAACTTTTGCTAAATATTAGTAAAATAAAAAAAGGTAAAATAAACTGTTATATCTACAAAATGTTTGCTATTTTTAAGCTAAATTTAGTTGAATGCAAATAGCAGTTTTCTCTGCTAAAATCAGCAGAAATATTTGCTATAAAATTGTAAACTGCTGTTTTCAAAAGGCTCGATTTTTATTTGCAATTAAAAAAAAATCGAAAAAAACTTCGAAATTTTAAAATTTTTTGGTGATTTTTTACGCTACCAATTATTTAGCAAAATTTTTTGCTGATTTTAGCGGGTTAATTTGCTAATTTCCATTAACAAAAATGTAGCTCAAATATAACTAAAATTCTGAATATTAAACAATTTTATTTTTGCTGTTCCTATATTACTAATATATAGCAAAAATAATCTGCTAATTTAGCAGTTTTTTTCTGCAGCATCATTTTTAACTAAATTTTAGTAGTTTTAACTAAATTTTTTACGGACTTTTTGCTATTAGTGTAGGAATAATGTAGGAATAATAATAAGGAATAGAGGATGATGGGAGAATTATTACGGACGTTCATATGCGGTTGCTTTGGTTGAAATTTTCACAATATATTAATTGGCAGCATTCAATAAGTACCTATCGTACAATCTTCATTATCTTTTTTATTTATTTGAGCGTATCATAGAATAACAAACATATTACGCTCATTTTCTCTTTATTTAGTTACACAAAATCTACTAGAAAGATTAAGAATACCAACTTACAGCAGAAACACTAAACTACAATACTTATCAATACGCATTCATATCAGTACACACATATAAACTTGAGCGTTTGGATGTAACTGTGCACGTGTTTGTTCTGGATTACATCCGGAAAAGGTATGAAGCGGATTACATCTGCGGAAGGGTCAGAATCACATCCAGAAAAGTATATAGTGGATTACATCTGTGGCCTAACCCTGGGAGATAGTAGTTACAGAAGCTGAATTGCATCCAGAGAGAGTAGTGCGGATTACATCTGCAGTAAGGCGGTGTTAGCCGTAAATCGGCTGGGTTGTACCTCTGGTTTGCATCAAAATATCTGACTATAATTACCCTTAAAACACCGTTAATGGAAGAATCTAAAGTACACCCGTAAAACAGATTCGGTGCTGACAACCCCATTTGTTGCCAATCGAATGGTTCAGTTGCATCAAATGAATTTTTCGTTTGCGGCTACCGAATTATTCTTAATACAACTGAAATTCCGTTGTCACAGTCAACTTAGTCTTGTCTCAATTGGTTTTCTGCTGCCACAACTGAAAAATTCGGCTACCAAAACCGAACCATGCGATTGACTACAAATGGGGTTATTAGAACTGAATCTGTTTTCTGGGTGTAGCGTTACTCTTACCGACAACTTCATCGTTTCGGTTACCATACTTGATATAAATCATAAGAAAACTTGAATTTGAAAAAATATGTTATGCCCCTTCTTTTTGCATTTTATGCGACGATATGCATGTCTGTGTATATAAGTTTTTCTTTGTGCCTTTTATGCTCATTTGAATATAGTGTTTTATAGCACTTGCGTTTAAAGGCTGGTGTTTTGTTTTTTACTCTACAAAAGAAAAAAAAAAGAAAAAGATTTTGTTTGTTAAATTTTCAGCAGATTTAAAAAGATTGAATTCTTGAAGTTTATAAATTTATGAAGTTTATTTGAGGCTAGTTTTATAGTCACAACTAAGTCAGATTTTATTCTTAAAGATTTAAGGAAGAAATTTTCAAACAAAATATCTTAAGTAATATATATTTGAGACAAAGCACTTGCTTAGTTCTGACTATAAAACTTGGCCTCAGAGAATTGATAAGCTAATCGATACACAGTGAATCGAGCATAATCGTATAAAAAGAGCGGAATTACTGGAGGATCGATTAAGGGCAATATAAAAAAAAGAAGATCACAGCGGATATTTAGACAACTGATAATTACGAATCTGAGATCAGAAATCGGAACTGCAATTTCCGAACCCAAAATGGTGGCCGTAGATTTTAAAAAGTTTATATTTTTTATCTAAGAATATATATTTGTAATTGCTTTAGGTCACTGGTCACAAAACTAAAACAAAATATTTGGAATAGAAATGGGCAGATTCAATATGGCGGTGAACATAGAATTGAATTTTAAATTTTCTGTTTCAGAGTCGTGATTAGTTAGTTACTCAGCCATTTACAAATGTATGACAAAAGGTGCAAAAAGTATTTAATTTATTCTTTTACCTCTCTGACAACTAACAAAAAATAGGTATAATTTTTTTTTTTAGTACATCATATAAGTTTTTTTTTAATGTCATGAACATGCAATGTGCAAATAAATTTCTGTTTAATTTTTTTTGCTATTCATTTATTCAGCAGTTTCTTTCTTTCTAATGATTGGGAGTTTCTGTTTCATGAGAAAGGTTTTTCTATGCCTCAGAGGCATTAGAAAAAATACTTTACAATTTTAAATTAACAGCGTGTCAAGGAGAAAATTTTAAATATTCGTTAAAGTTTTTAGAGTACTAAAGAAACTCATATAATTTAACTAATGTGGTAAGTTATCAAATTTTTAAATGCTTAAGACAGGAAATAATTTACATGAAAAAATTGTTATGAACATTTTTTTGGGTATAAATATTAAAGAGGAGTTTAAAAGGTTTTGTTAATACAAGGTGATATAGAAAACAGCAAATAAATTTTTGTAGACATTCTAAGTTATGATTCATATGTGTCTCTGAAATATAAGTCTTAAAATAGTCATTTTTCATATTTTATGTTCAGAAAATAAAATTCCTTTGGAATCAAGTTTGAGAAAAATTGCTTTATTCTGCAAAAACCTTACTACGAGGTTTGAAAAATTCCGTGCAGGGGTTTTTGCGGATTAAAGCAGGATTTTTTGTGGATAGTTTAGTTTTTCAGTTTCTTCGGCATTTACAATCAGATTCTAAAGTGTGATATATTGATTTTTTTACCTCGTGCAGACCAGTGTTTTGCTATAAAGGAAAAATCCAATGAAAAAAAAATTGTTTGTTAAATTTTTCCCATTTTTTTTTTTTTTTTTGGAAAACTTATAAAACTATGTACACAGGAAAAAATGTATAACCGTTAAAAACCCCGTTATTTTAAGTTAAGTGTGCTCCATTTCTTTTTGTGTAAAGTTCAGTAAAATGAGAGTAAGAACAAAATCCTCTATCTAAACAACAAAATTGCTCAAAAGTCCGGGAACGCACAAAAGCACTTTTCTAACCCAAAAATTTATTCAAAAGAAAAAAAATTAAAATGCTTATAGTTTTAGTCTGAAAAATCTCAAAGATACAAATATTTTTTCCATAATTAAAATTATAATTTTTTTTTTCACAATTGTGTTATTTGTTTAATTATTTATCTGATTATTATATTTTATCTGATTTCGCTTATTTTGTAAATATTGGCTTATTTTTGCTATTTTCTTTAAAAATTAAGCTTATTTTAGCTTTTTTATGCGAAAATAGAGCATATTTTTGCTTTTTTTTTCATAAAATCCGTAATTTTAAACATTATTTTAAGCCGACATAAATTTTTTTATATAAAATTTAATTTTTTTAATTTTTATTTTAAATTAAAAAATCTCTTGTTAAAACAAACTTTTATATTTTTTTTTTATTCTTATATTTTTAAAATCAGAACTTGTATCTAATCTAAATTGTTCTATCTTTTCAAATAAAAACGATTAAAAAGGTTAAAGTCGGGCATGCCGACTATACAATACCCTACATCAGTCTGGTTAAAAGCCAACTAATGTTTGGATCCGAAATTCGAATGGGATAAAATGGGACTTGTGTCAACATTTTCTATAATGTGAGTCAGTGAACCAAATTTCATTAAAATATCTTAATATTTGCGACCTGCAGTTTGTAACCAAGGACCCTTATATGGGCACTAGGTCTAAACATGGACCGGTGTTAACCAAAGTCAATAGGCAATTGGGCTGATATAGGTCGGTGTACCAAATTTCATCAAAATATCTTAATATTTGCGACCTGCAGCGTATAAACAATAGCCGTTTTTTCTAATCATTTGGATTTAATAAATCCAAAAAGTATTTCTAAAAGTGCTCAACAGATGGGGTTAGATTTTTCCTATTTTAAAAAAATTTTCTGTCCGGCACTTCTTTCACCCTAATTTTTAATACCGAATTCGATGATGGAGGATTCGACTTTAACTTTTAATTTATAATTATATTTTACATAAAACAGCGATAAACAGTCTGCCTTTTCAGTTTTATCACTTCAATTTATATTTTTACACAATTGAAAAATTCCATTGCAATATTTAATATTCACTAATTGGATTTAATTAAATTACTTACTGTAGAGTGAAAAATTGCCATTTCCATTTGAGCTATTTCTCCATGTCCAAGATGAAAAATATGTATTTGGTGAGGTGTAGATTTTTTTTCTAAACAAATTTCATATAAAAAAATTTAAGAAAAACCTTTTATTTTTTAGTTTTTAAATTTTTTTGTTTCTCTTTTAATTTTTATTCGTATTTTTTTCTGACATTAAATTAATACGCTGTTTCATATATTTGTGCTTTTATTGTGGATTTATTAAATCCAGATTTTTTTTTTGGATTTAATAAATCCATTTTTTGTATGAAAAATTCTAAATCCAGGTGATTAAAAAACACGCTAAATATAATTTTGGGGGGACCCTTATATGGGCACTAGCTCTAAACATGGACCGATGTTCACCAAACTCAATAGGCTTCCTTCTTGGGCCAACATAGGTCTGTGTACCAAATTTCATCAAAATATCTTAATATTTGCGACCTGCAGCGTATAAACAATATAATTTTGGGGGGACCCTTATATGGGCACTACGTCTAAACATGGACTGATTTTAACCAAAATCAATAGGCTTCGTCCTTGGGCTGGCATAAGTCGGTGTACCAAGTTTCATCAAAATATCTTAATATTTGCGACCTGTAGAGTGCGCACAAGAATGCATGGACAGACAGACAGACGGACGGATGGTCGCACGGACATCGTTAAATCGAAATAAAAAAAATTCTAAGCCGATCTGTATACTATAAGGTAGGTCTAGGACTAATATTTTTTGGTGTTACAAACATCAGCAGAAACTTATAATACCCTGACCACGTAGTGGTGTAGGGTATAAATATGCTCTGGCTTCTTTTTGGTTGGCCTGTTAATAACTAATAATTTGATTTCTAGGTGATTTAAATTTTCAAAAATTTTAGGTTTTTGCCGATATTTCAAATTTTCTGCAATCCGTTTTTGATATAGAGTATATTGTTTTACCCATTTTCTGCAAAGCATGTATTCCGTGCGAATCTTCTGACAATACTTGATAGAAGGATATGTAGACGTCTTTAAATATATGTTGGTAAAAAATGGGTTAAACAGTTTAAATACTGTGTCCCAAAGTTTTGTTACTTGATTTTAATAGTGAAATTACATTTTAACACTTTTTGGACAAATTTTTAATTTATTTGCCTGGTTTTCTTGTTCGTTATTAGTTTTAAAAGGTTTTATTACAATTTTATAGATTATCGGAAAGCTTAAATATTAAAACTGAATTACATCATTATTATTTTGATTTCCAATGGAGTTCGCCATTCCAATATTTCAATAATTTCAAGCCCGATGCTTCCAATGCGAAATTAAAGTAAAATTCTAGAGGATTTTGCAAAGTTAGATCGGTTTTTTATTTTATGGCCTCTTGAAATATCTGTGTGGCGCGAAAGTCCAAAAATGTGTCACATTTTTAGAGTTAAGAGCTCTTTCGCGTTCACGAATAAGTTAAATTTCAACTGTTCCTTTCGGTTCTGTTATTTTGTTCGGAATTATCAAAACCATTGACATAATCAGTGTGTTCGTTTACTCGAATTTCTTACTATTTTTACTATAATAGGAAAGTTTTGTTTACTTTTTGTATTGAAATTTTCCAGATGTAGTAAATGTAGTAACTTGTAGTAAGTAAACGAACAAGCTTATTATAATCTTATACTGATAGAAAAAATGCGGAAAAAATAGCAAACAAAAATCGGTGCTCGAAATTAGTTAAAAGGGGCCCTGCACAGAAAGCCTTTGGAATTAGTAAATCCTTTTTGCTAAATATTAGTAAGATAAGTACAGGAAAAATGCAACTATTAAATATACGAAATTAGTAATATTTGAGTTAAATTTCGTTTAATTGAATTGCAAATTTATATGTAAAGGAATTGTTATATATTTAAAACTTAATTTATCTTTAAATTTAATTGAGTTGAATACAAATAACGGTCTCTCCTGCTACAATAAACAGAAATATTTGCTAGAAAATAGTAGACTGATTTCTGCAGTGTACATATATTTTTATACGCATTACGAAAATCATGAAAAAAAGATCGAATAATATCCAGGAAATTTTGTAAATTTAAGAGATTTTTTCTTGCAATTTTTATCTTTCTAATGTTTCGCAAACAGATTATGCTGGATTCAGTTGTTTTTTATGAAAATTTTTTTAAAGACTTTTATATTAGTGTATGAACAACTGAATAAAATTCTCGAATGAACGAGTGAACTACACGAACACACTAGTTCAAAAATAAAATATATTGAAATGAACTGTGAGCTACTTATAATGCTCAAATTCTAGCTATTTTTATTCCGATTGTTTGTTTGTACAAAATGTTTTATTTTGTGTGGAAATTTCCGGGTATCCTCACATTTTTACTCAATTTCTAAACCGATTTCGACATTTTTTTAAGATAGACTAACACTCAGCGGATGTTGCTACCCAGCGAAATTGTCGGATACAAAGAACCGGTTGTAGAATTATCAACCTATAGTAATTGCTTGTGCCTGCAAGCAGGGAACTGCTAATTATTATGGAAAACCAAAGGTTAGTTTATCAATTTTACGTCTAAATTATAATAAATATGAAAATTATTAGTAGTAACAATAAAAAATAGCCATTTAATAATTAAAAGGTGGGAAAAAAAAATTTCAGTTTTCTATTTGAAGCCACATTTTATAAATTTTTTCTCAGTAAATGCGAGGATTGCATTCTATTTATTTTTAACCTCTTTGAATATGCCTAGCATACATAACTATGCAAGATTAAAAAAAAAAACATAAACAAAAACAGTTTCTATTTTTTTAGAAAACAGTTTTCGCAATTGGATTTCGGGTCTATTTTATTTATGAAAACTTAAGAAACTTGGCCATATGCTATTTGTTTTAAACAAAAAATAAATATATTTATTACATTTTTTAAAAAATTTTGTTGCTTTCGATGTATTTTGTTACGTTTCAAAAATTGTCAAATCATTTGGGGGGGCGGGGGGCGGTTTAAATGGATATTTTTTTAAATGGTACTTTTTGGAAAAGGCGAAATTTTTTGGAAAAAGATACTTTGTTTTTACAAAGTACTTTATTTGTACTTGCGGGGGGAGGTTTAAATGGATATTTTTTTTAATTTGTACTTTTTTTGAAAAAGGTATTTTTTTGGAAAAAGATACTTTTTTTGGAAAAAGGTACTTTTTTTTTGGAAAAAGGTACTTTTTTTGGAAAAAGGTACTTTTTTTTGGAAAAAGGTATTTTTTTGGAAAAAGGTATTTTTTTGGAAAAAGGTCCTTTTTTGGAAAAAGGTACTTTTTTTGGAAAAAGCTACTTTTATTGGAAAAATGTACTTTTTTTGGAAAAGGTACTTTTTTTTGGAAAAAGGTACTTTTTTTGAAAAAGGTAATTTTTTTGGGAAAAGGTACTTTTTTTGGAAAAAGGTACTTTTTTGGAAAAAGGTACTTTTTTTGGAAAAAGGTACTTTTTTTGGAAAAAGGTACTTTTTTTGCAAAAAGGTACTATTTTGGAAAAAGGTACTTTTTTTGGTAAAAGGTACTTTTTTTGGAAAAAGGTACTTTTTTTGGAAAAAGGTATTTTTTTGGAAAAAGGTACTTTTTTTGGAAAAATGTACTTTTTTTTGGAAAAATGTACTTTTTTTTGGAAAAAGGTACTTTTTTGGAAAAAGGTACTTTTTTGGAAAAAGGTACTTTTTTGGAAAAAGGTACGTTTTTTGGAAAAAGGTACTTTTTTGGAAAAAGGTACTTTTTTTGGAAAAAGGTACTTTTTTTGGAAAAAGGTACTTTTTTTGGAAAAAGGTACTTTTTTTGGAAAAAGGTACTTTTCTTAAAAACAGGTACTTTTTTGGGGAAAGGTACTTTTTTTGGAAAAAGGTACTTTTCTTATCCCCTTTTTGCCCCTCCCGATAAAAATTTCAAAAAATGCTGTCTCAACGGACGTCTAGACCGGCCGAGGAACCTACATACCAAATTTCAACTTCATAGCTCCAGCAGTTTGAGCAAGCCGTCAAGGGGGAGACTTTTTCCCCTTTTTGCCCTCCCTGTAAAAATGTCCAAAATTCCGTCTTGGTGGATGTCTACGATAGTGGAAGAACCTTTATACCAAATTTCAACTTCCTACCTACAGCGGTTTGGGCAGGCCGTCAAGGGGGCCCTTTTTCCCCTTTTTAACCCCCATTTTTTCAACGTCCCTGTCCAAAATTCTAGAAAGTACTTTCCAGAAAAGTTAGCCCCTACTCCAAGGAACACATATCTTAAATTTCAGCTTTCTAGCCAAAGGGGTTTTGGCAGGCCGTCAAGGGGGAGACTTTCCCCCTTTTTGCCCGTTCCGGTAGGAATTTCCAAAAATCCCGTCTTAGCAGACGTCGACCCCGAAAGAGCAACCTACATTCAATTTCAACTTCCTAGCTTCAGCGGTTTTGGCTGGGCGATGTTGAGTCTGTCAGTCAGTCAATCAGTCAGTCAGTCACGTTAATCTTTTATATATGTGACGCGCAAAATAGAAAGGGACCTAAGGATAGAAAGGGACCTAAGGTCAGGAGAGCATGGGATCGGTCTCATTCGGTGCTCAGATGGTGTCCACAAAAAAAAACAAAAAAATTGATTTTTTTACCCTTAGGTCCCTTTCTCTATGCGCTGTCACATATAGAGATAAACTTTAAAAAAAAAAACAATTACATTGCCATTTAAATTTATATATTCATCAATTTAAGTTTCTTTCAATAGTTAATAAAAATGAATAATATTCAATTATTTTAAAGACTCTACGAATAGTATTTATGTTATTCTATGATATTTATCTTCTTCACATATATTTAGTTCATACATACGAGTAGTAATATTACATACAACCTCATTTACTTGTATGGTAAACATGCCAACAGATAATGGATTTTCAACAAAAATGTATACTTTGAGAGGATTTTGTAAATCACTGTGATTGGAAAAAGTAGAAAAAAGGAAATAAATTACTAAGAAAATGCAGTATGAAAAAAAAAAACATTAAATTCTTTGGGTGTAAGTAGTAAATGTGTGTAGGATATTACAGATAATAATGATGATGCAAAGCTCTGATGCTGACTTAACATTAATGTTAAGTGAAATTTAATTTTTTTTGTTACATGTACTATATTGAAACATCTATACATCCACATACAAATACACGTTTAGAACTAAACACAAATGTGAATTATATATAGTTTATTGATATATGGAAAAAATACTTTTATTTATGTTGCATTGATAAAACTTACAATCTCAATACGACAATACTATTTCCTCTATCCAATATAAATATATACCAACATACATAGCTGTGTAGTCAGTTTTTTCCTATATGCTTGACAAATTCTTCAATATCGTGATGAGTTCAGTAAATATACAACATTGTTACAAGAAAACATGAAGATGAACACAAAAACTATATACTATTTGTTTTCAATATGTAGATTGGTGTAACACGTAAATCTGTTGAGATTACGGTTGGTAATATTTTGACAGTAAATGCACAGAAGAGGATAACAGCAAAGCAGTAGGTGATGTAAGAACTAAGAAGAACAGAAAAACGCATACACCAAAGTAATGGATCATGATTTGAAAATTGTAATAGAAACTTCTTTGCTAAACACTAACACTAAAATCCTCAAAAGAAGCTTATTCACGTTTGTGTAATCAATGAAAAACACGCAAAGTTCAATATGTATCTACTAGTAGAATGGCATAAGGAATATAGACACATACACAGATAGATAGCAGCAATCCATCTGTTATCACATATATATAGAGGATGACTATAAGCTCTCTTATGGTTGGTTACTCATACGTGTGTGTTTCTTTTTTGTGAGTAATAGATTTTTAAAAGAAAAAAAAAATTAAAATACTATTCAATATCAAGCCACAGAATCATGATAGTCTTATGCAACAAACATAAATGGAAAAAAACTACTAAACTGAAAAATCAACATCAAATCAAACCGCAACATGTACAAACTGGTGAATTGTGGCAAAAATCCTTAATGGAGAGACTTGGTAGAAAAATTTACACAATCATGCTACAATTGTTAAGTGTATGTGGTTTAAAGTATAATATTACATGAAAGTTAAATTTAACCAGATAAAGGCAATTTCCCAGAAGACCATAATTTTAGGGCATCATGTGTGCACTGAGAGAATTATCATCACTGCAATAATGAATTTCTTCATAGTTTCAATAAAAATTGTCACTGGAACTCGTCCATTGAAACTTTGCATAGAATCTATGAAACAGGTTTCATTAAATTCAATGTTTATGAAAAGTTCATAAAATAAATGAAACTCTTCATAAAATTAATAGGCCATGCAGCCAATGAAGAGCTTCATAAAATCTATGAAGCAATTTCATTTGCTATTATTTATTATAGTTGGTTGTATTCGTTGCTAAGCTGGAGTGGATAAATAAAAAGTACTTAGCAAATGCAAAAGGCATAATAAAATCGCATATTTTGCGGATGTACAAAATATATCTAAAGAAAGAATTCATTAAATTAAAAAGTTTCCTAAAAACTAAAGTTTCGAAAAAATTAACATTATTTATAAAAAAATTTTCAAGACCGGCACGTTACTGTGAATGGGAATCTCTACCGTTCAATGATAACCGAATATTTTTGGCCCCAATTGGATGATATGGACTTGGAGGACATGTGGTTCCGACAGGACGGCGCCACAAGGCACACAGCGAATGTCACAATCAATTTATTGCAAACCAAGTTTGGAGAACGTGTTATCTCACGAAATGGTCCAGCCGATTGGCCGCCTCGGTCGTGCGATTTGACGCCGTTGGACTATTTCCTGTGGGGCTACGTCAAATTTATGGTCTATGGCCAACAAGCCAGCGACGATTGATGAACTTCGTACGAATATCGGCCGATTTATGCTTGAAAACCGTCGAAAATTGGGTTCAGCGTCTGGACTTCTGCAAGCGTGCCCATGGTGGCTATGCAAAAGAGATCGATTTCCATACATAATGGCATCGAACACACTTTCACAGGAATAAAGAATTTCATTGATATCTAAAACCGTTTTTGTTTTATTTAAAAAAACTTTTGTAGCGCTCTTATTGAAAAACCCTTTATATAAAGAACATTTTCATTAAATTTTTGGAGATCTAATTTATGAAATTCAATGAATTTTTTTTAATGAAATTATGAAATTCTATGAAAGTAAGGTTATGAAAAATTACATAATATTAATTAAATAAAATGTACATAATGAAATTCTTCATTGGTTCTACGAAAAAAATTCTATGAAATTACATCATTAATATTATGAAGGGTAATTCTCTCAGTGTGTAGTAGGTTAAAAAAATTTTTTGTATGTTAAAGACAGTAAAGACTTTTAATTGAATTATCAGCTGACTTAAAAAAAAAAGGAAAAAAATTATAAAAGAAAATAAAAGGTTTTAATTCGTGACTTAGCCGTGTTCTTTAAATTCAATACAACTTTTACTCCCATGTAAAAATGGGATTGTATTATATACATATGTAAATCAAAGAGGTAGGCGAAGCGAATAAAGGAAGTAAAGTCGTGCATGCTGGAAGTGGATCAAATTCCGGGAAGAGAAACTGCAATAAAATTGTTGCGGTATATTTGGTACTCTAGTAGAAAAAAAGACTGTAAAAATTTTCGACAAAGTAACTAAAAATTTGTTCAAATTGTAAGTTTGTTGTAATCAACAAAATCTGTTGGCAGAGCATTAGTTAGACAAAAACAGAAAAAAAACTTTTAGACACGATTACTGAATGTCCAGTTAGGTTATAACTGGAACTTTAACTGACACATTTGTTGTTATTTCCCATACAAAATTTTAATATAAATGCCGGCTAAATTTTAACTGGACATTCAATAATCGGGCTTTATTAGATAAATAAAGCCTAAAAAAAATCTGTCGAAAATTTGTATCTATAATTTGAATAAATTTTTTTTGAATATTTGTGTACTAAGAAAATCACAAAATAATATTACAAATTTAAAGTTTTTTTTTTAAATGCATGTTTTTTAGTTTGACTCTGGTTCATAAATTAATATCACTTTCTGTTTAAATTATTTTTCAAATTAAAGAAAGATGATACAATTTTCACAAGTAAATTTGCTTTCAACTTTCACATAAGTAGACGATTATCAAAGTTTAAGCCGTCAAGGCAAACGACACTGATGATGGCTTTGTAGCGAAAGCCGAAAATACGTATTCTGTCTTGCTGGCCATATCGAATTCTTTCAAATTTTTTATTCTTTGTAATTTACTTGTGAAAATTATATCATCTTTCTTTAATTTGAAAAATAATTTAAACATAAAGTGATATTAATTTATGATCTAGAATCAAACTAAAAAACATCCATTTACCAAATAGAAAGATCAACTATACATACCCCTCAATAAAGGTTTTTTTATTTTTCTAATTTGAATATCAACTGAATTTAGTTCCTGTAATCAGAACTGCACTATTTTTCATCAAAAAGTTTTGTTGATTTCAGCCGCATAATTGCTACTTGCAATTATGCGGCAATAAAACATTATCTTAAAAAAACTAAAATTTTATAAATAAAACGGTTTTTCTTTGCTTTTGTTTTTCTGCAAACAGAAAACAGATTCGTAGTTACAAACGATTATTTTATAATAATCGGCTGTTTGAAGACTTAATTGCGAGAGCGTGAGAAGAAAGAAATCGAGCGTGAGTAGGGACTGATAATTATTCGTTCATCAATGTGAGTTAAAATTCTTTCAAGCGCCCATTTCATGTAAATATTTAAAAAAAAAACAGCTGTTGAAAACAGAAGCAGTTGCTATTCTTCATTATTATAATGATAAAAAATGCAGTGTTTTGATACAATGGACCATATATTGGGTACCAGCTCCTTTAAACGTGCAACAAAACGGTGATCATTAGCCCTGATTTACAATATGGTCGATATAGCTACATTCGCATCATTTATTACCATATATTTGTGGACTCTGTGGTGTAATGGTTGGCGCGTTAGACTGTTACACATAAGGTTGCGGGTTCGATCCCCAGCTACAGCAAGAAAAATAAAATATGTATGAATTTTCTATTTTACGTATCGCAGCGTCTTCCGTCGGTATTCCGATAGCACCCAACCCAACCACTAACTCTTCATCAAATGGCTCTCAACAATTGTTCTAAAATTCAACATCTCGCGCAATTACAGAGTTTCCATATATGAAGCCCTTCATCTTTCTCCACCTTTCATTTCTTATCTATCCCCTTTAGCAAGAAATCAACACGTAAATTAATAGGAAGAATTTCCTGAGTGGTGCTTCTCTATTTGAAAAAAGAAAACGACATTCATTTCTCGCAACATTATCAAGATCATGCCTAATATTGAGGAACGGGCTACCAATGTCGGCATTACATGTTACCTGAATATACCTACAGTAGACTGATGCTTATCTGATACTGATTTTTTTCTTTTTATTAATTTTGAAACAGGATCCCCTTATTTTGTTAGTTTTTGTAATAAAATTTTTCTGTTAAAATTTTAAATCGAAATTTTAATTTTAACGGGCGCCACATACAGATTATATAAGTAAAAAGTAAAGGGGAAAAATTACTTTTTTGGATTTTTTGAAAATACTGACTCTTAAATAACAGTATTTCTGGAAAATGTCTATAGGATCGTAATTTAAACTGAACTGTTTTTCTAAAAATGTATAAAAATGCAAAATCGTTTGGAAAATATTCAAGTAATTGTAAATTTCCCAGACCATTGTAGGGTTAAAATGTTATAAATTATGAAAATTGGTTAAAAATAAAATATTTTTTCAAAAAGTTACATTTCATTTCTAAGATCTACAAATATTTAGATGCAAATGTTTGTCTCTCTTGGATTATGCTAACCTAGTCCCAGTTATAGCCAAAGATGGGATTTTTGTTTTTGTAAATTTGAAAAACTTAAAATTTGAGTTTTTTTTTTTTTAATTTTGTTCAATTAAATATGAATCAAAGTCATCAACGCATAGAGTTTCTTTAAGTACACCTCAAAGAATAATTCGTAACAAAATAGCTTTCGATTTTTTTATCTCAGCTAACATAGGGGTTACACGATCAATTTTTGGCTTTCAAGTTTCAATACACTCACATTTTTTTACTAACACACTCACATTTTAAAAATTGAACAGCAACTTGATATCAATTTTTGCTTTCAAGTTTTGGGAAAACTTGACGGTCAAGTTTTTAAACAGCTGATCAATTTCTTGTAAATTTGTTTTTCTTTTTACAAATATTGTTCCGCAATAAAACATGATTGATAAAATACGGAATGTGAATATTTCGGTATATCGACGAAATGATTTAAAAATAAAAATAAATAAAAAAATCAATTTCTGCTGACATGAAAATGTCTGTGGAATATGTGAAGAAAAAAATAAAGTCTTTTCGAACAGCCTACAGTGCGGAAACGGCCCACAGAGGCGAGCATCTTCAGTTCTTTCCTTGACGACGGCATCTTGAAAGCAAAATTGACTATCAAATTGCATGCAGCCTACGTCACAGCTTCAAGTTCAACTGAATTTGACAAGCAGTATGTGTTATCAACTTGAAAGCAAAATCTTGATCATGTAACCTCACTGTAAAAGAGATTGTTTTCCGAAAATATTGTAAAATTCTGACAATGTTAACCCTTTCTTTACCATGGTCAAAATGAAAATTTTTAAAATTTTTGATTTTTCTTGAAAGTATACCAAAACATTGTGTTGTTTCTAGCGGAATTTGGTGAAAATTGTCCGAATAACACTGTTAATACCAAATTTTATATAAGGTAATTAAAATTTAGGAATAAACCCTTATAGGCGCATGGGGTCAAAATAACCCCAAATTTTTTAAAATTTTTTTTTAAAAAGTGCTATTTGATATGAAAATCGACATAAAAACTTTTAATTAAGCATTTTCTAGAAAAAAAAAACAATCTAACTTAACCTGACCCATTTTTTATGTTAACTAACGCTGGTTGGCTAAAAATTTACATTTCTTATTACTTGCTTACCCACCAGCAAATGAAAAATCAAAAAATATGTCGATTTTCAAAAAACAAAAAAATTAAAAAAAATATTTTTTTTTGTCTACAATCTGTTTTAATAAAATTTGCTCGTGCCGGGAATCGAAACTAAGACTCCAGACCGACAGTCTATAGCTCTACCATCTGATTATATTAGAGTTGATAGATAAAAATATAATTGCCACACAAAATAAAAACAAATATATGTGGTGGACAGGTATTCTTGAAAGTGCTGAAAAAATATTGAGCATAAAAATAGGTTTATTGTTCAAAAAATTTCAAAAAAATTTAGAACCTTATTTTTACACAAATCATAAATGATAATGATAAACGAGTAAAAAGGTTAAAGTCGGGCATGCCGACTATATAATACCCTACACCAGTCTGACTTAAAGCAGTCTGACTTAAAGCCAACTAATAGATCCGAAATTTGAATGGGTTAAAACGGACTAGTGTCCAAATTTTCTATAAAATCATAAAAGAAGAGAAAATCGAAAGTATAGCCCATATGGGCGATAGGTCCAAATATGGACCGATCCTATCTAGAATCAATATGCTTTTTTCTTGGGATTATGTGAGTCAGCGAACCAAATTTCATTGAAATATCTTCGTATTTGCGACATGCAGCGTGTAACCAAGCCAATTTTGGGGGGACCCTTATATGGGGACTAGGTCTAAACATGGACCGATTATAACCAAAATCAACAGGCTTCGTCCTTGGGCCAACATAGATCTATGAACTAAATTTCATTGAAATATCTTCGTATTTGCGACCTTCAGCGTGTAAAAAAGACAATTTTGGGGGGTACCCTTATATGGCACTAGGTCTAAACATGGACCGATTTCAACCAAAATCAATAGGCGCCGTCCTTAGGCCGATATAATTTGGTGTACCAAATTTTGTCAAAATATCTTAATATTTGCGACCTGTAGAGTGCGCACAAAAATGCATGGACAGACAGACGGACGGACAGACATCGTTAAATCAAAATAAAAAAAAATTCTGAGCCGATCGGTATACTATAAGGTGGGTCTAGGACCAATATTTTTTGGTGTTACAAACATCAGCACAAACTTGTAATACCCTCTCCACGTAGTGGTGTAGGGTATAAAAATAACGGAAAAAGCAACCAGTTATGGTAACTCATTATTATAAGTTTTAAAATAATCCACTGGGCTGTTGTATATCGCACATAACGAGATGTTAGCTACAATTTATTTTAAGCCTAGCAGCTCGTTGATTCATATTGATTTCTTAGCACAAAATTAAAAGGAACCCAGTGTTTGAAATTCAAAGACATTTTTATTTAGAAGGAATTTAGAAGGAATTTATTACACTGAGAGAATTATCTTCAGTTCAGTAATGAATTTCTTCATAATTTTAATGAAAATTGTCACTGGAACTCGTCCATTGAAACTTTTCATAGAATCTATGTCACAGGTTTCATTAAAGTCAATGTTTATGAAAAGTTCATAAAATTAATGAAACTTTTCATAAAATGAATAGACCTTTATAAGCTTTATAAAAGCTATGAACCAATTTCATTTTATATTATTTATTATAGTTGGTTGTTGTCGTTGCTAAGCTGGAGTGGATAAATAAAAAGTATTTAGCAAATGCAAAAAACCTAATAAGTTGTAGCATATTTTACGGATGTACAAAATATATCTAATGAAAGAATTCATTAAATTAAAAATTTTATAATAAGATTTATTCAATTAATGAAATTTCTTATTAATGTTTCGAAAAATGTTTTTTAAAAAATGTCATATTCTAATTCTAAATAAATAATAAAAAAAATAAAAATTATTAAAGCTAATCGTAATTCCCTCAGTATGGAAATTAATGCACATCACTAAAACTCCGCCTCATGGTTATATAAAACTATTGCATTTGAGAATAAAAGGTTTAATATAAAATTGTAATTGTATGAACATTTTTAAAAATTAATGAAATGACAATATTTTATGAAAAAATTAAAAAAGTAAATACTATAGAACAATTTTCATATATGTATATAAAGAACATTTTCATTAAATTTATAAAGATCTAATTTATGAAATTCAATGAATTTTTTTAATGAAATTATGAAATTTTATGGAAAAAAGTTATGAAAAATTTCATAATATTAATTAAATATTATATACATAATGAAAATCTTCATTGATTCTACGAAAAAAATTCAATGAAATTATATCATTAATATGATGTAAAAACATTAGAATGAGTTTAGCAAGAGTATACCTTTTCCCGTAGTAGGGCAGTTATTATGGAAAGCCTCATATTTATTTTGAACTTTTATTGCAACCAAACCAGCAAAAAAAAAATTAAATTCCATTAACAAAAAAAAAAAACGTTTTAATTTGACATACTAGATTATATTATCCCAGTTGTTTAGACAATGAATGACACATTCAATTTTCAAATGTTAAAATCAATAGAAAAATGTACCTCTTTTGTTAAAAAATGAGTAACGATAAGAGATTTGTTTTTGCCTCCACCAAAATCATGTAGCAAGCCAAATACATTTAAAAAATATATTTGTTTTATACCCAAAACGAGGATTTTGTGGAGATATTAGTAAACAAAACAAAAACGAAAATGGAAAAGTATCTATACGAACGTGAGTAGGTATACATTTTCCTTTTAAATAAACTACATAGGATATGGAAGAACTGAATGAATACACTTAAACATGATGTGACAGCCAAAACTAGAGCTTTGTCTCTATATTGTAATTTTTTTTTTTTTTGAGGAAATTGTACTATAACTTTTTTGATATTCTACTAGTGGCATTGTTTTAGCTTGTGTTGATGAAATAATGAATGTTAGTTGAAATAACTAGTTTTCAAATAAATTAAAAGGATTGCCATATCGACAAAAGCTCCTGATTTAGTAAATTAAGTTTTAGATGTTTTTGGAAAAAGTGGTCCCTCGAGCTAGTTATTAAAATCGAAAGCTTTTGGTACTGTAATCTTAATTTGTATTTATAAAGCTAGAAATAAATTTCTGAAATCCATAAAATTTGTTTAACTTAAGTGTAGTGTATCAAATTTTAGTAGTATGTGATGCTGTTTGAAAAAACTATAAAATATAGAGTGACTTTGACTTTAACTAAAAGAAAGAAATCACCACAATAACACTGATTTTTTAAAGTTGTTTATATCGCTTGTAGCTAAAAATTTGTATTGTTGTTTTCTTTTTTGCATAATGTGTTGTTTTTGTGCACTTTTTATACTTACATTGATTGTATCTTGTTGCTTTTCTATATTGTTTAACATTTCTTCTTTAACATTATGAAAAAAGTTTTTGTTTATCTCATTGTGTTGTTATGTTGTTTTAAATAAATGTCATTAGAATGACTGATGTCCCCTGTTGCACAGACTTTAATTTATTTACATTGTATGCAGACTGTTGTAAAAAAAAAAAAAACTACAGTCATTCATTTCTTAGTTTGTTTGTTAAGAAAAGCTGAAAGAAAAAAATAAATAAAATAAAGTTTTTAGAATTTTTAAATTAAAGTGTATTTTTTTAATGTTAAAATTTAAATTTTAACCCCTCAATTCATAAATGCTTTGTAAAGTTATAGCAGGTTTACAAAACGTCATTTTCATACAAAATTTGTTCAATAAACCTCCTATAATTTTACAAAGCGTTTATGTGTTTAGGGGTTAGAAATCATAGATTACATAGATATCTTAAATATTACTTAAAGAAAAACAATAGAAAAAAGATGTTAAAGATGGGTATGCCGAATATATGATAGCCTACACCAGATTGATTAAAAGACTTGTAGACTTGTGTCAAAATTTGTTTATAAAATGACAAAGAAATAAAATAACGGAAAGAAATTTTGATTTTTATCTAATGTTACACCCAAAAAAATATGTTAGTAGAAAAATTAGTAAAACGTCTTGTATATTAACGATGTTATTCAAAAAAAAAAAACTTCTTCATTTATTAAAAAATTGTATTCAAAAACATTAAATAAAAGTTTATTAATTTTGTTTTTAATTCTGGCAACACTTTGTAAATTCTCTCTTTTTGTTGTTAGTGATACATTAATTTAGTGAACGATTGACTGGGTAATTGTTGGTAAATATATTGTTTTGTAAATTTTGGAAATTCAAATGTTTTATTACAAATCAAAACATATTTAAAAGCGATTTTTAAACATTACTGAGAAATAATAACACTGTGAGACAAATGGTACACACAGAAAACGGATTCGTTGTGTCAACCGAATTTGTTGCCAACCGAATTTTGGTAGTTACACGTACTATCACATTATTCGATTGGTGCTACGGACATTTTCAGTTAGCTCAGCTATATTTTCGAATATAAAGAAGTCCCTTCAACCGAATTTATTTGTCATTCAGTAGACCTGACAGAATTTAATCAACAATTCCTTTCAATTTAAATAGTACACTGTTTCCAATATTTTTCAAATTATTTTATTATAATAAAAAAATTTAATTATCTTGAATATAATAAAATAAATATACACAAATATTACAAGATTGCTTAGGTTTTGTAGAAAAACTATGAAATTATTAGCACTTTCTTCTATAGGCAAACCTTCTAAAGGAAAAAGTCCTTACAATATAAGGGTTATTCTATGAAAAAATCATCACAATCGGAGAATTTTTGTACAGAAAAATTCCTCAAAATCTGAAGGTTTTTCTGTAGGAGAAAAACTTTAGAGTCTAAGGATTTTCTGTAGGAAAAAATGCTCAGGATCAGAGGATTTTATATATGGTAAAATTCTGAGGATATTAGGATTTTTAATTGAAAAATCTCTTAAAATTTAATTTTTTTTATGTAAAAAAAATTCTCAAAACCTGATGGATTTTCAGTAGAGAAAATCTTTTAGAATCTATGGTCCTAAAAAATACTCAGAATCTTAAGATTTTTATATAGAAAATAGTTCTCCTAACCTGAGAGTTTCTCCATAAAAGCCCTTGAAATATTAGGGGTTTTCTATTATTTCACTCCATAAAATCTTAGTTTTCTTCTACAAAAATATCCTAAAAATCTAAAGGGTTTTCTGCTAGAAGAAAAACTCAAAGTCCGATGATTTTTCTACAGTATTTATAGACAAAAATATCTTACATTCTGCTGACTTTCAGCTAATAATCTGTAGGCATTGGTTCTGCAAACATGACTCTTGAATTTGAAGTTAATTTGCTTCAGATTTTAGATAATTTTTTACAAAAGACCTACGATTCTTCGCATTTCTGACTGTGCTTGTTAGAGACAAGATGATGAATAAACTGAATAAAAAAGACGCAAGCATGAATACGTGGATATCTTAAATAAATTATTATTTATATTTTACCATATATTGTTGACCATAATTCTTGTGTAAATTTTTAAAAGTAGTTTTTCTAATTTTGTTGAAATACTTTTTGCATCTGTTTTGTTTTAGATATTTTTAATTTTTTTTTTTACATATCTGATTGTGTTTGTTGTTTTTGGAAATAATTTTTTGAATATATTGACACTTTGTTGATACTACCGACATGTTCGAAAAATGTGGTATTACAGTCGATATTAAGGAACTGTTTGAAGTAAGCATAACCAAAAGTTGGTATTAAATTTCAAATAAAATAAATTAAGCAATCTAGTACCTAAATTCGATTTTAATGACTATCTTATAACATTACCAACCAACTATTTCAATATAATATATATTTAGAGATTTTTTATGTGATTGTGACTACCGAATCCTTATTGATAATTTGTATTTAATTAAAATTGGTTGCAAACACCACTTTTAGTTATGTAAAAAGAAATCAATTGGTTGTAGATGCCAAAACTTTGTTAATTATACAAAATATTCAATGTGACCTTTAACTTTCTGTTCTTGTAAATCAAATTATGTTCTTTTCAAAAATGTATGGTGTTGACGATGGTTTTCTAACTGAATTGTTTTTTGTGTGTAGGGGTCAGTGATCGGGAAGGGTTCAAACTACCGGGGAAAGTTATATCGGTAAAAAAAAAGTTATACGTGTCTCGGCGTTTCGCTGGGTCACCTCTAGGAATCGAGATATATCGATTTGACCTTTGGTGGTCTTTTTTTTGACATAACACGAGAACCACTAGTCCGATTTTGCTCAAACGATTTAAAAAAAATTAAAAATTACAATTCATTTAATCTGTTCATATAACGTTTTTCTATATACTCAACAGTTTTGCCGGTAAAAATAAATGTATGAAGAAAAAAATATTTTTTGCCTAAAATATTAAAAAAAAGTAATAAACAAAAGGTTATTGATTCTTATGGTAGCGCTAACAAACATTTATTTTTACCGGCAAAACTGTTGAGTATATAGAAAAGCGTTATATGAACAGATTAAAGGAATTGTAATTTTTAATTTTTTTAAAATTGTTTGAGCAAAATCGGACTAGTGGTTCTCGAGTTATGTCAAAAAAAAAAGATATATCTCGATTCCTAGGGGTGACCCAGCGAAACGCCGGGACACGTATAACTTGTTTTTGACCGATATAACATTTCCCGTTGGTTTCATCCCATCCCGATTTTGACTGTCGCATAGTGTAATGGGAACAAATTGTGTTAAAGAATTTTTTATATTACGAATACTGAAAGTATTCGAATATCGAGTATGTTTTTATTATAAATGCATCACTATTTTATTGAATTTGTTTTTATTTTATTTTCATGAAAATTTGGAAAAATTTTCGAAAAAAAGAGTTTAGTCTTGGAATTTTTGCAGTTTTTTTGTTTCGGTTGGATACAAAATGTTGTATTTCATCTATTCTCGGGTGGATGACTCTTCAACAATTCATTTAATCATTATAAATTCACGTTTTTTAGTTTTTTTACAGTGGTTTTCTTTTTCCAAACTTTATTAAAGAGATATTTTAGGCTATACCCTGCTTTAAGCGTTTAATAAATTTTTCTTTATTAATCATTTGTGAATATTCTTTTTGCCAAATTAGCTTAAAAATCTGTAATTAGGCAATTTTCAAAATTTTTTAAATAACACAGTAAGTGTACTAGTTTTGAGCAAATTTTTTTTTCTGAAAAGTTTTAGTTATACTTTTTTAGCACTAAACTAATTTTGAACTAATGTGTTACTAATTTATTTTGCTACAAAAATCGTGCTGATAACCGCATTTATAGCGTGGACGACAACCAGATAGACAAGCGATGTAGATGTCGCAGCTTGTTTGGATGTAGTACAGACAACGGAAATGATAATTAAAAAACTCTACACAATTTCTATAATTAAATTTTCAGCAAATAAATTAACTAAAGTAAAATTTCTCTACAAATTTTTGAGTTTTTTTCAGTCTACTAATATTCAGCAAAAAGTTTAGTAATCGACTAAGTGTTAGCAAACCTTTTGCTGAGATAACTTTTTTTTGGCAAAAATTAGCTCGCTGATTTTCAGCAAACATCTTTTGCTAAAATTACCCACTTTTTTGCAAGGCCAAAAATTTGCTGACACAGCAAAATTTTTTGCTAACTTTACAGACTTTTTTTTTGAGTGTAGGTGTATTTAAGAGCAAATCGGAAGTATATTCCATAGGGCTGATAGGTCCAAATATCCCAGGAACATTTTTTACAATCGGTTGCCAACCATGGCATTTCTCCATCTGGTTCCTCTGCGACTCATTCTATGGAACTGGTTCCGGAACCACCCTTTATTAAATTTCTTTATAGTTTCTCTTGATCAGATAAATATATTTAAATTTTAATATTAAAAGCAAATCTTCCCAGGAAAATTTTTTACAATCGGTAGCCAAGCACACCCATTCTACAACTGGTTCCACTGCAACCGATTCCATGGAACTGGTTCCGCAACCAGTTCCTGGGATCCTATATGAAAGGTGTGGGTGACGTAGAATCAGTTCCAGAACTAGTTCCAGAACTGATTATAGAACAACCGGTTCCACTTTGGTGCTATATAAGGGGTTGCTTTTGGGACAATTTCAAACAAAAAGAATCGGTGTTAGAATCGACAGTAGAAGGGGTTGTGAATTAAAAGTAGCTACACACATAATAATCCATGCATAAAAATACGAAATAAATGTCAAAACAACAAAAAATTTCGTAAAATAAACCATTTTTCGTATATTTTACAAATTTTTTTGTTATTTTGACATTTTTTCGTATTTTTATACTCTACACCACTATGTGGTCAGGGCATTATAAGTTTGTGCTGATGTTTGTAACACCAAAAAATATTGGTCGTAGACCCACCTTATAGTATACCGATCGGTTCAGAATTTTTTTTTATTTCGATTTAACGATGTCCGTCTGTCCGTCCGTCCGTCCGTCTGTCTGTCTGTCCATGCAATCTTGTGCGCACTCTACAGGTCGCACCTATTAAGATATTTTGATGAAATTTGGTACGCAGACCTATGTTGGCCCAAGGACGAACAAGTTTGATTTTTTTGAACATCGGTCCATGTTTAGACCTAGTGCCCATATAAGGGTCCTACCCAAATTATACTGTTTATATGCTGCAGGTCGTAAATATTAAGATATTTTGATGAAATTTGGTACACAGACCTATATTGGCCCAATAATGCAGCCTATTGATTTTGGTGAACATCGGTCCATGTTTAGACCTAGTGCCCATATAAGGGTCCTACCAAAATTATACTGTTTATACGCTGCAGGTCGTAAATATTAAGATATTTTTACGAAATTTGGTACACATACCTATATTGGCCCAGTAACGCAGCCTATTGATTTTGGTGAACATGGGTCCATGTTTAGACCTAGTGCCCATATAAGGGTCCTACCAAAATTATACTGTTTATATGCTGCAGGTCGTAAATATTAAGATATTTTGATGAAATTTGGTACACAGACCTATATTGGCCCAATAATGTAGCCTATTGATTTTGGTGAACATCGGTCCATGTTTAGACCTAGTGCCCATATAAGGGTCCTATCAAAATTATACTTTTTATACGCTGCAGGTCGTAAATATTAAGATATTTTGATGAAATTTGGTACACAGACCTACATTCGGCCAATAACGCAGCCTATTGATTTTGGTAAACATCGGTCCTTGTTTAGACCTAGTGCCCATATAAGGGTCCTACCAAAATTATAATGTTTATACGCTGCAGGTCGCAAATATTAAGATATTTTGATGAAATTTGATACACAAACTTATATTGGCCCAATAACGCAGCCTATTGATTTTGGTGAACATCGGTCTATGTTTAGACCTAGTGCCCATATAAGGGTCCTACCAAAATTATACTGTTTATACGCTGCAGGTCGCAAATATTATGATATTTTGATGAAATTTGGTACATAGACCTATGTTGGCCTAAGGACGAAGCCTATTGATTTTGGTGAACATCGGTCCATGTTTAGAACTAGTGCCCATATAAGGGTCCCCCCAAAATTGGCTTGGTTACAAACTGCAGGTCGCAAATATTAAGATATTTTAATGAAATTTGG